>VWZX01009379.1:113502-351446 GCA_013399015.1 Galbula dea
CCCGTCCAACCCTTTAAATGCACAGAGCAAGTGTACATTTCCATCTGAAATCAACTCAAGTGTTAATGGCAGTATATTTTTTAGGGAAAGAGGGAGAGAAGGGGGGGATCTGACGTTTGGACCTAATAAAATGCTCTGCTCCAGTGTAAATATTTACAGGGTATTAGTGACTTTTTAAAAAACATTTTCTGTGTGGTCTGTTATTTACAATGTGTCATAAGTTATTAATGTTCATTGCCTAAGTACCCTGCTAAATCTGTCTCATGCCTTAGAACAAAGTCGACAATTGACATATTGTTTAAAGTATGAAAAAAATGTGAGTAGGTTTAAAAATTGGAAATATCTGTGTTTTCAGAAGTGTAAATATTGCTTTGTAGCTGTCAAACTGCAGCCCTTGGGGAGGAGACAAAAGAATATGTTTTGATTAATTTCTCAGTGAAACATAGTTGTCACCTGTTTAGGTGTTCTCTGGAACTTGGGGAATGGCAAGAGGGAGTCCTGCCTGTTGTATTAACTTAGCCTCTTTTCTTCTTCTTCCCCAAAAAAGTTCCTCACAATGTCCAGTGATAGGCAGAGGTCAGACGATGAAAGTCCAAGTACCAGCAGTGGTAGTTCAGATGCCGATCAGAGGGATCCACCTGCACCTGAACCTGAAGAGCAAGAAGAACGAAAACCCTCTGCCACCCAGCAGAAGAAGAACACCAAACTATCCAGCAAAACTACTGCTAAGCTGTCTACTAGTGCTAAAAGGTAAAGGGGACAGTAAAACCTTATGTAGTATTTTTGCATGCTGTTTTGAGTTACAGTACTCACACTGCACTTTTGGAGGCAGAGGGGGTCTAGAGAAGCTATGTGGAGAAGAGTGAAGTACAGCCTGCTAGGCAGTATCTTCATTGATCCAAGTCTTGGTGGGGTAATAATTACACAGACCTGTCATACGTCTTTTGAAGAGCTGTCTGAGAACTTGGTGTCTTACAGGCAGGCTGAGGGGGGGCACCTAAGTGTGTTTCATATTTCGAAAAAAGAGTGTCATCTTCAGCTGTTTTTCAGAGTTACGTTTCTGTGCTGATCGGTATAGTGTGGAGTCTTCCTGGTGTATTTTATTCTGGTCTGTATGCTGCTGCTCCTTAATTAAAGAAGTCACAAAACCCCAATGGCTTCTGTGGGCCTTGTGACTAACTTTTTGTGTCAATGCATGGCAGAGCCTTCCACATTCTGCTGTTGTTTCAGGAGAAATTGAGGTGATTTTTCTCCCTTAGGATCTTCAGGTTCCACCCATGAGGTTCTGCAGATAGCCGCTACCTTGAAATGTCAAAATCTTCGGCAACCTTGTGTAGTTATATCTTGCAGTTTTAGTTGCGTTTGAGGCTGCTGGCAGTCCAGCTCTCAAGACATGCACTCTGATCATTTTCTTTAAGTTCAGCTCTGTGAAATAAGCGAACTTTAAATCCCTTGATTCCAGTGGTCTTCAGAGATGAAAGATAACTTTCCTATCATTTCCCTGTAGTTGCATTTCTTTACATTTACAAATATCCTGTAGCAAGAATGCTGTGGAGTTGCTGGGTAGCTCCAAGTTTTGTTTATTCAGAGTGAATAGTGTAGTTCTAACTTTTAGGAACAATTTAGTAATTTTGTGTTGGACTTAATTCAGTAAATACTTTTTGAAATGTGTTATATTTGCTAGCAGGGTATGACTGGGTGGCTTTCCTGACTTCTAAGATTGTTAAAGAAACACTTTGAAATAGGACTGGGTAAAGAAGGAAAAGTTCTGGAACCGTGTAGGCTTTGTAATTTGTTGTTACTTCTGATTTTTGAAAAGCCTGGGACTCTGGCTTTTGAGACTTGAGTTTGCCCCTCTTGCTGTTATTTCACTTATTTGTTGCAAATCTTATTCTGTACATTTCAAATAGTTTGGTAGTCTGACTGTATTTACTGGTACTAGTGCAAGGGCCTGCAGAACAGTTTTCATTAGCTCATATTCTAACATTTGCTAGTCACTTGAAATTCACAGTCTTGCTTCTATGGGTCCTCTTCTGAAGAGAAGTCTTATTTGATATTTTTAAGAGGAATTTACCATGCACCCTTTGAAATTACACTTCTTATGTACCCAAATAAGCTATAAAATTGACAAAAACTTTTCAGTATTCCTCTTCTGGATCTTAACACCTTCGGGATGGTTGCAATAGAGTAAAGCTAAACACAGATTATTTCAAGTTATTATGTCACTTTTTATCGTGTAAATATGCTATTGTCTAAGGCTGGGGGGAGGAAGGCAGCAGAAGGTGTGGAGGGAAGCAAAGTTGATCCAGAGAGATTATTCCAGAGATAGTTATTGACAGAGACAGCCTGGCAGATCTGCAAATCCACTTTTAAAGTACTACTTTAACTGCTACTGCAAAGTAGTGGTTAAAATAATCTGAAAAGAGTGTCTCTTGCCAGCGTAGTTCAGTTCTTCAGCCACAGTCACAGGTCTGTAGTGCTGGTTTAAAGTCATTGTCAAATCTGCCTGTGCAGCCTCCCCCCGCCCCCCGCCTCATTTGCATATTAGCTTGAAAAGAAAATCTCTCTGGTAAAAAGTGCTCAGATGTGGAAAAGAGTTACTTTTCTGAATACTTGTGGGAGATTTCTACCCAGCTTAGTTGTAAGTGTTCTGTTTACATACAGCATGGAGCAGGAAAAAAGCTGAGAAGTTTCTCAGCTGTGGGATTTGGGTTATGCCTCTGAGAACAAAGAGGAAGCAGCCATGTTAGCATTACTGAAGGCAAAGCCAATCTTGCATTTAACTGCATGGTGGTAGAGGGCAGTGTAATTCTCTGATTTATTCTATAGACTATCTCAAATGCTTTGTGTCTGTTCTCATTTCACCAACAGAATCCAGAAGGAGCTAGCTGAAATAACCCTTGATCCTCCTCCTAACTGCAGGTATGTAACAGCTTCCTAAATTGCGGATGGTGCTAGGAGATTAATGTACTCAGGCTAACAAATGGGAAACTTAATGTTTACGACTGATGACTGTTAGACAAAAACTGTGTACAGGAGATTGAACAAGCACAGGGAATGTTTGATACTGAGGTTTGCTGTTTTGTCGGCATGTCAGAGGCGTAGTCGTTAGTGATTGATGTACAGAGCAAAGTATTCAGTTTGGTTTTTGTAGCTGGTCACTGCCTTCATGAAACATTAATTAATAACATGAATTTCAAAATACGCTGAAGCTTTCAACTTAATGTCTGCATGTAGTTTGAGCTGGCTTTTTGAGTGCCAGGTATATAGAGTTATCACTTCATTCTGAAGTAAAGAACCATATGGGGTTTTTTATAAGCTTTCTCTTAGTATGTTGCTTAACAGATAAACTGAAGTATTGCCTTTACATTTACATGTGTGTTGGTCAAAGTTATACTCTTTTGATAGAAAATATTTTTAAGGAAGTTCTCAGCTTGGGAGACACTTCTGTTAGAAAATGAAATTGTAAGCTTGAAAGATTGAGTGATTTAGTCTTAGATAAAGTGATGGTAACTGGAGCACTTGATCTGTAGCAAAGTGAAATAGTAGCATAGCTAGCTAATTTCTTCAAATCTTTTGCACGATTTTCTTCTGTTTAAAGGATGCATAAGAATTCTCATGTGAGCTTCTGATGTTCAGATTTGCAGTAAAGCTGCATTTGAGTAATGTTACTTTCGTTTGATGCACCTGAGTAAGATTTCTGACTGCAGGGTATCTTCAAATTGCTAATAGCTTGTGTGTGTAACAGTGAGGGTTGTACATGTTTAAAAAAAAATGCTGGAAGTGCTTTCTGATTTTGTATTGGAATTATTTCGCTTTCTGAATAGTTGGAAAGGTTTGGTGCAGGTCTTGCAAATTTAGCAACATGTGAGTTGTTCTCCTGTCTGACTAGTCCTTGAGAGCAGGGACTAACGTGAGGTGTTTTTTGCTGAATTCGTAGTCAAGGTGTCTCACCCTGAGGGTTGCTCTGTAGATTGCCTGCGGTGGTCTAATGTATTTGGATTCAGGGTCAGGGGCTCTCCCTCTACAGTAGAGGCAAGCACTGTCAAGAGAGCAAGTATCTGTTGGATTTGATTTTTTGGGGGGAACTTGTGTGTTTCTGGTTTTTGTTTTGACATAACTATTTAAAATAACTTTCAATAAGTTACTGGGATCTATTTCCATGTTGGCCATGCACTTTATAGTTGCTAAAAAGATAATTGGAGCAGTTTCAGGTACAGAAACTTACAGCTTGGCTTTTAGAAAGGGAAGCCTCCGCCCTCCTCACACTCCCATACCATCTGATTTTTAGCTTCTTGGGAGAGCTTGTTGCTCTTATATTAGTGCAACAGTATTGCAGAGAGTTTTTCTTGTGCCCTGGTACTACCAGATGCCCAAGAATGCTATTGAGAATGATGAAAACCCCCCAACATGTGTACTCAAGATTCTCTCCTACAGAGAGTAGTGAAGAAGATTATTTTTCTGACAGGGAGGAAATCAGTGCTTCTGTTACCGTAAGTATTTTTTTACAGAGGAATTTAACTGTTCTATTCAATACAACTGTATGATGAGTACATTTTTACTTTTTACAAAAGTAAGAGATACAGGCTTCTGTAGCAGAAATTCTGGGTTTCTGAATGAACAGTTTGAACATAGTTTCAGTGCCTGAAGGATTACCATTACAATGGAATTGACTTGTTAGAAGGAGCCTTTCTGGTATCAGGAGGTAAATGCAGCTGTGTGTTCTATGCAGAATAGTTGAAGCTTGTAACGTGCTTTCTTACAGGGTGTAGTAGCACAGATTAGGCAGCAGACTGGCACAGGAGGCATATGACACCTCTTCATTGCTCGTCATGCAACAAGCAGCAGAATGGTACTCATTACATTTCTTGTAGAAGAAAGAGAATTTGTAAAAAAAACCCCAAAAATTTAAGTGCCTGCATAACTTGGGCGTGTTCGCTTGTGCTTTAAAAATAAAAAACCTTGTGTCATAAATTCTCCCAAAGAGATTTCTTCATGCAAAGTTGTTTCTCCTCCAGTTCTACAGTGTATGCTTATTGTTTGCAAACCACATTTTGCAGGCTACAGGAAAATACAACTGCCAGCCAGTGCTCTGGGATGTTAGTAGTCCTTCTGGTTTCTTAGTTGCATAGTGATAAAAACAACCAGCATGTGGTAATGGCATATATAAAACATTAAATGTTACTTTAACAGGACACAGTACAAATATTGAAGAATATGTTGAACTGTCCTGTAACATGTTAGACACTGATGGCTGCTGCCACTTCTCACCTGTCAATGTAACTGCATGTGGGGTCATTTCATTGGGGTGATCCGAGGCTTATTTAGCTACTTTAAAATGACACCAACTGAGTTGCACTGTGATTCTTATGCAAAAGAGGTGTAGGTTTCCCAGCAGTTAAGTTTCCCAGAGTCGCATCTATTGCTATAACATCTGTTTATAAAAATGCAGAACCCAAGAGAGCCCCATTCCTGTGTGTGTTGAGCAGGCCTGGGCTGCACATTAACTTCTGGTTTAGGCACTAGAATAGCAGAATGATAGGCACAGTAAAAATGTCTTAACAGTTTTTTCCTTGCTTGTCTTAACAGTAGAGATTGATTTCTGATTCTGTTAATTGGACTGTGAACTGTTAGAAAATCATGTTGTCATGCATCACCTCATATTTGTGAGCAGTAAACACAAACTGCATCGTGGGAATACCAAGTATAAAATTTAATATCTTTATGCTGACAGCTTTACTCTTTTACATACAGTGATATTCTTAATTCCTGTGTTTTCAGTGTGATTTCCAAGAAAGATAGAGTATCAAAAGCAATAAAATCAGATTTGGTCTTTATAGAAGTAAAGATGTTAGAGGGAAATTAAGTACTGCTTTCTCCTCATGTTTTCTCCATGTTTTATCCAACAGAAGAGCCTGAAATGAGTCAAACGCACTGTAGCACTATGACAGATAAGTAAACTGAGGACACAGGTATCTGGTCCTATTTTTTCTTGCTTTTGCTGTCTTAACTCAAAGCTGTGCCACTTGGTGCAGTGTACTTTTAATTTTTTTTGTTCTCTATATAGCATAAAGCAAGGCTAAAAAGGTCTTGGCCCTGCTGCTCCTAGGAAGCTTAATTTCAAACTGTGACCAAACACTTATATGTACTTCAAGGTGTGGAAGTGTGCCAAACCCCACCATTATACATTCTCAGGAAAATGCTGCAAAGATCTTGCACATAATGTGTGGTAAATCTGGGCTGCAGAGATGCTCTTAAATAGGTTTGACATGTCTGAAATAACTATTTTCAGTTCATGGCATAAAACTGTTTAAATCAGAGGTGACTACTCTATAGTTAAGGTTATGTCTGAGGCTGCTGTTCTGACCTGCCCAACTTGGAGGCTGCAGCTCAGGTGGAGCAGGGCACAGCTGGCTCTGACACTCATTGTACTTCCTGGATTTTAGGGCTGGCACAAGTGAGGCTGTTCACATTTATACCATGATTTATAGCAGCTTCTTACAGCTGTTCGTGGTTGCCCTGCTGCTCCACAGTAGCAAAAATACTTACTTCTTGTCTTCTTCCTCACTCGTCATTTCCATTCCAAGAGTAATCATTGTTCATCTTCATGGGAAAGTTTTTGAAGTTCAACCCAGTATTAAGTAGATTTAGTAACACCCGTGCCAGCTTAGTTTCTAGTTTACAATCCATTTTACAACAAATCCAGTTTGGTATAACTTTGTAGGAAACAAAAGTAAACACCAAATCAGTGTGTCCGCTCAGAGGTTAATTCATGTGGTTTAAAAAGAGGTGAGTTAAGAATAGTGCATCTTTCCCATGCAAGTGGAAGAATTTAAGCATTTTACAGTGAGTTGGCTTTAATCTATTCTGTTTGTTAAATTAAAAATCAGACACCGGAAAGCAAGTACTTTAAAAAAAAGAAAGGCCAGGCAAGAAGGCAAGAGACATGCCTTAGAGCACTGCTCAGATAGACACCTTTCTTCCTTTGTAGCTGGTGGGAAATGGGAGTTCTTACCAAGGGAGAGCTGCTTGGATTGTCCCAAAGGCTCCCTGCTCTGCTTCAGCCTCTGGTTAGTGAGTGACTGACTTGATCGGTCTCTTGAAAAAAATTTCCTTAAGAGAGATTTCAGTCTTAATGATTATTTATTTTCAGGCCTTGTATGCTTTCTTAAGCAATACTGTAAAATGTAGCAGTGATGATTTTGCTGTTTGTAGCCTCTCCTAGGCTTGCAAGTATGTTGATAATATATGAGTAGTTTATTATAAAATTTATTATTTTAAAGTAACTCTCCAAAGTGTGTGTACTGAGCACAAGAGGAACAAGACATGTAGGGGTTTTGTTTTGATACAGGATTCTTCCTAAGGACTGCATTTGTCCCTTTCATTACTGCCACATCTTGGGCTAATTCTACTCTGCAGTGTTGCCAACCCAACCCCACGATCTGGAGTTTGACACAAAGAAAAATGCCTGCAAAATCCTGGCAGACGAATGCTATTACTGGTTTAGTTATGGACCCATGAATCCAGATGTTTGTAACTGTCTCACTGTGGTTATTACCCCATCAATGGGGAAGCATTGCAATATGTATTTAAAGCAGTATTGTGAAGGTATTCTTCAGACCAGCAATTTAAGCTCTTTCAATTGAGCTGTCTCAAAACAATAAGAAGCGATGAACAACTGTGCTGGTGGTGCAGGCTCTTCCGCGTGCAGAGGTAGCACTGGATTTGAGCTAACACAGCCTCGTGTTAGCGAGGAAGGTGCTGCAGTTAAGCTGGTAGAAGCCTTCCTTTTGTTAACATACTCTATCTACAGTAAGGTTATAGGCAAATGTTTACTCTGCAAACAGTTGTGCCTGTTAAAGACGTTACAGCTGTGGTTTGCCCCGATTCTGCCATGGAGGTGACTACTCCAGTCAGTGAGTGAAGCAGATTCATGTGATTACTCCATAGTGTTCCCCAGGGAAAGGGAAAAAATATAATCATCTAGGTTTGCTTAAATGGTTTAAATAGATGATTCAGACTAACTGCTGGATATTTTCCTCCCTCTCTTCAGAGAAGGCATTGTTCACACAAAGCATTTTGTCAGACACACCAGGATATGGATAAGCCCATCCATTCCTTTGCCTCTCAAATGTAATAAGTTTCCATCTTTCCATTGTCAAAGTCAGGTGTTAGTTGTGTTGCATTTTTGAAGTAAGTAGGAGGAAGAATATTTTGAATGCAGTCAAATACCAGACCCCCCCTGTACAGTAGCACAAACACGTGCCTAAGTCTTCACATGTACTATTTTCTGGTTTTCCAGATCGGTGGCAATCCCCCAGTTTTGTGTTTATTCTATCAATTTCTTATTGGGGAAATGTCTTCATATTGCTAAACATTGAGCCTCACTAAGAAAAAAAAAAGTTAGTTTTGCTTGTTTTCACCTCTGCAGTGAAAAGCCCAGCTGTGAACACTAAGTAGTTCCCTGTAGAAGGAAAAGTTAAGGTACGTAAGAGACAGTATATTAGCAGTATGTGCAAAAACACTTGTGTTGAAGCTGAATGAGCAAGATTTTAAAACCACCACCCAAACTCTACCTGATAATGCATCTTCTGATAGTTACATTATACTTTTTATTGTCTCTCTTCCTGCCCAGCACTTTCTCACCACTAAGTACAATAAATAGGTGCTACAAGAAAGCTGAAGCTTGCAGAGTGCTTCTGAGAACACAAACCCACACAATTATTTCCAACACTTCCTTCCCTATACAGAAACTTGCAGTTGCAATTGCAAAAATACAATGAAGAGGGTTCAGAGCTCCTGTAAGAATGTTTGAAGTAGCTCGCAAATGAATATTGAAAATACTACTTCTTAGTATTGTCTAGCTCTGAAAACAGTTCTGTGTTTCCTTCTAAAGCAATTCCTTTGTTGTTAGTTGCTGAAAATGAATGAATCAGTGGCTTCCAGTGATTTATGTATATGTTTATCTTTATCTTGATTTTTCTACTATTATTTCTACTAAGCGTTTTATTCTGTTCTTGTTCGTCCTTTCTTCTTTATTACCAGAAGAGTATAGTCTGGGTCAGAGTAGGAAGGAGTGGTATAATTCAGGACAGCAATCAGAAATCTGTTAGTTTTGTATTTCTGTCAATTTGTAGTAACACAGCCTAATTGTGCCACCTTTGTCTGTGGAGTGGCTTTTACTTTATTTGCCAGTAGTCAGTGGAACTGCTTAAGGAATAGGAATGAAGTAAATTTAGAAAGGCATTTCAGTAAAACATTTAAGTGTTAAGTAGAGCTAGAGTGCAGTGTTATTTAATGTGCTTTTATTAAAGAAATGCAACAGTAGAAGATTGTGTAACTCTTGAATGTTTTGAATTGTGAGAATGTTTAAATTACTTTCTTTTCAGCTACAGTAAGTGACAGATCCCCTAACCCAAAATGCCTCAGGTTTTCATTTTTTAACTTGTGCTAGTATTGACCTCTTGCAAGCTATAAACCAAGGTTTTTTACAGCCCCCACACAGTGAATTTTTCATGCAAGTAATCTCAGTGGCATAATTAAAACAGGGTTATGCAACACAAATCAACATATCTGCTCCTGGGACTAAGTTTTCATGTCTACAGATTTGCATGTTAGGCACTTGTGTAAGCAGCGTCCACGGTGCTGTAGAACATGCTCTTAAATGTCTGTGAGTTAGTCAAAAGGTTGTATAAATCTTTCACCACTTTTCATTAGCATTACTGTCAAAATAAAAAAAAAATAAATTTCATGGCTCTCTAGAGTTGTAGAAATATTTCAAACACTTTTCACTCAGCTAGTGGTGTTAGAATACTGACCCTCATTATGTCAAAGTTTTATCTAGAAACAGTAGCAAAGGCCAGTCCGGACCAGTTATTTTAAATGATTCTTTAAGCATTATTGTACAAAAATTTGGAAAAAATGAAAAGTAATGTGTCCTTAGGCTTTAAGACAAATCTGCTCTTTGAGTATTCATTTATATAACTGCACAAAGGCCCTTCAGGCTCTGTGATAAAACTGATCAAAATATGCAGCGTATATATGTATTTCTTTTTACACTCAAATTGTGCATTGTTCACCATTGCCAACCTAACATGTTTAGTTTGTGATAAACAATATATATAGCAAGGTCCTAGCACACTGGATGCTTTCCCATCAGACTGATCTGTCTGTGTGTGTCAGTTACTCTGATTTCGTCTTTACTTTTACAGACTTGTGACACCTAAGTTTAATTGAAATTAACAAAGTGCAAATATAAGAGAGTCAGCTAAATTACATGAAACCCTTTATTTAAAGTGAGTTCAGTACTTCAAATACAACTGATGTGTGGGGATTTCTTGGAGCTGGTGTAGCTAGGATTTGCATAGATGTGGAATCTTTTGAAATAGGTAATACAGACATCACAAAAAATACCTTGAGCTTGTTTTCTGAGTTCAGGGCTAGGTAGGCAGGAGCTGCCACCTGGGACAAGAGCATGCATCACATTAAGCTAGCCAGGAACTATGCTGTAACTTTAAATAGATGCCTTACTTTGGAGCCAGTAATGGCTAGTGATAAACGAGTCCTTACCTGCTTGCATTAATTTGGATTAATTTTCCCTCTACAGAGAGAGCACTATGCTGTTATCTAGTTCAGAACTGCAGCTGAAGCAGTTGTTAATTTTATGACACTTACTGTAAAACTCGGATACAATATTTAGTCGACACTGTTGAAAGTAAACAGTGATGTCGTAAACATCACTTTCAGACACAAATGAGGGGAGAGACTGCCTTGATGAAATACAAAGGTGACCTGTAGTCACCAGTGGGTCACTTTTGGGTGTGAAGAATTTGTAGAGAGGGTCTGTAGAGTATGGTCTTGCAGTCATTAGTAATTGATGCTTTCATTATTGACGTGGATACTGGACTAGAGCATATAAATATCTCATTTACATGTAAGAGCATGGAGGAATGGGTTGTAGGCTCACTGAAGAACAGAACTAAAATGCAAAGTGATATGGGCAAATATAGGAAGTGATCTTAAAAATAGCATGCAATTTAATAATGAGAACTGCAAGGCACAGCACTTTTGAAGGCATAATCAGCTGCATAAATCCATGGGGGAAAAAAAACACTAGGTGAGGAGCAGTTCTTCAGAAAAGGTGTAGCTGCTCTGAGGATCATATGCTTTCCAGGAATCAACAATACAAGGCCACAGGAAGAGAAATAAGTAGAACAATAGTCACAATAGAGGGATTTAAAAAAAAAAAAAAAAGTAGTGTTGGGGACCTATAAAGCCTTCCCATTCAGTCATTCAGTTCAGCACTAGTAAAGGCCAGCTGGAGTACCTTATCCAGTTTTAAGCACAATGCTGCAGAGTCTAGCTAGAGAGAATACAGATTAGAGGAAAGAAAGAAAGAATAAACTTTGCATCTAGAAGAAGTTTGGTGCAAAGGAAATAAGGCAGTTACTGTCTGGCAGTTATGGAGGGCAACTTAAAATTGCCATAAGGAACACCTAATTTAGACATGAGGAGTACCTAGCTGTAAAGACAGTATGCATAAGGAGGTAATAGATCTGTGTCACCAAAGGTTTTTAAGAACAGAGTTTAGATAAATGATTGGCATGAGCAGTTTAGATACAGTTGATTGTGTCTTTAAGCAGGAAATGGACTAAGTGACCTCTTGAGGAACAGTTTGACCAAGCTATCTGTGATACTGAATTTAAGTGGCAATGTTAAAGGACATCTCACCAGGAGGTGATTTTCCCCTCATTTAAAAACTATATTTAGTCAGAATTTTCTAGTATAATCATCTTGATAAATATAAAGATTCTATGATTTCTAGCAACAACAGTAACAGCAATTATTTCAAAAGTCACTGGAAGTGCACAGGTTTTGTGCTCTTGTCAGTTAAAAAAAGCAGATGTCTAGTAATTTTTCTGCTGATTATTTCCCAACACACCACCCCCCTATCCCTCATTTTTACTTTGTTTTCATTTTGAGTCCAATCCTACTTTCTTTGCATGGCATTGTTGTTACCTTCTGCTAACTAGAAATAAGCTCAGCATATGTCATCAGTTTTCCACAGGTGTGTCACTTTGTGAGAAGCTAATAGCACTAGTTTTGCAGTAGGTCTTGATTTTTGATACTTCATGTGCTTTGTGCATTGATCTCTCCTTTGTTCCACATGCACATAAGTATCTCTACCAAAGGGTAGAGATAAATAGAAAGCAAGAGACATTTTTTCCCCACTTCATAGAGGCAGTTTGCAGTAGATATGCAAGCCCTAGTGCATCTGTGCACAACAGCCCAAATGGATCTAAGCACAGAAGAAAACAGTAGTATAGCATGCTGCCTCTGACTATGGATTCTATCTCTAAGCACCCTCTGGAGTCAAGACTCAGAAGATTGTAATGAAAATGTAAGCAGCCTGGCAGGTTTCCAACTGATGAGTTAATGCTGCTATAAACTTCAGTAGTTCCTCTCTGAGGCATGCAGAAGGGTGCAGGCGCTGAGAAGGTAGCCAGTGAAGGCAAAGAGCAGATGGCAAAGCTAAAGGCCAGCCTTGAGGATTCACAAGATGATTGTCTTTAAGGTGGGTTCCTCCCTTGCCAGAAACTCTTCATGCAGCTTCAGTGGCATGGCTGGAAATCAGTAAGCAAATTAAGGTACACGTTCAGTGTGGAGCTAACCTGACTTGTGGATGCTTGATTAGCATACCTTGAGCAAAGATAGCTATGCCCAGCACTAAAGCCACAGTGCTATGGCTGGGTTAGTAGTACAGTGTGCTGCAGAAAGCCAGGGGTTCTCAATCATGGCAGGTCAGTTCATTGAGCTTGAGCTGCAGTGAGATGGCTTAGATTTGAACTCAGGTTTTCACTTCACTCTGAAGCCTAGACATGTAAGTTACCAAAATATTGAAGACAGAGTAAATCAGTAGAGCCATCAGCAGGTTAGATGCCATGAGATAAATGGAAAATAAATGGAAAAGAGAAACATGTGTTTTCTGTTTTGTAAATGAGGGTTAGCAGCATAAAGCTGGTTTTGTTTGCAATTGAAGTGAAGCATTTGGACTGCAAATGCTTTGAGCAGAGTGAGTTTAGGGGAAAGTAAAAAAAAAAAGAAAAAAGTCATTACAATATTAACTATGCAGTAGGAGGTGTGTTGAGCTGATGGTGATTCTTGCTGTGAAGCTGCAGCTGTTGAAGCAGACAATGGACAGATTCCTCCCTGAACACAGGAACAAGGACAAACTTGTCTACTGTGCAGGCAGTGCCTGGGATATCCTCATACATGACTAGCTTTTGTCCTTCCCCCTGGTATCTCAATACCAGAGACCTCATCCAGGCTGGAGGATCCACAGGGCAAGTGAAGTGGTGCAGGGATGTTTGGTTGACCTTGAGCTCTGTCATATCATTGTACATCTGTGCTGATCTAACTTGTTCATGCATACCTAGGGCATATCTGTATGTTTCATTGATGTCGACAGCAGAAGCTGTAGTGGGACATAACAGCTGCAATGGGACATTACAGATTTAGTGACATCTCCCTCTACAGACACCTT
Organism: Galbula dea; assembly: GCA_013399015.1. Lineage (NCBI taxonomy): Eukaryota > Metazoa > Chordata > Aves > Piciformes > Galbulidae > Galbula > Galbula dea. Next base: position 127,046 of record VWZX01009379.1, read on the forward strand.
AGGGACCCAGTGAACCAAACTCATTATGCCAATACCCAGTTCTGTGTTTAGAGTTTTGGACTTTAGCATCTTGGGATAAAACAAAAAAAAAGAGAGAGATTTGGTTTATTTTCTAGCCTATAAAGCAAAAAGCAAAGAGGTCTTAAGAGATTAAAATCAACTTGCAATGAATGCTTTAACAATCACTATATACCTGTGGAAGCAAATGTAAATGTTCTGAGTTACACAGCACAACCTACTGTGTGTTAATTGTAGTATGAGTGATTAAACAAACCTCTTACACAAAAGGTAGAAACACTACACAACCTAAAATTCTACAAGCATGATTAAACAGTATTCAAATCTGAGATGGTGATCGTCACATAATAAACTATTTGAAGCACAATCTATGGCTGCAAAAGTGTTTTCTTGTTTGGAGTAGGTATTTTGTATGATACCAATACAAATTTTACACAGCCAGGTAGTGCCAAGGTCCACAGCCCTCTTCCTCCACAGAGTGCTGGAATTGCTGGGATGGTGTGAAGAGTTGCAGTAGCAACCTGGCTACCTTGTTTTTTGAGTTTGGCTTGCCTCTTTTTTTTTTTTTTTTTTTTCCCCTAAGTAACTGAAAGGCAGAATTACAGATGGTGTACTTATTTGTACCACATCAAATGCACCATAACTTAGTTTTTAAAAAAAGTTACTGAAGTAAAAGGGACATCACCAAAACAAATAGAGAGGTGTGGTTTGTTAATATACAGTACTAAACCTTAAACAGATACCTTGGAAAATTACTTTCTAGATTCTCTGAAAACAAATACAGTGAAAGCATTTTTCTTTCAAGTGTTTTGGTTGGCTACTTATTCTTCATTGTGATACCACAGACTAGCATTATTTTAAGTCTTTAGTTTTTGTTAAACTTTCTTGGATTTTTTTTCCTTACAGAAGAAACAAAATTTCTTGTCAGTTAGAAGCTGAACTAACAGTAACAGTTGTCGACACTAAAACAACTACTGTAGGCTGAGCACTGTGTGGTTCCCCTAGATAGAAAGGCTATTCTGGGCAAAGTTCCTGCACAAAGCCACGTGCCTTACTAGAAATTAGTGAAGATAGGGTCAGGGATGGAGGAAATAGAGAGATATGAGCTGTACTAATCAGATAAAGGTTTTGTAATCCCTTTATTTTCTTTTTGTATAGAAAGCAAGCTCTGTAAGAATATGCCTTCAGTCAGTCTTTGATAATTCTGACCTGGGCAGAAGGAACTATAAACTGTTACACCCTGTGAATTGCACTTGTTCATCTTTTGTGTGATTTTTGCCTATGCTTTACACAGAATATCTAAGTAAAGCTACAAATAATTATTTGTTGAAGGTGTAATAAATTTAATTTGGCCTGGCATTGTGTGATGATGATCCTTACAGTTCTATGTAGTGTTTTAACAGAGGTGAAGAGGAGGAGCTGGTTTTGCAAGTTGATGCCAAGATAAAGAAGCATCCGTGAGATGTTTTGAGTTTTTTCTGTGGAACCATGAATTTATAATGCTGAAGCTGTGGTTACCAACTGTTTTCAGCAGTAGCTTCTTTAAAAAGGTGTTAGAATGTTGGGGGGAAATAAGGAAGTTTGGGGTTTTTTGTTTTGTTATTAAACAGTTGAAAGGGTTGCTGCTTTAGGCACTTTCTGATAGGCAGTTGCTGGCTGGAGAGATAGAAAAGATTTCCTCTACTACTTCTTCGTTCACCTACTTCACTTTTAGCCTTCTATCCCTTCAGACACAGCTAGTGAAAAATCATGTTACTGTTGGCTTGTCAAGACAGTTATCAAGTGTTTTCAGGCTCTTCTTAAGAAGAGTTTCTTTCTGCCCCTTTCCTAACAGGAATTGGTGGTTGCAACAAACTTTCTTGTTTGGGTTGTGGAGGTTTTCTGGCTTAGTGCTTGCTTTCCAGTAATGGATGTGTCAGTGCTGTGCCCAGTACCTGCTGTGGCCAAGTCTGTTACTGTGCTGGAGCCTGATTCTAGTGCTGCAGAAGCTGATGCAGGATTTTATTTTTTTTGCTAAATCTGCATGGTGGCACCTTTTGCTTTCCATAGAATGAGGTGAATTTCATACCTTCTAAGCTTGTATCTGGATTAACGCTTGATGAGAAAAGTTGAAGCATGTGAAGGGTTGAGTTAGGCAGAGGGGTTATGGAATGGATCAAAGCTGTTTTCTGGCTGCTTCTGTTTGGTGATTACTATTGAAACAGCTGTGTGCTGACATTTTTAGTCTCACATTGAGATTTTATTAGAAAATTCCAAATTTCCTGGATCCTAATCTCATTTGAAGCATGGAGGAGAGTTCTGTAGTTTGAGGCAGACAAAGTTTTCCTTGCCTAGAAATCATAAGACAAAATAAATCTGTCTTCACAAATACCTAGGCTGTATGTAACACTGGCAAAATAAGTCTTTGAACTTGGGATTTGTCTGATGCCGAATTTATGCCCCAAAAGGTGTAATGGAGCTGCTCAGAGACATGTTTTATTCTTTAAGCAGCAAGGCTCACGCTGGACAAAGAGTTCCAAAAAGTCAGTGAAAAATCAGACTGTTTATACAATTTGTACAAGAGATTACAACATCTTTACATGCATATTGACGTTATTGCAACATATAACTATAATATTCACAGCAGGCAGAGTTAGGCCGGAGTCAGGGGTGGAGTCTTCATTTTGGGGAGATTCTTAGTGGTACATCCTGTTACTTCCTCCTCAGGGGTCGTGTTTTCGCTCTTCTTCCTCAGGTAAACTTTCGAACTTTCCTTGATTTTGCCGACTCCAACGTATATTTGGCAATAGTCTCTGGACTCCTGCCCCTCTCTTGCCCCTTATTTCTCCTTCTTCCTTTCCTATGTCTATTTATGTTAGTGTGTTAGCATTTTCAGTGTTCTTTGCGTCAGTATGTTAGCATTCTTTGGCTAGTTATTATTTTCTGCTAGTCCTTGAATCCTAGTTTTATATCTCTTAGCCAAAAGCATGCATTCTAAGTTAACTCTTCAGGCTGTGCTCTGTTTTATGGCTTTCTGAACTTGGCTGCTTGTTTTGCGTGGTTGAGGGCACATCACATTGCTGAGCTCCCTGGTACAGCGCTGCTGGCTGAGCTAGCCTGTGTCCCGGCAGGGTGGTGGGGCTGTGTGCTGGTAGGTCGTTCCACTCTATCAGGTACCTGTACCTTTTGGAGGCTGCTAAGTACAGGATTGTGCCATTCAGTGAATGAATGTAACTTCTCATCCTGGTAGTGTTTAGGCCGTTTGCGTTGCCTCTGAGTTGTATATGTGCTGCTCTATTGTTAGCTGAGCACTAGTGCTTGCTACTTGTGCTGTAAATGGCTACTGCCTACTTATCACTCAGGCAAGACTGTAAGAGAAGTCAGCTTTCTGATTTGTTTTCTAACAAAGGCAAATTTGGTGTGCTTAATTTTTCTTTACTCCTGTGTTCCAATTCTGACCTTTGAAGAATAAATGTAAACAAAATCTCTTACATGGATTGTCAGATTCAGTTGTCCCTGCACTCTGTTTTTGTTTTTAAACATGGGAATAAGGAGACAGGAGTGACAGTAAGCATACCTCTTCCTACACCTGTGATAAACTAGATTCCTCCCCTCTCAAATCCTCCATCCAGGCTGGGCAGCTTTCCAGGAAATATGACAGGCACCCACCAGTGTGATAGCAGCTAGTTTCAGGAGGTAGAAAGATAAGAGTGCTGTTTGAAAAATATTGCTGCACCCATAGAAAATGCACAAATTTCTGCTTCTTGGGAGTGAATGAAGAACAGGTAGTTAAGAGACCCTATTGACCCAGGTGTTGGTCCAAATCTGTTTAAGCCCAGAAGCATTGCAGGTTTGTTAACTTTGAAAGAACCATTGACTTTTGAAGCCTGAAGGAAAAACAAAAATCAGGCATCACTAAATTTTGCAGTGAGCAGTTTCATGCAGTGCAGTGGATGTTATTTCTGAAAGTAATTCTGTTGATCTTTTTCTGAAGTCAGATGCTGCTCACGAAACTGAGGGGTAAGTTCTGGTTAGTTTTGCAGTAGATGTCATTAGCAATGAATGCTTGATGAGTAGTGCCCAAGATGCTGTGCTGCAACTCCTTGTGCTTTCCATGTGCAACATCTCTATTTCTCTATTCGGTACAAAGTCAACTGGCAGAGTGTGAAGCACTGTGAGTCATTCTGGCAGTGCTGGAGTGTACAGCTGCAGCCTCTAAGCTAGGTGCAAAACAGATCCTGGCATTTATCCGGTCTATATGCTGAACAGGACAGAGAAACAGCGCAGAACAGGGAAACCCACCTTTGGGCTATTCTGTCCTAGGGTGGGTATATAAACTGCCCTCTCTTGGGTGGTGGTTGAAATTTCATCAGCTACGTGTAGTCCTAAGAGTCTGAAACCTCTTTTAGGACTGAACCTGTTTCTAGGGTGCCCCAGCTCTGCTCCAGAGCCAGAAGCACAGCACCAGCAAAGGGCATCTCTTTTCTCCTGGCGAGGAACAGTGTTGGCCTAGTGTGCTAGTGGTGTAGCAATGTTCTGCTGTAGTGTGACTAAAAATGACTCTGCTTATAGGTGTTGTCTCTCTCAATCTGTCAGTATTTTCTGATTTATTTTTTTTTCTAGTTTTAGTGTTGGAGTCTGGATTGTGATTGGAATAGGAATTTTGGGAAAAAGATCTTCATAAGTGAAGTTTTGAAAGACAGAAGCGTTACTATAAAACTTCTCTGTTCTCATTTTTGGTATCTGCAGTACGTTGTTCCCAGTATTACTAATTCTTCTGGCAGATGGAGTTAGTTTATTTGTGTATTAGTCTTTGTGCTGTTGGATGAATTATAGATTTAATTATGGCCCAGGTGCTCAGAGCTTTGCTGTTCTTCTGAATGTGAAATATAAAGAAAAAATAAATCTGAGTAATTTTTTTGGCTTGTTGAATAAATGTAAACATTGGAAAAACCATGCCAGAGTATAAATAAAGAGAAAATTTACTTTGCAGAGAACATTATTATCTACTCCAGAGTATTCTACTTTGTGGGAAGGATTAGGGCTCTGCATTATACTGGAACACACCTTTTTACAACTACTACTTTATGCAGCAGAATATTAAAAACTTTTACCTATAATTCCTTCTATTTTCAGACAGAGTTTCTTTTGCAATTACAGCTGATTATTAGTGTCCAAAGGTTGAATGAAGTTAACATAATCATATCAAGAAACACTCTCCGATTCCATGGTAGCTGTAAATAAAACTACCGACTTGTAGTTGTAGTTTTCCTCTTTATCTGTGTTAGTCTTTCCTTTTCTGCCTGGCACAGTTTTATTCATAGTCCTCAATTGTTCTCAAACTACAAAACTACTTATTTATGTTTGTTTGTTTCTTGTCTTAAACAGTTTTCCATCATACTTTCCCTTAATCTGTTTGAAAATTTACTTTTTGGATATTTAATTCTGTGACAGCTCTTTTTATAACCGGCTGTTCATAGTCAGGCTGGAATACAAAATCCATGAAAAAAATATTTTTCAACTGAGATTTCATAGGATATTTGGGCAAGGGGCAAGTGTATGAGCTATGTTAATTGACTGGAACTTTGCTTCATTGCTTTTTTGTTTTTATCTTTTAATTACTGGCTTTCTGTTTTGTGGCTCTGAGTCAAAAAAAGCACATCATACCTTTTTTAGCTTCTTCAGGAAAACTTGTGCATGTGTGTTTAAGTGCTTTTCTGAAGAGAGTGTGAATTGGCTCTGTTTCAGCTGACTCTAAACATCACTTGGCAGAGCCTATGGAATATTAGCCTGTGTGTCTGCTGCAGTATTGGGGACAAAAAAAAATAAATACTACGCTTCTTTAATGTATTTCACCATTATAATATCCCATTTGTACATGCAATAATATGAAATTTTCAGATGATTAACTGATTTATTGTTGCTTTTTGCCTCCTTATGCTCCATTTTATTTTACAACTAGAAAAATTTGCTTCATTATTTTGCTTTTCATTTGGGGACTGCATAACCCTCAGGAGTCTGCTTTTCCTCAGACAGAACAACCATATTTAATGCATCTCCTAAGAAAGCAGCCAAAAGTACATGTTCTGACCTCACTTTTTCATTTCCTTTACTGACACTTAATGAAGTTGTTATCATATCCATTAAGCATAATTTTGTAAAAGTAGATTATGTAAGTATTATTACACTTTCTTGTACTGTTTTTAGTACAAAGTCAAGTATAGATGCTGATTCTTCATTTTGGCCCAGTATGGCAATGCCAGTTTGCTCTGGCAGTTAGATAGGAAGTGTGTGCATCAGGAATAGTGTGACCAGTAGGAGCAGGGAGGTGATCTTGCCACTGTACACAGCACTGGTGAGGCCACACCTCGAGTACTGTGTGCAGTTTTGGGCACCACAGTTTAGGAAGGACATTGAGCTACTGGAGAGGGTGCAGAGAAGGGCAACTAAGCTAGTCAGGGGTCTGGAAAACAGGCCTTATGAGGAGAGGCTTAGGGAGCTGGGCTTGTTTAGCCTGGAGAAGAGGAGGCTGAGGGGAGACCTTATCGCTCTCTTCAGCTACTTGAAAGGCCATTCTAGGGAGGCGGGTGTTGGCCTCTTCTCCCTTGTGACTAGTGACAGGACTAGAGGGAATGGGCTTAAGCTGAGCCAGGGTAGGTTTAGATTAGATATTAGGAAGAATTTCTTTACTGAAAGAGTGGTTAGATATTGGAATAGGCTGCCCAGGGAGGGGGTGGAGTCACCATCCCTGGAGGTTTTTGAGAAGAAGATAGATGTGTTTCTTCAGGGGATGATTTAGGGGTAAGAGTAGTGTAGGGCTATCGGTTGGACTAGATGATCTTGAGGGTCCTTTCCAACCGTAATGATTCTGTGATTCTGTGTGTTGGATGTTTGAGTTTGAGGTGGGTAAGGGAAATCTGCATGTTTTAAAGTATCTTGATATTTTTATTTGAGATAAGAAATTATTAAATTGAAAGCACCCCTTCTAATTGTCTCATTATTTTCCCTTTTCTCTTTGATGCTCAGTGCGCTGTATCATTTCCAAAGATGTTGCCAGTATCACTGGATTCAGGTCTGGTTCATCACTTACGAAGAGCTGTGCAACTGTCTTCTTGATATCAGTGGTGCTAGTGTACTTAAAAGTGGATTCTTTCTTTTTTTTTTTTAAGCTCTCTTGATACCTCGAAACTTTTGCTTAGGGAAGGTACACAGGCAGTTTCTTTATTTGAGTGCCTCTTTAATGTGGTTAAATTTAGAACAAGATTAGGAAGTAAACTCTTCTTAGGGGTTTTCCTGTTACAGAGCCTAAATTTAGATTCTCTTATATAAGTGTAATTTTAGGTCATGAAGTACCTATGCTTTGCGGGAGGTTAGTGAGTGAATGGACTGGGGGCTAACAATATATAGGCTTTCGAGTCCTTTACTTGAGAAGGAAATGCAATTGATGTCAGCATGTTAATTTGATGGAGTGCATTTATAGGAAGCTTTATATAGCTGTTGGGTTTAAACTTTAAAATTGTGTCTTCATTGGGTACATTTGTTCATTTGTTGTGTCCTTAGGTTATTCAATAAAACATGCAGTGAAACACTAGAAAAGCTCCTGGGCTTTGTCTTCCAAACCAAAACAGTCATTTTTCTTTACAGCAAAGATGTGATTCTGGAGAGTTATTTACTCTTCACGTATTACTGTATGTTTTTGTTTTAAAACTGAATGATATAGATTGAGGCTTTTCCTGGTGTTTCAAGTAAAATTGAGTGCTCTGTAACTGTTGGAAATAAGAATGCTACTGTATAAAATCCTTATTAATATAAAAAAATAAGCAGAGAAACAATTCAAGACAGTGTCACACACTCAGATTCCAGTGTTTCAAATGCTGTCAGCCTTTGTGGGCTTCACACATGCATTTTTGTGTCTGTGTGTATATACCTACTTACAGTGGCACAGTGCATTAAACAAAGTTGGCTTTGCACCACTGAATTGTAATCAGTCTGATCTCATTATTACTCCTAAATCTTGGTTTGCTGTAAGTACACTGTAGATGCTCCCTGTTTAGTGCTCAGGAACTCTTTCCTTGGAAATTGTGTGCCTTTTTAATGTGTCATGGCTCAATTATCACATTTGGTTTTGGCTGCCAAAATAGCTATATATATTGTCTAGCAAGTGACAGATTGGGCCTTTATCTCTTCCTGGCTGTTTGCCAGCTGTTTAATTGCAGCCCTGTGTTTGCTGTGTGTCACATCTTATGGTGGTCTATTATACCCAGCTAGAACAATATTTTGAAAATGTTTCAAATGTAAACTAATTCTGTGAGACTTTATGTCCTGTTATTTACATGATCTGCTGAGGATCTAATGTAGGTCATTTTTTTTTCCCTGTACAAGTGCTAACATTTGTACCTCTGATCGTCTCATGAATTTCCCGGGCAGAGAGAGGGCAAGATGGGGACACAAAAATGCTATCTCGTCCCCTTGAGAGATGTAATTAAAGCTGTGCACTTTTCATGTGATTTTTCTTTTGTAGTTTCCAAGACATTTTTAAAGTGAAATGTTCTCTTTGTTCTGCCCTTTCGAAAAGAGCAAGCGTACAGAAACTGAGCTGAGATCTCAGTGGGAGTAGCAGAGCCAATGGGCCGTATCTCTGCTCAAACAGATACTCAGGTGGTGGCATCAGTAGGTTTTCAGTGAATGGTGTCTTAGAGGCAAAGACTGGTGCAGGCATGGTACACAGCATGTGCAGTTTGGCAGCTGCCTGATTTTCATCAGGAAAGCCTTCAGGTTCACGTTGCTCATGGCAAAACTGAACTACTGATTTCTGTTCTACAGCCCGCACCACCTGGGGGATGGAGCCATGTGGTGTGAAACCAGGATATTAGAGGGCTAAGCACTCCACTGCTTGGACTAAGTGTGAATCCAGTTTTCCTTGGACCTCTTTTTACAGTTATCTTTATATACAGTTGTATAGAATTTATCTTTATGTACAATTGTATAGATACAGTTATATCTATACAATCTCTTGCTCTCTCTGAAGAGCGTATGTCTTGGAGAGTTTCAGCTCCTGGGTGAGATTCCTATCTGGTGCAAACGGCTTTAGTCTTGAAGGCAATGAATGAATGTACATTAGCTAACATTCTTGGCTGTGCAGATTTTTTTGGCAGAAACTTTGCTTTTCTACTGCTTAAAGAAGAAACCAGGATCTGTTATATTGTTTGTTTAATAGGAAGAATAACTGTTTAGCAAGAAAGACATGATAAAAGTCTTAGGAAACAGCCTTGCTATTTTAGGTCAGAGGAACACAGAGCAGAAGAGAGCTTAAGAAAGATCCCATTTTTTGTGCAGAACACCAGATTTAAAATTAAGTAATAAGTGTTGACTTTTTAGAAAAGGAAGAAAAAGTTTGCCTCTGGGTAGGGTTAGACCTACAGAACTTTTTCTTTTTAATTGCAGGGGAAAAGATCCCATCTACATAAGCCATCTAGCATTCTGGAAGAGGTCTGATACCAAAGTGGGCTTTTTGAAAAAGAAGTAAAATAGTTAAGAGTGCACTTAAATCTGCTTTCTGAAAAGTGTAGTATTGTATGTGAGTAATATATTCAAGTGTGTGTATGCCTGTTTTTTCTGCTTAATCTGCTGGAAAAGTTCTGGCAAAAAAACCCTGCACACACACCTTTTTCAGAAGCTGACCTGTTTACATAGGGTTACAAACTGAGTATTAGAAAGTATTTAGAATAGAGTTGTGCATATATGGGATGGCTGGAGTGTGAGTGATTGTGGCAGTTCTGCTGTGCTGTCACTGCATGTCTTTTCAGGAAATGCATCAAAATAGTCACTAGCATCACTTCATTCTAGCAGGATATACATAATTCTAGTAGTTTACAATGTGACCGGTCTATCTAGTGTCAAAAAACTGTCATACTTGAGTTTCTGCTTGAATAAATTCTTTCCTGTTCCATTAAGGTTTCATGTAAGTGCTGTATTTAGTATATTTTGCATGTGTATTTCTTATGTATCTCAAATCACACTACTTTCTAGTGAGCCTGAAGACATCATTGACTGAGTTTTGTAGTATACAGATAAATTGAATGCTGATCCTTACTGTATACATGTTGCCGGGTTTGATGAGGCAGGTGTGCATGTGTACTGTTGACATGGAGACTTTAGGCAGCCCCCTGATGTAGACGTTTATGTGTTTTAAGAAGTTGTTTCTGAAGAGTAGTTATAACACCTACTTACAGGTACCATCTTGTTGAAAATGATCACTTCTGTGTTAAACATGTTGGTAGGAGATTTATGGTGGCCTTGCCTCTTACCATTTGAGGTCTTCAGGTAGCCCCAGGAGTGACACACAAGGAATTTAAGGTTTGTGACCATCTGAAAGTTCACAAGTCCATGGGCCTCGATGGGATACAGTCACAGCTACTGAGAGAATTGGCAGACGAGGTTGCTAAGCCACTCTCTATTGTATTCCAAAAGTCATGGCAGTCTGGTAAAGTCCCCACTGACTGGAGAAGGGGAAACATAACCCCCATTTTTAAAACGGGGAAGAAGGATGATCCTGCAAACTATAGGCCAGTCAGTCTCAACTCTGTGCCTGGTAAGATCATGGAGCAGATTCTTCTGGAGGCACTGTTGAGGCAGATTGATAATGAAGAGGTGACTGGGTACAATCAACACATCTTCACCAAGGGGAAATCATGCCTGAAGAGTCTGGTGGCCTTCCATGAAAAAGTCACGAGAACAATAAACGGGGTAGGAGCAACTGACTTCATTTACCTGGACCTGAGCAAAGCCTTTGACACTGTCCTGCATGACATCCTGGTCTCTAAGGTGGTGGAATATGGATTTGATGGATGGACCACTTGGTGGATAAAGAATTGGCTCAACAGCCACACACAAAGAGTGGCTGTTAGTGGATCCATGTCCAAGTGGAGGCCAGTGACAAGTGGAGTCCCTCAAGGATGAGTACTGGGACTAGTCTTGTTCAGTATCTTCATCGGTAACATGGACAGTGGCATGGAGTGCACCCCCAGCAAGTTTGCTGATGACACCAACCTGTGTGGTACGGTTGACACACTGGAGGGGAGGGATGCCATCCAGAGGGACCTGGACAGGCTGGAGAGGTGGGCCCATGCCAACCTTATGAAGTTCAACAGGAACAAGTGCAAGATCCTACATCTGGGTCAGGGCAATCCCAAGCACCGATACAGGCTGGGCGGTGATTGGCTTGAGAGCAGCCCTGCGGAAAGAGACTTGAGGGTGCTGGTGGATGAGAAGCTTGACATGTGCTGCCAGTGTGCGCTTGCAGCCCAGAAGGCCAACTGTATCCTAGGCTGCATCAAGAGGAGCATGGCCAGCAGGTCGAGGGAAGTGATTCTCTCCATCTACTCCACTCTCATGAGACCCCACGTGGAATATTGTGTCCAGTTCTGGAGCCCCTACTACAAGAGGGATATGAGCATGCTGGAGCGAGTCCAGAGAAGGGCCATAAGAATGATCAGAGGACTGGAGCACCTCTCCTACGAGGACAGACTAAAAGAGTTGGGGGTGTTTAGTCTGGAGAAGAGAGGGCTCTGAGGAGACCTTATTGTGGCCTTCCAGTATCTGAAGGGGGCTTACAAGAAAGCTGGTGAGGGACTTTTTAGGAGGTCAGATAGTGACAGGAGCAGGGGAAATGGATGCAAGCTAGAGAGGGTGGATTCAGATTAGACATTAGGAGGAAGTTCTTCACCATGAGGGTGGTGGAACAGTGGAACAGGTTGCCCAGAGAGGTTGTGGAAACCCCATCCCTGGAAGCTTTTAAGACAAGGCTTGATGGGGCTCTGGGCAAGCTGATCTAGTGGCTGGTGTCCCTGCCAGGCAGGGGGGTTGGAACTAGATGATCTTTAAGGTCCCTTCCAACTCTGGTGATTCTATGATTCTGAGTTAAATTCCAGCAAGACTTATACAAAGCCCAGCGCTGGCAAAGCTATGAGACCATTTACGTGTCATGGATAAACATTCAGTACCTGCTTGACAAAGTTTATATGAAGGAAGACGAGACCAGGGCAGGTCGCAAGAGTGCACAACCTGTACACTGCTATAGGCTGATGAAGCCCTGAATGTCAAAATAAGGAAATACTGATCAACCACAGAAAAATGGGGGAAAGCAGGGTGTGCAGCAGAGCAGGATGAGAGCTGGTGCCTCTGCTGCATTTGCTGTGGTACTACTGAAAGGTGCAATATGATGCAGCCAAAATGCAGAGCTGTCATGAGCCCATGGCATTTGGGGTGAGCATGCACCAACTGAAGTGCTTGAGGGTTTTCCTTGGCTGTCCATGCACCAGATCATGCTTCCTTCTGCAAGTCCTGTTTCATGTGCTGCCTTTACTCTCAGTTTCTGACTTTTTCCATCTTGTTCCTCTCTCTCCCATCTTCACAGCTGTGAAGTGAAAATAATTGGGGCTGAAGACTGGCTTTTTTTCGGTGGAATATTTATTGTATCTTTATAGTTACTTTCCTTGGGGATTCAAAAGAAGAAAGGAAAAATGACTCATATTCTCCAGGAATATGCAGCATGTTCAGGGTTAAAGCAGGGCATGAAAAGGAACACTTCCCTTTCTTGTCAAGTTTGCTTTGGTTCCTTAGATCCATCACACTGGAATGCATCCCTGAAACACCGATTTCATAAGGAGGAAGGAGCCAGTTGATTTAAACTTCTAGTGGTGTCCACTGGCAATTTCCAACAGAAGCTAATTACAGTAAATAGCTGTCGCCAGCAGATGACTGACTGGTTCCACCTCTTAAAGAACAGAGCTTAAACCTGTACAGGATTTCTTTTCCCTTGAGATTGTAAGGCTGTGATAAAATTCTTCAAGCAGGTATTTTACACACACTGGCAGAAAACTTCAAAAATCAGGTAAATTATTTTGTCATACAAATACTATGTGTAGCTGGTGCTGAAACTAGAAAGTAATGTATTGGCCTTTGCACTGTATTCCTGTATCATTTCAAGGCTATATGATGTGCCTGTTTAAATACTATTGTGATTAACCAAGTTCTCCTTCTGTTTTGTCAGCTCTGTGAATTACTTCAATGTATATAAAATGCTTCAGACCTTTTTGCTAAATTAATGCTGTAGCTTTGAAAATGCTCTTAGGTACTGAAAAATTGCACCACTTGAAACTGTAGTTCCTCTGACGAGTTTTCAAAAGTGACCCTTTTTAATAAAGGATGGAGCCTGATTTTTTTCAGCTAGCATCACTAGATGGCGTTGCCTAGTAGTCTAACAGTCGAGTGTTAGAAATAAGCTGAAATTAATGTAAATCGATAGAGTAATTAAAAAAAAAAGTAGTCTCTCAGTCAATATGTCTTAAGAGTTCTTTTCCTATTTGATTCATACAGCTACTTGTTCAAGAGAAGGTGTCTCATTTAGGTGTTACTTCTGTATGTATAGCTTTTAGGCAGGCAGTCTGCTGTAGATTATACTGTGGTTCTGCTGTCCTCCTTGGCTTTCTTGAAAACTTCTTGAACTCACTTGCTGAGGGACCGAGGCTTAGCCAGATCCCGTGCAACTGTTTCATGCATGATTCTTTCTATACACAATTAGCCTTTTTTAATTGTATGCTGAAACATTAGCAGCAGGACTGCTTAGAGGATGCTAGATCAGACTTACACCAACAAAAAGCCTTGCCAGTATTACTTTATGGAAAGCTCCTGGGATGGCATATTTTTCTAAAGTGTGGTGTTCACTGTTAGTATGGGCAGTGTGAAATCAACATGTATTGTTTATGGGGTTTATTCTGTTTATTTTGTGGTTTAGACACCATGCATTTTTCTTCTGGCTGGTTTCCTCTGTTTTGTTAGCTGTCAGTCATGCTCCTGGCATGACAGCACTATGCCTGCACAGGGGGCATGACCATGCCTGCACGCTGTTCTCTGGCATGCTTTTTCCCAGGCAAGGCAAGAAGAAACCTGCCTTTCATGTCAGCAGCATATTTAGCTGAAAACAGAAAGACATTAGGTAGGTGGGTTTATTCAGATAGGATGGTAAGGAGATATGATGAACCCAAGCAGCTTTTGTCCAGTGCTTTTTGTTCAACTCCATCATCTGCCTCTTCTAAAATGTAAGTGCAAATTTGGTATAACCTGCTCCCTTTTCTTGCTTCACCAGCACTCTTAGTGTAAAAGATAAATTATACTCATTTTCAAATTCTTTCTTAACCCATTGCAGAAGTATTTTATCAGTCTACGAAAGACTAAAGAATTGCTGGCAGGAATTGATTTAACTCGTTTGTTTGGTTTCTTAGTTTAAATAATCAATCCTGGAAGTATCAATCAATTTGTCTATAATTGTACATTTAGATGTAGAAAGTATGCACACCTTTGGTTGCTTTAACACTGGTATTTACAAACCAGTATTTTTACAGTTTTTACAGTAGAGTTTTAGTTGTAGGATAATGTTGCTGATTTACATTAACAGCTTGGACACCTATAAAGCAGTATCAGATTTTGCAAGAGAAGGAGAAACAAAAAAGCCAAATGGAAGAAGCTAACAAAGAGGAAGCATGTACCAGAATGTATTTTGATGACAGTAAGTCACCAAAGCTACTGCTTGCTTAGGAGATGTGAAACTAGGTGCTAGACCATATTTGAATAACTTTCTGAACACCACTGCAATGTACTTCCATAGGGTAATGTAGTTTTTGTGAAACCCCACTTTAGAGAATGTCACATAAGAATTGGAGGCAGAACAAGGTGGTTTGAGAACTGTAACACGATGCTTAACCTCCTCTTCTGTGCCAGGGAGGCAGTATAAGAATACCATGACAGAAAACCTTTAATCTTCTTTCACATGTCCATATGTTTTTAAGTCAGAATGTATGGGAGTAACTGTGAAGTAAGCAAATCACTTATGGGCTAATTTTTCATCACTTTATACAGGGTAGTTGATAATAATGCTATAAAATTTGGTACAAAAGAGCACTGGTGGGAGAGGTCTACGTTCATTTAAACCCCACAGTCAGTAAAGTGCTGAAGCAAGTGCTTTTCTCCTGTTGAAATCAGTGGATTGTAAGCATATGCAGAAATGCTTTCCTCTTTCCTGAGCTGAGTCTGAAGGAGGGGAGTCAGTTAAGCGAAGCCAAGCACATAAGGAAGAGAGGAAATCAGCGTGGTGATCATGAGTTGAAAATAGCAGTAGCGTTCAATATCTTACAGGAGAAAGCTCTACGTCTGGCTGTGCAGTGCACTGCTGATGTTTCTAACAGATCTCAAAGCCTCATCTTCAGAGATGCCTAATCCATCAGTGGCTCCGCATGGGGTTTAGCCCAGTGTCAGGTCAGTGCAGTTGACAAGCATAGCCTCTGGTGCCCAAGCATGGAAGTGAGACCTGTCTCCTATCCTCTCAGCTTCAGCAGCTTTCTTGTGATGGTTTCAGGAATATACCATTCAAAGGAATAATACTTCTGCCACATCTCCATCCCAGTATGCTGTCTGCAAACAGTGAGAGGCAGAAATGTGAAGCCAGTAGCTGTCAGGAGCTGCTCTCTGCATTGCTCTTACAAAAGACTTTATTTCATGAGCATAAAATCAAAGTACACATTCAGTGCCAGTTTTTCCACCTAATTTTTACATGAGGGCTGAATGCTCATCTGATCCTGTTTGGGGGCATTCAGCACATAATACTAAATGTGCTTGATTTTTTTTTTTATTTGCAGGTCACCTATTAATGGAGCTGTAAAAGTAAGTGTAAACTGCACCTTCTTTTGTCATCAGTAAATGCTGAAGGGTGTAATGCTCAGGGCAGGAGTATCTGGGCTCACATGTGGGAGAAGGGTGGGCAATCGCTAGGACTACCCAGTGAATAAGATGGTTGAAAAGTAACATGGGCTTTTGTTCATTTGCACTGTCTGTTTGCACAGGCCTCCTCAACACTGCAAATCTCTTTTTTTTTTTTTCTTTTTTTTTCCTTGGGATACTTGTCAGGGGACCCTGTTGTGCTAATGCTAACAGAGATTCAGAAGGACAGTATTTGCCCTGAAGAATTTACCTGCTATAGCTAATGGTTCTCTTGTTTGGTTGAAAAAGAGGGCTGAATGGCTTGTCTTGATGACCTCTGTTTCAGACATAAGAAGGAAACAGAGCTAAGGCTGTTACCCCACATAGCACTTACCCCTTTCAGAGTGTCTTAAAGAGGTCTTTGGTAGAAGTCGATTAAGTACGTTTTCCACACGATGCAGACAATTCCTGTGGTCCGTATCTGTGGAGAAGAAAGTGTGCTCTCAATGCACATATGCTAGAAATGCAAATGTAAGCCAGATGAAGCAGTAATAGATTTCAAAATCCCTGTTCCCCTGCTTGATTTGTGGCTGTTGAATTCATTAGCAGTGGACATAAATGGGCAATGACCCAGATAGGGGGGGAGTAGTACCCTGCAAAGGCTTTGGGCTGTAGTCTCTGTGGGTGGTGGAGTAAAGAGTCAGTGTCTTTCTGAGCTGTCCTCTTCTGTCGGAAGAGCAGCTTACAACCCATAGCAACTGCTGCAGATCCTCCTCATCCGCTCCCTTCATTGACAGCTCCTGTTTGAATAGGTGATGTCTGCATATTCATGGTGATGGGAGGAGATGAGCCTTAAGGTGCTTCACCCCGGAAGATTAATCCCTTCCAGGCACCAGGCAGGAATGGGCAGTATCTGGAGGTGGCTGCCCTCTAGCAATGCTCTGTGTGTCTGTCTGCTTGTCCATGGCAGAGATGCCTGGCCTGGATGTTGAGCAGTGCTATTCCTCTAGCAGTTTTGTGATCACTGAAATCAGGATTAAGTTCTCATTTTCAAAAGAAACTTTGTGTTTATTTTAAGTCACAACTTTTTGGGGAAAAGCTCAACTTTTTAACCGTGGTGTTTCCGGGAGGGTGGGAAAAATGCCAAACGGAACCAAGTGTAGTTTTAAGTGATTGTGAGAAGCAGGTTTGAGGATCTGTGTTACAAGTGGCTGCCATCACTGCAGAGGTTGTTTCCCTCTTTGCAGAGCTGAGCTTCTCAGTGTATGTCAGCATTGCAGATCATCTAAAGAGGGTCTGATGTCTTACCTCAGTGCCAGGCATGTGAATTTCTCTGCTTGTTTTGAATCTGTTGCATAAAAAAACCCAACTTGTCCTCAGCGCCTGAAACACACCTTTATAAGACTGCAGGTGATTTCATCCCACTGTTGTTTCAGAGCAAAACAGCTTGGATGGCATTCCTTGGGTCTGTTCTGCCAACAAGGAAGAAGGTTCTGTTAAGTGCTGGAAGTTGAGAGTACAGAAGGGGCTCAGCCCTTATGCGGGTAGGGCTGTAGTGAGGGACAGCATGGTGTCAGTGAACTCTTAGGTGTAATCGTGTGCACATTTAAAAAGCGTAGACCAGGCTTGCAGCCAGCTGCCAGAGGGTCTGTGTCGATTTGCTGTCTGTGGGAGCTCCTCTCCATGTGAACTGGGGTGTGTGGCTGCCAGCATTAGGAAACGCAGAGCAGGGCTATCGTGGCAGCAAGCTCCCTTTTCCCATGCTGCTAGGAGGATGGTGAGGAGCATGAAGCACAGCTGAGTTGCCAGGCCTGACCATACGCACCACAGAGACTGCCAGAAGTCAGAGCTTCACAGAGGGATGAATACTGTAAGGAAAAACCAGCTGGTCTAACGTCATCTCAAAGCCTGCCTGCTCAGTATGGAAATGTCGCTGGATCCTGTGAGGAGCTGTATGAATATACCAGAGACCAGTGCAACCAAGGCAAGATGGACAGCGCCCCTTAGAGAGACACCCTCCATGTTCTTCAGTTACGTGGAGAAGACAACAAGAGCAGCCTGCATGGGAAGACTGGCAGAGTATTTATCAGGAGAAACTCTTCCCTTGCCTTGTATCTTCTAGTGCTCCAGTAAAATGGCAATACTGAAGTAAAAAGAAAAATACCTTTTTTTTTTCTTGCTTAAAAGTAAAGTGTTAGAAAAATCAGAAGATCCAACTGAAGCTTGCTGGAAGGAAACACTCATGATTTGTGTGGGGACAGACTGATTGGTGTGGGACATTTGGTGTGTAAGGCTGTGTAATGAGGCTTGCACGAGCTTTCCTCTGCCTGTCCCCCAGCTTGGAGGCACTGTGGTGTAGCTTTATATTTTTCAGACACTGTGAATCAACTCAGAAGCAGGAGGTTGAAGCAACAAGACAGCTGTTACCCTCTCCTTGAAGACTGGGAAGTATCAGCATGCCACTAGACCTGCTTATATTAAGTGTACTAAACACACATGGTTCCTTTCTTCTTTCTGTTTTTCATCAAAATGTTAGAGTACAGCCTGACAGAAGAGGGACTTTGAAGGGCAAGGCCCCATGCCTAACTATACATTAGGCACCTTTAATAAACAAATGAGCTGGAGGCTGTCTCCTAAGTGGTCTAACTCCTGTTGTACAAACCCACAAAGGAGTAGTGGTGGTTAGTTCCTGCTTTCTCTTGATGTTCGTGGGTGCTCTGAGCACCTTCTCTGCCTGGAAAGCCTGCTGTCTGGCCAGGGAGACACACTCTCACCCTGTTGGATGTGAGACAAGGAGGAGGAGGATTGCTGTTTCTAGGGAAAGTACATCTCTTTGGCAGTGAGCATTTACCTGGGAGAGCCAGAAACAAGCTTGGGTGCCTGCCAGTCCATTCCAAAGCTGTGATTTGGTAAACGCAGGGCAGTAGGAGGGAGGGCACCAAGAAAGACTATGGAGAACCACACCTAAGAGACCAGTTTGTCTAGTGGTGTACTCAGGGAATACCTTGGGCTAGCTGCAGCCCAGACGCTTCCTTAGCACTAGCAAACGCTTCCTTAGCACTAGGCTTGACAGCCATTTCAGTGGCTGATCAGGGCCAAAGGGGCGTGCTTTTGGTTCCAGCTTTGTGTGGTGACAGGCAGCCCACCTCTTCAGCAGTCTCATCTTCTACATGTTCTTTCTGGCAGCTTCCCTTGTGATACCTCTTTGCCTTGAAATGCGTCTTGTGATCCTGTGTTTGACCAGGTGATAGTAAAAGCAGGCTGGCATGGGTGGCGTGGCATCTGTGTGGTTAGCTGCAATTGCACGTCATGGCCTATACTCCACTTGTTTCCTGACGCGTTCTCCAGGCAACTTGCTTTTCTGCATTGTCCCAGGGTTTCTAGGATCTCTCTTGTAACCCCTGGCTTTTAGCTGGAGGCTTCTGGAGTATTTCTTTTTATAGCTTTCCAAACTGTCCACAGTTACTGCTGATATTCTTGGCTGGCGTCCAGGTCAGGCATGAAAATGACCTGAAATCTTCACTCCCTTGCTTTTTCTGCTAGACAGTCAGGTTGTTGCCTGCCTGAAACTCTCACTTCCCCAGAGAGATCCCTGGGATGCAGGGAAAGGGCTGAGCAAGGACCTCTAAGTAGAACAGGAGACAGAAGTGTCCATCCAGCTAATAACAGTGACAAATATTGTAGGAGAAACATTGTCCATGTGTGTTTTAATTAGGAGGACAAGGAGGCATTTACAAAGAGATAAAAGAAAGCACAGTTTAAGCATATTTAGTATGTTTGTAATCAAATAGATAATTCAAATTTACTAAAGTACCACTTCAACAAGGAAGTGTTGCAAGCCAGGGGGGTTTGTGATTGCTTTGATGTTGGAAAAAGGACTTTGGTGAATCTATTACAGTATTGACTTTTGAAGAGGATGGGTTTGCTAACAGGGCACACGGTCTCTTAGCAATGAGGGAAGATAAGAAACTAGTGCCAGCTTGTGACATTGGATAAGTAATCTCAAACAGCTATCCTGATCTTGTAGCTTTAAAGCTGTATACATATATGAGATGAAAATAAAGCTTTCATTCAGCAGACAGGAGAGTGGCAGCCAAGCAAATTAGTTTCAATTTTTATTAGGCATTCTCATTAAGGGAATGGGAAAGCAGGATTTATACCCGGCCTATGTCATAAGGCTTATATGGGACGTTTCAGTACTGGGATGCTTGAGCATCTCAAACTAATGAAAAGATCATTTCAGGGTTCTTGAACTGCTTTACAGCTTGTGATAACAGAAAAGATGTGTTTCTTTCAGGAAGCATTGTTTAAATGGTAGAGAAATGTGTGCTTGAGCACTACTAAAGTAATAAGGCAGCAGCTATCATGTGCATATGTAACACACTAGCTGCATTTTTGGATCTAACCTGTTTACCAAGAAACCCAAATAATAAGATAGTGATTTTTGCCTTTGCTGAAAGGAACAGTGAATTAACCTGAAAAGATTTTGTGTATTATGCTAAGAGATTGTATTTTATTCTAAGAGATTTTTATATCTTACTTGGAGAGATTGTTGAAGTTCTAAGAGAGATTTTTCTGTAAACCAAATATTAAATCTGAAGAAATTATAAACTTTTTTTATCTAATCCACTGGAGGCCTGTTTCATTTTCAGTTTTATTGCCTCTTTTTACTCTGTTTATTAATTCATTAGCTATACTAATTCATCAGCTGTACATTAGTTATGTTAATTATTGTTAATTGTTAAATGTTCATTATTAGTGTTAATTCATTAGCTATACATTACAGTATTCTTTATACTTTTATTATACATTTATAGATAAAAGCACAAGTTGCTGTCTTTTTATGAATTTGGAATTAAGTAAATTAATTCTCACTATCATTTCTTAGTGTATAAAATATAATCTTGTGTTGGTATAAAGCAACTCCATTAACTTGAGTGACTTTGGTCAAGCCTCAGATGAGACTAGGAGCATAGTTCGGTCGAAGTGACAGAGTATACTTGCTCATTTTAACAATGCTCTGCATAGCTGATGCAAGCAAAATGTTTCCTATACCAACTGTTATATACTAACTAGTGTATAACCTTGCATATGTCCTGTGAAAAGCTACATATTAAAATAGCTTTGCTGAAATCTTTTCTACTTCCTCTATTAAATTTGGGAGGGCATATATCCAGAAAACATTTAAGTATAAAAATGTCCTAAGTTTTAGGTCTTCATTGGTCTTCATTGCCTCCCTCTCTTCTGCCATGTTGCATATTTCTTGGATTTGTGGTTAAAAGCCATTAACAGCTTAAGAGCTCAACCTGCTCATCAGACGGACAAAGGCAGTAGCTAGCTGTGAGGATCCAACTCTTCCTGCTAGATCCCCCCTGGTCCTTAGAGGCTAGTGGAGGTCTCTGATAAGTCTTCAGGATAAGGGGAGAATAGAAAATCCTCCTGTAATATATTCTACATAGGATGTTTCTAAAATTATTCCAGCCAACATAAACACTGTTTCTTTAGGAACAGAAGGTAATACTGTGTATTAGCGCTGATCTCATTTATCGTTTTAAGGCTCCTTGCTTCTGGCATTTGTAACATTTCCCAGATAATAAAACTGAGCTGCTGTCTGACTTTCAGTAACCATCAGCAAAGTGGTCGTCTCCTCTCTGCTGCTCTCCATGACTTCCCACAGACCCTCTGCTGACAACTCTTCAGCAGTCATGTGGATTCCCCTTCTGAGATTGGACCTGAGCATGTGGCTTTGGTTCGTTTTTGGACATATTTCTGAATGCTGTTCTGCTAAGTAAGAGTAAAGATTGCATCCAGCTGCTCCAGACTATTTAAATTTTTTTGAATGCATTTTTTTTCTGGAACAGCCTCACTGAAATGAATGGGGGGGTGGGACATGCCAAGTGTATCTTTGGCGGCTCTGAACAAATGGTTGCTTGATAACATGTTTCGGTTTGTTGTTCAACAGTGGAGTGAGTTGATTGAAATTTCAATGATCATAATTAGGCTTCAAAAGTTAACGTTGTGTCATCAAACAGAAAAGAAGTTGAATGTTGTCTTAGAGTCAAATTTCAGACGTGGTGTCACTTGTTGCTATGTGCATGGTACTTCTTCCAGGACAAAGACATCTGTAACCTCCCCTCCAACTGGTATTTCTATCTAAGATCAGTAATGGGTCTAGTATAGGGCACCTTGTCCATCCTTCTGGACTGGGGCAGTTCCCCAGAGCTGAGGGAACAATACAGGCCTCTTTCCAGCCAGACTTCACAGGATCACAGAATATTAGGATTTTGGAAGATCATCTAGTCCAGCCCTCCTGCCAGAGCAGGATTCCCTAGACTAGGTCACACAGAAGCGCGTCAGACGGGTTTTCATTCTCACTCTTGTGGGTCTGCAGACCCATTCCATCCTACGACTTTTTATGTGGATATTTGCATATTGACATGTATTGTGTCAAGCCCTGATTTAGCTACAAGTTGCAGAAAAGTAACAACAGTGTTGTGTAGCTGAAAGTAAGGAGGAGGCAAGGTGCCTGACAAATGTATACAACATAGGGGTCAGGGGGCTGAGAGTGAGCAAGGAAGGAAGCAAACTGAAGAGTGTCTTGACTGAGAATTTACTGTGAGGAAGTCAGAGGGTTTTTTTTATTCCTTAGCATTTTTCAGTTTTCTTACAAAAAATGAAGATTCACAGTGCTAAGCTGAGAAAGAATGCAGCTGCTGCTTGGATAACTTTACATGTGTCCAAGTGTAAAACAACTGCAAATCTGCAACTTTAGCAGTTGTTTTGGGGGATATGTTAGTGGTGAACTTGGCTCAGCATACAAACCATAGGTCTTCACTGGTATTTTTAACTGACAGGAAGCTGGGTATAAACAATTTACTCTATTGGTTATAGATACAAAATATTTTTCTTACTGAAAGGTGGTGTCTCTAAAGTTTTGAAAACTTATTTAAGATACAGTTAAAAGGAACTTCAGGAACTTGCAGGAGAGTTTAGAATTAAGGTCACCTTGCATAACTTCAAATTTAGCATGTCCTAGTTTATGAATATTTAATCAGTCTCCTCTAATATTTCCTTGTAGTCTCCATTTTCTATTTCTGTTCTTCACTACTGAAATATTTCTAGATTAAAAAGAAAGGTTTTTAAGGAGAAATAAATATTGGCAGTAGAAATGTAAGCACTGTTAACAGATCAAAGTATTTTGGGTAACTACAGCAGATTTGCATCAATACAGTTGTTTCGGATTAACATGCAAACAGTTAGAGGCAGTGTATCATCCTTTTTAGATTTATTTTAAAGACATGATAGATTATTTCTGTATTAGTACACAACAGGCATAAACCGATTCAGAAGTATTTTTCCAAGCACAAAGAGGATGATTGCATTTGTTTGACTAGAAATCCAGGAAGGAACAGTACTCTAGTTTTGTGTAGTTTCTGATTGTTACGTGATTGTCTTAGGTATGCTCAGAAGAAAAGTTTTATAAACAGAAGTTCTCCAGTTTGAATATGAGTCTAAGGTGGATAATTTGGGCTGTGTTGGAATCAGGAATGGTGAAAGGTACTTAGGTATTGCTCTCTGTCTAGCTGATGAATATTTGCAATAGCTGTGAAGCTGATAACTGTCATTTATGTTTAATTATAAATTATATAGACTTATATAAATATTATAGACTTCCTTAAGTCTGTTACATTGTCAAGGAAAAGGAATTTTGCCTTCATGAGATGAAGACTGTCTTCATTGTAAGAGGAGTAAGAGTTTGAAGGAGTACTAAGGGCATATTCAAGGGAAGAGAAAGAAGATCACTTGGAGACTGGATGGGAGCTGTTCGGCTGAGCCAAATGGAGGGAGAGAGGTAGAGCAAGTGGAGGCATTCTGGGAGAACCACAATCAGTGTCTGCTGACTGCGACTTTAGTGGAAGACATATACTTTCTTTGCATTTCTGAGGGGAATTTGATAAGACTGTGAAGGGAATGGGAAGTTGTAGAAGAGCCTGAAAATTTGAACTATGGAGAGGCTAGAAAGATACAGTCTGCAGAACTACTACATTAGTGTCCTGGTGTGGGTTAGAACAGAACTGATTCTGTTCAGAGATTTTACTTTTCAGGTAAAGCTCCTCTGAGAATTTGCACTTTCTGAGAATAACAACATGTTTTTACAGACATTGCCAGCTTCTAGCAGTGGTAAGGCTTAATGTTTAGATTTACTACCAGGGATTGGTATGCAAAGCAAGGTCACTGCTAAATCTTTTGTCTCACGATTCGGGGTGCAGGGTAAAGGCTGCACCTTCAGGGAGGAGCAGGCAGGACAGGTGACCCTAAACTGACCAACTAAATATTCCATGCCATATACATCATATTCGATATATAAACTGGGGGTCAGTTCCCCCTTGCTAGGTTGCTAGATTATTCCCCCCTTGCTAGATTATTCTCCCTTGCGATATTGTTCTTCCTTTCTGGTCTTCCTTTTCTCCTGCGCTTTGGTGATCCATAAGTTCCTGCATCCAGTACCAGGATCCAGCCCCCAAGCCTGACTCCCATATGCTGTTGAGGCCTACTGCTGCAGTATCAGTGGTGACATCAAGGGGAGTTTGGGTTAGGTATTGGGTTTTGCACATATTTGTATATATTCGTATATATTTCGCAGAATCACAGAATGTCAGGAGTTGGAAGGGACCTCGAAAGATCATCTAGTCCAACCCCCCTGCCACAGCAGGATTCCCTAGGCCAGGTCACACAGAAGCGCGTCCAGACAGGTTTTGAATATTTCCATAGAAGGAGACTCCANATCCTCTTTCCCTTCCCATTTGGGGGTAAAGAAGGGGTAACAGGGTGCGTCTGTCATTGGGTTGGTGGTCGGCCCAGCCTTCACCCTCTACAATTAGTTTTGTGGACCGAAGTTGTCAAAATGAATCAAACAGTTAAGTAGATAAAAGTAGAGGGAAGTCAGTGTTTGAAACCTGGGATTTATTTTCCTTTTGGATGCTTTCTGATGCCAAGTAGATAACTGCACTTACTTCATTTGTCCTTGGCATATTGAGTGCTCCATGGTGTTTTGAATGCAGCCCTTGTCTGTACCTTCTTCACCTTGTTCCATGACTACTTGGGTCTTTGCCTGCAGACCATTCAGAAGATAAAATCCAGTCTGTGCCTGTTTGTTAGGCAGCACTTTGTAGAGAATGCCAACAAAATTGCCTCCTGGCATTAGATATATTTGAAGTAGAGCTTGACCTTCAGAGCATTAAGAGATTTTTCAATGCGTAGGTATTTGGGACACAGATCCTCTCTGCTCCATACCTGCTATCTGGGGAGGATGCTAAGGTTTCTAAGGGGCATCCCAAAGGCACCTACTACCCAGAGCCCAGTGAGTTCACCCATCTCTGTGCTCCACAAAGTTCTCACCCCATTGAACTGCAGGTCTGGTCAGGATTTGTAACTGCAATATAATTAAGCTGAGCAGATTAGTTTATGAGTGTAGGCAGTTGATGTTTAAGTGACTTGTCATAGTCATTTAGTTGATCTGAGGAGCACAGAAATGCCAATCTGCAGAGTAATACATAAAGCTTCAAAAATTGAAAGAAGAAAGGTAAGAAGCACTGTCAAGAATATATCATGATATGCTCCACTTCATATTGCTAATCATAATGCTAATTGAAGCTCTTTATACCTTCAGTGGTTTAGTGCCTTATATTAAAGGTGGACTGCTGCTTCTTCCATGGTTCAGATGAGCCAGTAGTTTATAAGGTTGTGCTGGGTGCTGGAGATCTCTTTAGGGCAGATCTTTAAAAAGAGGTGCCTGCTCTGAAGTGTTTGGCAGGTGCCTGGAAGTGTTGTAGATTGACTGTTTCAGAGCACATTAGAAGATTTATCTTTCAACAAAGCAACGCTCATGAAATTGCTGTAAAAATGACTGAAACTTGGTAACATTTGAAGAAAATAAGTATTTGTAAGTGTTCAAGGCATGTAGGATAGCATGGGGAGCCAAGCGCCCTGGAGGAAAACAGTATAAATCTTTCTTTTTGTTTTATCTTTAATACACAGAGATTTAGGGTGGACTCCTTAGAGCTGACAAGAGTGACTATTCCCACTGAATTTAAGAAAAGCATATGGAAAAAGTTAAAATAGAAACTATTGATGTCATCACTTCAGCATTGACTCTCAGCAGGAGAATAGGACCAGCTTTTCCAGTATTTCACTTCCTAAAATATGCTTTAAACAATTTACTGCTTTTAGTATAATTGGAAAAAACCACTGATGCTGCCCTTAGCATTACCTTTTTGCCTCCCATACAGCATACCCATGTGGGCCTCAAGTTGTCATAGTCATGTAGTTCAGGAGTGGCACTGTCATTCAGGCACTGCAGTTATACTTCATGAGGGCAATTTTTCTACCCTGTTTTCCTGAGTTCTTTTGAATGAATGAGGCCTCTTGCTTCCTTTTTTTCTGAAGGCATGAGGGATGCAACATATGGTAGAAGGGTCCAGTCCTCTCTTACTGAGTTTTGCTGCTTGGGAGCTGTGGCCATACTGGTGATGGTGGGATCATGTCATTCTGCAGCTACCAAAATGGGAGTTTCATGTAGCTATAATCCTTCTGGATAGTTGTTCACATGTGATTGCTGCCACTAATTCTTTTCTTTTTAGTAACAGAAGTTTTGTAGTTTATACTAGTGTTTACTTGCAACAGCAGCCCAAAGAAAAATCATGATTTAAGTGTTGCTTGGTTTGGGGCATAGCTGCTCTTCTATAGTGGCAGTTCCTATAAACTTGATGTGTTCTGAATGCCTCTGTGAAAATCATCTATAGAGAACTGTATTTTAAGTACTTAAGTTAGTATTTTGGAGGGAGGAAAGACAGAACTTGTGGAGATGATGTTCAACTACCAAGAAGTATACTGTGTTTTAAGCTTATTACTCAAAATGTGTCCATCTCAACACATTGAATATTGAGTGCTGAAAAAAAAATCTTTATTTTTGCACCATGTAATCTGCAGCACCCACAGGGTAGATTTTGTACAAAATAAAAGCAAAGGTACTGCTTCCAGTTTTAGTCCCGATAAGATCTTTCCACAGCAGGTGACAACCAGCAGCCTGGGTGTTTTGCCTGAGGTGAAAGTTCTTGCTTTGTTTCTTTTGACCAAATAAGTTTAAATAAAGCAACTTTGGTGTTAAAACAGGACATTTCCATTATACAGCTAGGAAAAAGCTAAATGTTACCCATTCCTCCTGCCACTGGGTATAGGACACATTTCCAAAGTAGTTTAGAGTTGTCTTTCTTTCATATAGCACAGTCAGAGCGTGGACAGACATTCACTTTGCAGTCAACTCCACCTACAGAGATGTTACCAGCCTTCTTCTGTGGTGGTTGAAACCCTTGCAACCCTATCAGCTGGAAGATTGATATGAGTGGAGGTCTGTGTTACTGCTGCTTTCTAGAGAGAAAGGGAGAACTGACGGTCTACTACGTCAGCAGTACTGCGGGAGCAGGAACACTCAGCTGGCTAACTCTTCACTCTTCATCTTTTTCACTATGTCCCTCAAGAAGAGGCAATTGAAAAACATTTTCATTCATGCAGATTGTAGAATTGAATGTTCAGTTTTCTGCAGAATCTCTCTGCATTGCCACTAGCAGTTATTTGGAGAAAAATTTTGTGGACAGATCAGTTGCATCTGAGCAAACATCTGCCTTGGCCCACTTTTCAGTCCCCTTCAAGTTTTTAATTTAAGTTGTCCTCAGTAAGCACAGCATTTGAGTGGCCAGATGTTTGGCAAAACACATACATGATTTACAGCCATTGTTTGTATTCATTTTTGTAGTTCTAAAGTTATTTTAAAGAAACAGCCCAAACCACATTTTCCAGAAATAATAAATTTTCATATAAATCTGGATACGTCTGTACTTCTGCTCAGATCCCCAGAAAAGTGCATTTAGTTCATTAGCTTCATGCTGAACTGTTAACGTTTTAGGTTGTTTTATTAGGAGAGAACAAAGAACTCCTGGCTTGTTGAAAATTTGTTACACAAAAAAAAAAGATGAAAAGGTTCCAAAAGAGCTTATGTTAAACATTGCAAACTGAATGGAGTTGTGCAGATTGAAAAGATTTACAAGACATCTGTTAATTAGCTTCCTGCTCCTATGGAGTCCTGCTCTGTGAGAAAGCTGCTGCTATGTGCACTGAAGGGGGAGCAGGAGGGAGATGAAATGTAACCCTGAAAAGCTAAATCTTTCACAAGTTATCAGTGGGCTATTGAAGAGTATCCAGGTATCTTTTTGGAAAACTACCTCCTACAAAAAAAATGCCTCGCATTTCTCCCTTTGGAGGATTGTCTCCCTTGCTGGCATATGCTTGGTGGCTTGAGGGAGGGGCAACAAGCTATCAAAGGGCTGCTTATGAGTTTCCCTGCCTGAGCCAATCTGCCAGTGTATCCCACACCAGCTTGCTGTGCTCCCTGGAGACTGTGCAGCAGCTGAGGATTGCTGGAATGTGACTGGCTGAAGTTACCTCCCTTCTGCCCAACCCAAAATGCCAGTAATGCTTGGGACTGCTGTTAGAGCTTGGCACCTGTTGAGTAACCTTCTCCATGGAGGTATGGCAGCATGCTTGGGTAAAGAGGACCCAGAGCCAGGCCACAGAGTTTGATCCTTTCATTATTATTATCATTACTTGTTTTATTATTATTATTATTGCTGCTGCTGCTGCTACTACTACTACTGTTATTTTCCAGCACTATTTTTTAAATTTAAACAAGAAGAAAACCCAGATTCATTTTGTAAGTTTTCTCTTGGTCCACCTATCAACACCCTGATTGCAGGACAAGGTGTGTTTGTGCAGTTTCTAAAGTTCAGGTGTATGAACTGAATTCCAGCAGTGAATGGGAATTGCTGCGACCTGGTGCTTTGGTACTTGTCAGAGACTTGGGAGACTTTTCTTCTGTACCCTGTTCTGTCCCTTAACTGTACAGTCACTTTTAGCAAGTCATTGCCATGTCACACGTATTGTTCTGCCTGTAAAACAGAACATTGATCTTGTCTTAGACACCTGCAGTAAGAATAGTTAAGATTAAAATGATGTATTTACTACTACCATTTTTAAAAACAAATATTTAATCATCTAAACATCAGTAGTTGATCCTGGCAGGCTAACTACTTGTAAAAACGTTTATCCTTTCAGCTATGAATCTATTAAGTACAATGAGTAGGCAGCCTGTCTGTACTTTAAAATTAGGCATTTTCAGAAAAAAAAAAAAAGCTTTATTTAGATTAGTTATCAGAAAGGACATTACTTTTCCTAGATTGCAAATGTAAGGAAATGTGTGGTCAGGGGCGTTCACAAAATTCTGACTGAGAATATGAAGGAAGTAGAATTATGTATCAATATGTAATATTAAGATACATTGGAAGAGATTATACTTAATTTTTATATAAGCAAATGAATTTTATAATAATAGTCATTAAGCATATTCTTTTCACTGGTAAGTCATTCTTATAGTCTTATGTAAAAACCATACACAGTGTGAACTTTTTCTTCTTGAGATGCAACCATTCTGTGTCCTTGTTGTAGCAGTGTGTAATTCCTGAATGCAGTGCAACTGCATGGTGCTGTCCATGTGCTTTGCTTTGCCCAAGGTCTGAGTGGTTTTATCCTAAGGCAGTAAACTTCCACTTTCCTAACAGTGGCCTTCAGTCTAGGCTGTGGAGGAAAATTACATTTCATTTTAATCATAGTTCTGAACTGACAGATGTATAAAAAGGTGGAATGCAGTTGCAGAGTATCTTAGTCCACTGGTACCAGTGGCCCAAGCTCTAGAGCAAAACTCTGCTCCATACACTACAGCTTATCTCCACAGAGAATGTTCATTTGAAAGAGTTACTCATTAAATTAACATTGTTAGAGGCAGCAGTAGTTGGGCTGGAGCTGGCTTTTCAATAAACAGATTTTACTGAGTGAGACTTGTTTCACTTAGATGTTTATTGACTTTTTTTAATTTCCTCGAGTAATTATTATTTTCACATTTTTCTTTAGTGTATTACACTTTTGTGGAGTAAAATGAACTCATATCAGACATTGATTTCTCCTGTATTTGTATGCATTATGCTTTCTCCATTCCTTTGTATTACTTGGCTTTTGGAGCTAAAGCTGGTATTCACAGGGGGTTTTTATACTTTTAATACAGAAGTTACATTTTTGTCTACCTTGTACCAAGTCTTGCTTCAGCTGTATCCTGTTCTGCATTATACGAAGCAGATTCCTATCCTCCACTGCTTTGGTTCTAAAACTGTCCAAATATTCATATCCAACTGGTGAAATGCACATTGTTTGTCTAATGTTTTAGCACCTGAATCAAGTCTGCCTTATGCTCTATTCAGGACAGTCACTGCTCATAATGTTGAGTCACTCTGCAGCTTATGTACTTAACGAACAAAGTGGAATGGTGAAGAGAGAGAGAGGATCCTGAGCCTCTGTTTTGATAAATAGGATACTGTAGATCCAGAACTGCACTTGCAGAGTATAGTTCCAGGATGTTTTAAGCCAATTCAGGTTGAGCTGCTGGAGCCTCCCAGTTCTGCCCTACTCCACAGTGCAGCATCCCACTGCCGTACTTGTGCTGGCATCCATGCCAGTCTGCAGCTAGCCGCCGCTTCCAGGAGCCCAGGCAGCCTGACAGCAATCCTTGGTTACTTCTTAATGCGCTCAGCACCACAGAGCAATTCAATATGTGATTTCACAAGCACTACAGGTGTCATGGGAGGGGAATGAGTGAGAGGAGGCATGAGATGGGTTCTGCTGTGGTTAATTGGTTGTGGGACAGCACCCATCACTTACACTGAGGTCTACTGGAGTGTGTTATACCCCAGAAGTTTGCTTTATATATTCAGACAAACAAAAGCTTTTTTGCAGAATTGTTTTGTTAAAAGTATGAAGGTTAAAAAAAAATCAAATAATATATTAAATATGTAAAAATTGTCAACAATTACAAACATGCCCTGCTGGGAATGTGAAGCTTGTAATCATTTTGCTTTAACCAGAGTTTAAAGCCCATTGCCAGAGTTCTGATGATCATTTAAGACCATGAATCTTGGGGGGGAAAAAGTGAAAATCTCATTTAATCAATCCTCACTGTAGGATGAGGACTAAAGACAGGCCTTCTGAGCATTGGACCATTGTGTTGAAAAGGGTTGTTGTTTTTTGACTAGCCAGACTCACACCCCTTCTTTCAACTCAGATGAAGTAGCTCGTGACCAAAGCCACACAGTGACCCCAGCCATGTTTGGAAAGAAGTAGTCATCGTTTTTGTGGGGGAGGTGAGGAAGGTCTTTGTGTATGAACTGAGAAAGGCCAATTTTAATTTTGAGAAATACAGCCTTTGACCAATTACAGAGGTTTCCATCACACTTCTGTGGCTTCAGGTTGGGCATCTGACACAGGGAGCTGTGGCACAGCATTTTCTGTTTTGTTAGGCTTTACAATCTGATGTGGAAATGGATGGAGGCAAGAGGGAGGAAGTATTTAAAAGTAATAATAGAATTACATTTAGAGGAAAGCCTATGCTAATAGGTTAGGAAGACTGAACTAAACTGATTTAGATGGTGGCAACACAGACTTCTTTTGAGGCAAAATACTCAGTGTTTGCTACAGGGCAACATTCCGGAAGTTAGTATGAAACAATTGAAAGTATGAAGCTAATACTCATGTATTAAAAATCATTAAATCTCTAACTAGGTGCTTCTTTTTCAGAGTGTTAATATGTTTTAATGGCAATAGGCTGTCAACTCAATGGTTTTGTCTTTTCTCCATTGCTGTATGGGCAAGATGTAAAGTTGTTGCTGAAGTTGAAAGCTGAAATTTTTTTTTTGGGGGGGGGAAAGGCAACTTCTAGCTATACTGCTGTGAAGTGGTGGAGAAGCCTCATCCTGGACATCCCAGAGGAGGAGGTCCCACTGTGTTAGCACCAGGCACATTGAGTGTTCACCTTCTTGAGAGGTGAATACACCCGCATTTCAATGGAGGTGACCCCCCAGCAATTCTGTCTGTCTTGGTCCTTCACGATGTACCCAAATGTGTTCACTAAATTACACTTTCTCCTTTTATGATATCAGTTTTTCCACAATATTAACACCATTCACAAGCTTAATTGCAGAGTCAGCTTTCAGGATTGAATTGTCAGACTGTGGCTATTGTCTAGGTTGGACTAGAAGACCTCTGGTGGTCCCTTCCAACCTTAACCATTC
Source organism: Galbula dea (assembly GCA_013399015.1). Classification (NCBI taxonomy): domain Eukaryota; kingdom Metazoa; phylum Chordata; class Aves; order Piciformes; family Galbulidae; genus Galbula; species Galbula dea. The sequence continues at coordinate 159,022 of VWZX01009379.1, forward strand.
TGTGATTCTGTAATGTGTTTTCTGTCTTGAAAAGCACTGTTCACAGGTGGAGTTCCTTTCAGTTTTTGGCTGAACAAATATTCCTTTAAAAGAAAAAAAAAAAGAAAAAGTATAATCCACAGAGAAATGGAATATTTTGTTAATGCCTCAGTTAGTGTTTGAAATTCACTAATGTTTAGGTATTTTATGTAGATTGATAGCTGGGAACTTCATTTGAACAAGTCTAGTTGAAGGCCAATTATAGTTCCTAGAAATTAATCACACAGAATCACACAAAACATTAGGAGTTGGAAGGGACCTCGAAAGATTATCTAGTCCAACCCCCCTGCAGGATTCCCTACACCAGCTCACACAGAAGTGCGTCCAGATGGGTTTTGACCCATAGAAGGAGACTCCACAACCTCTCTGGGCAGTCTGTTCCAGTGCTCTGGCACCTGAACTGGGAAAAAATTTCTACATGTACTCACGCGGAATCTCCTATGCTTCAGCTTACANTTCTAATACACCCCAGAATCTCATTGGCCCTCTTTATAAGTTTACCGGAGTTTTAAAGCCAGCTATATTTTTAGATTAATTAGATCCTTTGGTGAATTTAATTGTTTTAACTGTTCTTTCTTCCTTCATTCAAAGTGTGTGTGTAAAGGATGTTGGCAGTAATACTTTTTCTTTGAGGACATAAAAAGTGTTATTGCAAATATTGGTAGGAAATCCTAAACTCCATTTCTCAGTTACTTAGCTTTTTTTGACATGAAGATTTTGCATTGAATGGTGGAGATGACTGATGTCTAAAACATTTGTATGTCACAAAAATACTGAATGAGCTACTAATAGTGTAATAGTGTAATCTGAGTCCAGTGGGCAAGGTGATGACCTTGGATGTGGGAGACATTGCAGTCATACTCCGCAGCACATGTTTTCTGAATGGCATTAGGCAAACGATCTCATGTCTGAGTGCCTTCATTTTGTTTATTTGTGGGCAGATGCCTAAGGCTGCACAATTTCTTAGATACCATGAGCTTTTTTCAATGTGGATTCCTAGTATCAGTATGGAGGCTGTAACATATTGAAGAGTAAAATTATTGTGTATCCCAAATGAGTTTTGTTTGTGTTAAGGAACTGATTCTCCCTCACACGGAAGAAAAGCAAAATTTGCCATGTTTGCTAAATACAGGTTCATCAGTGTATTTCAATAGAAGGAAAATGTGAACTGTATACCTGGTAGACAAATTTCTTTGACAGAGTAATTTGGCCTTAGTACAAGTTGAGCTTTATACCAACAGCATGAAAAGAGCACACATTTTGCCACTAGTGTTTGAGCACTGATGACAGGGAGCTGGTCTTTTATTTTGTGGTACTTCACAGGTTTTTTATGATGATGAAGTAGCAGGAAATGCTTCCCTATACTGACTGTGCTGCTCTGTGTTTTAATAGTGGGTAAGGGTAATTTCTCTCGTGTAGGCATGTGAGAGGGACTTCTGTGCAGATTTCAAGATACTTAAAATAAACCAAATGTTCAGCACAAACTTTCTTCATGCCTATGAGTCCTGCGATTTCTCTGTTTTCAAGAGCAACTCATGTTTGGTAAACTTTTTATGTTTTGCCTGCGTAGTATATATTTACAACTCCTTTGTCAAAGTCATAGACAGAAACAACCTGATATGTTTTGTTACCTGGTTTAAATCCAGTGTTTGTGCTGTAATTTAGCAAACTATGTTCTAGGGTTAGTTATTTTTCAGAACAAAAATTATAGGAATTCTGTCTCCATAATTGGCTACGGTTGTTCTGGAAGATGGAGGGAAATTGAGTATACTTCAGACAGCAGCAAGAAAGTATCAGGAATGCAAACAGGAAAATAAAGTTGAGCTGTTGTAACAATGAATTTAATGGGGCTTTTGGCAGTGGAAAAACCATCAGCCTTCCAAAATACATTACTTAAGTTATCTACATATTACAGCTTTGGTGCAATTATCAAATGATTTGTTACTCAGCTTCCTTTAGTGTATATTCTTCCAGCAGTGTATATTCTTCTACTAATGGCAAGTTTAGCAGTCTGTCATCTTTCTCTTTAGCTGATTATTAGCAGATCTCCACTCACTTAGATTCCCCTAATGGTACAGTTTGACATGAACCAAATATGGCCGCATGATTACATTTCTAAGCTGGACTGTGCAATCTAAAGTTTATGACCTCTTTTACACTGGCTGCAGAAGGACAAATGATACCTGATTAAGCATAAACCCTGGTGTTACAAAGCTAATCCATTGACCTTTTTGGAATGTATACAGCTCGGCCAAGTTAGCTTACATTGGATCAGCACTTTGCTTTTAGTAGTCATGCTGCTTTTGATCTGATAGGAGGAGCTCTCAAGTGGATTTTCTGTTGCATCAAGCTATAGCCTCAGGCACAAGTCCTGCAATGCTTTACAACCAGCTGCATTAGCAGGGGATCCATGAGTTAGAAGTAGGGGGGTTTTTTGTTTGTTTGGTTGGGGTTTTTTTAAGGAAATGACAGAAACAAAGGTTTATGCAGTGAATTAGACTCCATGTATCCTCATTTACAGAGAGCCTCTGTGGACTTGCTAGAAGCAGTAAATAACCTTTTTCAGCAAAGAGATGTATCAGGTAGTTCAGTGTCAGGTGAAATAAGAACACTAGTACCTATATAAAGAATACAATAGACTGAAACCTCTTGGTTGTAAGAAATTGCACATAACCTGGAAACCTTAATAATAATGAGTACCTTATGAAAAAGCATCTTCACCATGGATTTGATACATTTCTGTAGACAACCCATGTGTCCAACTTTAGAAGAATGCTGTATTGCAAAAACTGGGGCTATATTTCTTGCCCTATGCTTTCTGTATATAGAGGATGTACTACCCAGATTCTGTAAGTAGAGGTGCTTAGGCACTGTCACTGATAATGTGAACACTGAGAATAACTACTCCAGAAAGCTATGTAAACAAGGCATTGAAAAATAAAGAAAATGGAAATTGCTATCCATGCTTGTCAGTTTTTAAAGGTCACAGGACTGAAAGGCACAAACATAGATACCTTTTAATTATCTTAATTTCTTTTCTTGTGCTCTGTAACCAAAAGTATAAGAGTACTTCCACAACTGGGAAAAAAAGGATTAAGAAAAAAAGGTGAAGGATAAATTTTCTTTAAAATGCTGAAAATTTCAAAGCAGGATAATAATTTAAACATTTTTTTATTGGATATTAGGAAAAATTTCTTCACAGAATGAGTTGTTGGGCATTGGAACAGTCTGCCCAGGGAAGCAGTGGAGTCATCATCCCTGGAGGTGTTCAAAAAATGTGCATGTGGCGTACTTAGTGACATGGTTTAGTGGCATTGTGGTGATAGGTTTACAGTTGGACTTGGTCTTTTCCAGCCTTAATGATTCTGTGATTCTATGATTAAAATACAGCTACTGATAAGCGATTTGTGCTTTCAATAAGCTTCACAGGGTAACACTGAACTCAGACAGCCTACACCAGATGGAGATCCTTTGTGAATTATTTTTGCTTTGTTTTGTTTATGTTTTTGTTTGATTTGTTTAATTACCAGCAGCACAGCAGTGTGTATCTGTAGCTAGATAAAAAGCTAGTATACTACAAGGTGGTGTGTAAATGCAGAGCTAGACAGCCCTTTCTCACTCCATGGAAGGTGAGGAGGATTTTCTGAAGTACTGAGCTTGGAGGCTTGAGTTAGGAGCCAAGCTCCCCATGCTGTCAGTAAAAAGCAGGTGTCACCAGAGGACGATGGAGAAGCTTGGTATTAGGAGATGCTTCTTGTGCTGCAGTCACCGATCTCTCTACCCTGGTTGTCAGGGAAATCTGAGGTGCAAATATCAGCATCCACACTAGATATGCTTTATGGTAGATATGACTCCCCACCTCTATGATAACTTGAAGTTACCTGAGCCTGGGGCTTTCTCCTTCCACTGGAAATGAGTTCATCACACTCAGAAGCTTAGTGAGACAGGCAGACACACTGCATATGGGACCTGTGTATTTGATTGAATTGTATGTGGTGGTAGGATTTGTTACAGCCCCTTAGCCTCTAGTGTCATGGTACTGAACTAGAATATCATCCAGCAGCTTTAAGTGAGACATTTCTGTCCAAAACAAAACCTTTAATGCTGGTGACACTGAGTGCCTTTCTTGCAGCAGGATTTGTAAAACTGAGCTTCTGAAGCCGTGTTGTGGATTTTGCAAAAGTCTGTATGTAGCTTTATGAAGTGGATTTTTGAAGCATGAGGTTGTGGAACATACTTCAGGGCATTCATTCTTCCTTTCCTTGGTACCTTCAGTTGAATTAAGAAAAAACAAAAAAGATCACAGAATCACAGGGGTTGCAAGGGACCTCAAAAGATCATCTAGCCCAAGCCCCCTGCCAGAGCAGGATTCCCTAGACTAGGTCACAACAAAGCTTCCCTGACTGGGAATCGAACCCAGGCCCTGGTGGTGAGAGCACCGAATCCTAACCACTAGACCAATCTAAACATGGCCAATGTCTTACTTTCTTAAAGCACAGTCTTCACTTACATTGTTGTAAAAATTATAATTACCATTGTGAGAGTTGCTGTGGTTGAGCAGTCTTAAAAGAGCTTCAGGAGTTTTAGCTTTGCTGGATCTCATCTTGAGATGACAGATTCAGGAGGATAGAGGGGCTCTTTCCTTACCTAACTCTCATACCACGTCCCCCATTTGGTTTCTTAGCTGCTGCCTTTGTGATGCCTGCCTGGATGCCAGACCTGAGGGTTGGGCCATTGAAAGGAGAATGTAGGAAAATATTCCACCACTTAAATCTGTGCTGTTTAGGCAACCTGATGGACATCTTGGGCCACAGACCAGTACTTTTAGTTTTATGGTACCAATGACATTTCTCATAAGATTGTTTTAGAGTCTGACAGCCCCCAGTGTTGGAAAGGTTCCTAAGAAACAGACTTTTTTTCCTCCCCCATGTTGTATGCTATTACAGACCCACATTGTTTCTCATAATAAAGCATAACATCAAATCTAGCTAAATTGCATTTTCTTTTACTCTTTTTCCTTGCAGTTGACACAGTCTCAGTACTATGAAGTTGTATTCTAACAGCAAATTTAGAGTTTTAATTTGTGTTTCAGAGGAGTGCTGTTGACAGGAGATGTGCATTTAGGAAGTGCAGAAAGCATCATGCTAGTAGCATCATGTAGGTTGGAAATTTCTTGTCCTAGTTTCTTATCCTGCAGCTGGGTGCATAGGGGTAGCTTTAATGCATTTTGGTTTAGTGAATTGTAACAAATGCTGAGTTCTGGTATCTGTAATCACTGTGTCAGGAGTCTACCAGACTTCTTTCTGGTGGGGGTGCTGCTGCATCCATGTGAATGCTCCTAACACTGTGCTGGAAAAGCTGTTCTTCATCTGTGAAACCTGAGAACCAGAGTTCAGCAGAGTTAGATTTAAAGGACCTCGTGTGACCCCACAGGCCCCTAGAGTTTAACCTCACATCTTCTCATATTCACCATCTGAAGTCACACTTGTAAACTAAATCTGTTCAGCAGACTAGCTTGGATAGAGCGTGGTTATAAATCCTTTGTCTTGTCTGGATCAGGTATATACCCCTCAGTGAAGCAGTCTAATGGATATTTACTTAGGAATCAGATGTACCCAGTTAACTTTATTCTGTCAATTATCTGATTTTTTTTTTTTAAATCAATCCAGCTTTTCTTAATTTTGCAAATAATATTTTTTCATTGCAATTAATTTGCTTTGTGATTTTGTCTGAGATATGTTAGCCTGTATTTTAAAAAAATGAATCGGGTGGTTCTTTTATTGAGGATGTACTGGAGGTGTCTTTATGGAATCAATGATGTTCTATAAGCTGATTTAGGAGGGCAGCAGGCTAGTAGCAATGAACTGCACATGTACACTGTGTAGCTGAAACACTGAGGCTGTCATCAGATCTGCTGCTTCGTCAAGATTTCGTGTTTTAAAGGACAGAACAGAGGAGGATTTTGTCTCCATTTGGGTTCCATGGGGGAAGTCAGAAGGAGCTGGATCTTTCAGTAATAAACCCCCCCCCACCCCAAAAAAAACCCCAAACAAACAAACAAACAAAAAAAACCCCCACAACCTTGGGAATTTCTTACTGTAGAACTCTGCCTGCAGTATTCTGTCCAGTGTGGCAGACTGTGAGAGAGATTCCTAGGCTGTCATTCACTACAGCTCTCAAGGTTTAAGGTAAGATGCTGGAAGCCTATGCTTGTAGTAGGAGAGGAAGTCTCTTGAATAGCAGGAGAACTTCTGGGAATAAAGAGCTCAGGTACAGACCTTAGAAGCACCTCCTGCACCAGCCGCTTTAGTGCCCAACAGAAGGAGGAGGGTATTTCTTCTGGGTGTATCAATGAAATAGAAAATTGTGGACAGAGTACACCTTCTTTATTCCCAGTTTTCAGCTCTGATTTTTTGTTGTTCCTTGTGGGAACAGAGAAGTTAGATTTGCACGAGGGAGTGGCAATTCCCTCCATCTGGCTTTCTGCAGCACCAGTTGGATGCTCTGTGGTGACAGAGTCGGGGGCTGTGGCTCCAGCAGGATTCCAGCACCCACCTGCAACTCAGGACACAGCCAAGGTGTTGCCAGAGGCTGAACTGAGCTTTCTGCTCTTCTCTGCAGTCGTGCAAGTGGGTGTAACTCCACTGTCCTGCGGAGGTCATCACAGAGGCCAAGACTGCTGTGAATAGGTCTGGTATGTTTTGCTGAGATGTAGGGAGAGTGAGATTGTTTACTTCCAGGAAAGATTACCTTAGTTATGTATACCAAAGTCAAAGTAGCTTGTGGCTGGCTGATGATCCCCACTGGATCTATACAGGTGGTCGAAGCAAAGTGTGATGTCTTGCCTCTGCTCTTTAATCTTGTGTCTCCTCACACCAATAGTGTAGTAACTGCAGGGATTTTCAGGTTGCTGATGAAGCAGAGGTATCTTTTACACCACTGGAAGCAAGACACCACTTCAGCTGTTACAAATTTCACAAACCTCCATCAGGTGTAACAAAATTGTTCAGTTTAACAATTTTCTCCTTTATCTGAGTGCAGTTATTGTTACAGCTTTGTGTTACTTTTGCAGCAATATTTTCTCAGCAGTAGGAGAGGTTTTGAACACAGCATTTTCTTTCTCTCACAAGGTTGGGAATTCCCCTTCTCATGTTAGAGCCTGATGCTTTTACTTATATTGCTAGTGGTAGCATAAAAGAGGACAGCAGATAGCAATAGGCAGACAGTAAGTGTGCTTAGCTTCTGGCTGCTAGCTGCTAGCTGCTAGATGCTCTTGCTCTGGCTTCGTGAGTGATTACCAGATAGTTCGGCACTGGACTGGTGCCGCACTTAATTGTGACTGATTCATTGGGCTGAAATATGTCACTAACTTAATTCAGCTATTTCATTAACCTGATTGAATTGCATCCAGCTGTTAGAGGTGAGGGAAGGAAAGGTACCTGACACACAAGGCAAAAGCACTAACCTCTGCATTAAACTATAAAAGTCATTAGGACAGCTAAAGCTGAAATTGAATTGCTCCATAGAAATTTGATTTCCAAGCACAATGCTAATTAGCTGTAAGCTTGATGAATGTCAAGAATTAATTAAAACATTTCAGTGGCCTGTGTGGGTTTTAAATATTGTCATTATTGCCCCAATATTTTCACTTCTTATACTAATTGCGTTTTAAGGAGCATGAATTGAATTATCTTCTGGAGCAAATAAGGGTGCAAATGGTTCATTACATCACTGAAAATGAAACTCCTTGCCTCTGGATTTCTTTTTTTCTTTTTCTAAAATTTATCTACTGGGGTTTTTTCCACTTTTGTGCATACATTGCAAATAGAAAGGCAAGATTGATTATAGATCCAAACTTTATTTTGATACCACTTCTAGTTTGTCTTTCTAAGCTGTACTCTAAAGACCAGCATGCCATGGTTTCACTTTGGCAACAGGAAGATAGCTACAGCTCCATCAAATATTTGTTTTTTGGTTTTAATGAAGATGTCAGCCAAAATCCTTGATTATTTTGTCCTGTTAATGAAAGGCCTGCCACAGTTTAAACATGTGGTACATAAAACATCCACAAGATAAAAACATGTTCAGAAATTGTGAGTTGAAAGAAATGCATAATCAAAATCAGCTTTTGGTTGCTTCTTAAATATGATCTTAATGTAAAAATAGATAAATTTTAAGTGCAGGAATTGCAGATGCATAGTGCAGACTGCTCATATTCTTTGTCTCTGATGAGTGTCTCCACATGTTTGGCTATGTAGTAAGGATATATGTCCAACATGCCATATTATAGACTGCAGACATATGTATGACAAATGCATGAGGTGACAGGACATGGGAAGAGCCTTAACACTTGGAGGGCTTGTAGAGAAGCTCATCTGAGTGTTGAGCATTGCCAGAAACCACAAACCGCCAGGCTACAGCTTCGTGCCATACCCTGTCGCTTCATGTACAATCACATGTGATAGTCCTCAGTGCCTGTTCCTTCAGGCCACAAAGGCAGAAGGATGGGGACACTTAACCATGTGTCTGCAAGATGGTGTTCCAAGTGGTGCCTGGGAGTTGTTGAGGTGGGAAAAATTGAAAGGATCTTTAACAGTGCCACGTTATTGACTTGCCTGCGTAGATGTGATGAATCCACTCTTCCTGTGTGAGCTCAGTGGTGTTGCTTTCAGTCATTTTGGATCTCACTGGTTCTGATTCAGGACCTTTTGTGGAAGGTTAGGTTAGTTTTTATCCTGAGACTTGTTTACAGAAATAAGATTATGCTTTGTTTGTTTTTTGGGGGTTTTTTTTGGTGAGGAGGTTGGATGGTTACTGTGGATAGTAGCATTAAGTGTGATGGTTCAAAAGTCATGTTCAGTCTGTTTCATTCATGTATCTCCAAAGGGACAGTGGAGTGCCCACCTTTTATGCCTGTTTAAAACACTGATCCCACTGAAATCAGTTGAAAATTAGGCAGATGTTAAAGATAGGCAAATGGTTTGTATTGAACAAAGTGAATGTAGAAGGAAATAAAGGCACACCTCTCAAAGGCACACTTGACTCTTTCTCTCTCCTCTTCTTTTAATCAGTGCTGGTCCTAAGGGAGACAACATTTATGAATGGAGATCTACTATACTTGGACCTCCAGGTTCTGTATATGAAGGAGGTGTTTTCTTCCTGGATATCACATTTTCATCTGACTATCCATTCAAGCCACCAAAGGTAAGGGTAAGGTTTTTACTGTGTTTATCATTTTTTCACATGTGAGAAAGCTGTAACTTGCAGTGAGGGCTTATAGCTTTCTGAATATCAAATCTGTTTGTGGTTTTTGAAAACTAGTGTCCAAAATCTAGGCTTGCAGTTTCAGAAAAATCCAGTGTCTGATTTATTTCCCAATTACCACAGTAATACTGATTTCCAGGCTTTAGAAGTGATAAATGAGATGATAATTCTAATTAAGAGTTAAGATTCCAGAAATTTTAATAGATGACAGCACAAGAACTTACACTTCCTCCTTCTCATTCCATCTACTGAAATATATGTGCAATGAACTTTTTCCTGTTATGAGCCAGATTCTGTATTGTATATTTTCACACAGTTTTTAGAAAAATAACACAAAGCTAAAATAAGTTTAGATAGACAACTAGAATGATATATTGTGACTTCAAATTGGGTAGATTACTGTGTCGATTCCCATTATCGTAAAATGTCAATCTGTTTACTACTGCTAAGATCATCAGCCTTGTTTGTTAATATTTTTAAGCAAAAGGGTTTTTTTATTCAATGAAGCTAAACTACAGTTTCATTTCCTTGCTTGTAAGTAGTATGGACACTTAAGAAATTCTAATTTACTAATAGATACCAAAGTATTTAAAGGTTGTTCCCTTCTCTCCTCTCTTAATGCCAAATTACAGCCCTTGACCAAGTCACCAGAAAGCTCACTGCTGACATTAACAAAGACTAAATACATTCTACCACACAGCACTTCTGCAACTTACGACTCTTGTGTCTATACTGTTACTATAAACCAAATACTCTTTTCATTCCCAGGAGGATTACAGCATAAAGAATAGTATATTCTCTATGTATTTCACACTTTCTGAAACCCACAAAATGTAATATTCTGAGTTAAGATTTTTATCAGGAACCGATGCAGAGTTCTAGACACATTTCTCATTACAATCTTGTATATTTTTTTAGAGCGTGGTCTTTTTTTAATATTTAGTAGTTTCAGAAAAAATCATGGATTTTTCTCCTTGCATCAGTATGAACAAAAAAATTCTCCTCATCTTCTGATTTATGTAATTAAAGCACTTAACTATTTCTGACTTCTTGTTTGTGCAGAATAATGCTTACATGCTCTACCAATACTAGTCTGAAATACTTTAAAAACAAGGGTGGTTTTAGTTACTATGATGGCATTTTATGGACTGTCCTGCCTAGTGAAGGATAAGGCAAAGATTTCATTGCTTGTTTGAACAAGAATAATACAGTACTTCAATTTTAAATATGAATTTTCATGTTCTATATTTAGGCTTTTGAAAGAAAGGAAAAGATCAACTAATACTGCACATGCAGCCAAATTTTGTCTACTTCTTCACCTTCAGAAATCACAGTAAAGTTACATTTTGATTAGATCATCCTTGGCATGTAATACCTTCATTAAATAGCATACAGTACTACAAAGTAGGTCCTAATTTTTGTGTGTACCAGACAGAGGGCTTGTGTGAAAACAGTTTTTTCACCAAAGATCTCCGTGGTAGGTTTCGTAAAGGTAGCCATGACTACAGTACTACACAGTCTTCTGTTTAATTGTGTTGCAGAAAATGAGAAGAGAGAAGCTGCCTCCACAGAAGCTCTGCAGAACTGGGAGCACCCCAGGCATTGCTGCTACTCAAGAGACAAGGGGCAGCATCCCTGGGCAGCATGGAATGACTTTCTTTCTGTCTCTGTGATTCTAGGTTACTTTCCGTACCAGAATTTATCACTGCAACATCAACAGTCAGGGAGTCATCTGTCTGGATATCCTGAAAGACAACTGGAGCCCTGCTTTGACTATTTCAAAGGTTCTGCTGTCTATTTGTTCTCTTCTGACAGACTGCAACCCAGGTAAGGGGCTGCTAGGTTACTCAGTGTCCACTCTTAGTTGTTGGATGTAGTTGCCATGGAATGTAATTTATATATTTGATGGTGTGAAGAGTGAATAAAAATTAATATTTTTAAAATTAGGGATGAAACACTCCTGCTTGGATGTGGTCCCACATTTAATGATGCCTTTCACTCCTGTGAGCACAACTGAAAGTAAATAGCATTAAGCCCTTTTTTTTCCAAAGCTAAGGTGGAGAAAATACACTGATGTCATTGGAGGTTTGTACTGCAGGAGCTCCAGCAAGTGAGTGGTTGATCCAGGGAAGCAAAGAAGTTCTCTTGAGTTATAAACTCATAAATCCTGCAGGTCAGAAGGGGCTGCAGGAAATCCCTTCTCTTAAGACAGCAATTGAAACATTTGATCTTGCAAATGTGAAAGGGATGATGTTCAGAAAGATTCTTCCCTTTTTCAAAGAGAGCTCCTTGTTCCTGCTGGGGAGTGAAGCAGTACAGTTTCTCAGCAACAACTGTGTGACCAGTGTCATTAGGCAATGAATGCTAATTGCCTGTGGTCAGTGCAGGAGCTGAGCAGTGGTACTAAGATGACAGTTCATTTACAGAAGACTGGTAACGATCAGGGAGAAATGGATTAGCCTTTTTGACAAAGATGTTTGATGTCTCTTGAAGCAAACTGGATCCCCTCAATATGTGTCCTACAGTCCTGATTCCCTAATGTACACTAGTCTTGTCCAGCACTGTGATAGGAGTGCACTTGCTTCGTGTCTCCTGCACCCAGCAGCCCTTCCAAAGGGATGAAAGCAGGGTATCTGCCTGGGGCAAGGTTCATTGATATTCAAATAACCACAACAGTTTTTTCTGTTTTCTTTCTCTGTTCATTGTGCCTTTTGTGCTTTCTTTTGGAAATTATGTACAATAAGGTCTTGTATGATAAGTACTTTGCTCTATCTCATAGCATTTTCTGGCCTAACAACTTGTCAAATAGAGTACGTATCTTAAATTGTGTGTGTGCTTGGTTGGGAAATGGTTCCTAATACATATTCTTCTGCCCTTTGCAGCTGACCCTCTGGTTGGAAGTATAGCTACTCAGTACCTGACCAACAGAGCAGAACATGACAGGATAGCCAGACAGTGGACCAAGAGATATGCAACATAAATGACAAACTACTTGTGCAGTGTGAAGGTGCAGAAGGCAACTTCGCAGTGTGCAACAAATCTTTATAGCCTTTACAATACGGACTTCTGTGTATATGTTATACTGATTCTACTCTGCTTTTATCCTTTTGAAGACTGGGATACTGCCCCCCAAAAAGGTAAATGCTATCAAGAGTAGAAGTTTGTAGCTGTAGATTAGTTATGTTTAAAATGCCTACTTGCAAGTCTTGCTTCTTTGGGATATCAAAATGTATTTTGTGATGTACTAAGGATACTGTTCCTGAAGTCAACCAAATATTATAGTGCATTTTAGCCTAATTCATTATCTGTATGAAGTTATTAAAGGTAGCTGTAGATTACTAGGAATTCTGTCATTTGTATTAAACCCAGATCTATTTCCAATATGTGGTACATGCTGTTGTGAAAACTGTTTTAACTTTTACCTTTGTCAGTTTGTAATGAAAGGATTTCCTTTTTCCCTTTGTAGCTCAGAGAGCACCCAGTGTATCATCTCAAACACAATAAACATGTTCCCCAAGGAGTAGTTTCTTTGTTTTCCTATTTTAAATTAATATTTGAATAAATTTAATTATAGTAACAAGGCAGGGCCAATGTATCACAGATCCCTGTGGATAATCTTTAAATTAATATACATAAGCTAAGGCTTGCTATTAAATGTTTAATGCACACCTGTGGATTAAGTTTTCCCTGTTTTGTTTTTAATAGAACAAATGTCATTTCTACAATTTCCTTAAATTTAATACTGTTCAGCTCTTTCTCAAATTGGAATCAGGGCATTGTATATGCTTACTCCAGAAGTTAATGTAGCTGGTTGCTTCAGGGCCAGTCCTGCTCTCAGAACAGACACCTCGAGTCTTGCTACAAGTATTTTTTGCAGGACGAAGGCCAAGTTAGTCTGGTGCTTTTTTGTTTCCAAGTAAAGCAAGTTGGACTTGCTGATCTAGAGAACTACAGTTACCAATTGAAAATGGTCTTCCAAAGGATGATTGAACACTATATCATCTGTCCAGAAGAGAAAGCAGTAGAATAAATTTAATCAGATTTTTATACCATAAAAACAGTTGTGGGGTAAATGAACCTTTGTTAATGAAAGTAATGTGTAAAACTTTAGACTATGTTTCCCCTCCCTTCACTTTCTGGCTTGGAAATTTTGTAACATCTGTAAGTAACAAAGATATACAGCTTTATAGTAAGTACAGTTTAATAAGTAGAGTCACTAATAGTTTTATAATTTAAGGTTTTATAGGTTGCCACTCACGATATTGATTATACAAAAAGAGACTTCATCCCTTTAAGTGATTTTTTTAAATTACGCTTAGTTTTAAAACTTTACAGTCTCCCTTACCTACCTGGTGTTTTTGGAGATAACATAGCACTTCCATCGCTAGGATGCTATGCTCATTTAATATATGAAAACTGAATGTTAAGTTTTAATATTAAAGCAATAGAAAAATGTTAACAATTTAGATCTGAAGTTAGCCATCACTATATAGGTCCCTGGTTTTTGTATGACATGACCTTTGACCATGAATTGTCCATGAATTCTTTAAATATTTCTACAGATTCCTGAAGGTGGCTTGAAGAACTGTGTATCCCAAATATCTCAACCTAGAAGCCAGTCTCTTTTGGTAGCTACAAGATAGCTTTAGAGTTCAGGTTATAAAGTGCAAAAGGGAATGAGAAACAGGGGATCTGGCAGGGGAATTTGCCTAAGTCAGGTAACAGACTAATGCGAGGAGATGAAGTGCTGAAAGTGACCAGAGTTTCTCATTATGTCGTTGGTTGTGTGAGTAATAGCACAGATGGGCAAAGAAACAAGGGGCTATCACATCTGGGCTGGACAGCTAAAGTCTGCTCACAGCTGACCATGAGCACGCTCATGGCTGACACGGTGCTTGTACACCTTTTCAGTGAAGAGCAAACTATGTATTTCACACCTTAACTGTGTTGACTACAGAATTTACAGATATTTGTATCATAAAATATTATGGTATAAAAATACAGGGTTTAATCCTAATTTTTATGTATTTTGGTTTTGTATTGTACCTACAACTTCAGATACCTAGGTGTACAAGTGGGATGCCTTGTTAGTGTTGCCCCATCTTGCCTTCCTTGCAATTGGATCCTTTACACTGAATTCCCATCTTTTTTTGTTTGTTTGTTTGTTTGGATTTTTTTGGTTTTGTTTTTGTTCTTGTTGTTGCGTTTGTCATGGTTCTGTTCTTTTTTAATGTAGGGGGTTTTTGTGTGTAAATTTTATATTTACTGAAGTAAAGGTTGGTTTTGTGTAAACATTTAAACTTTAAAAAAAGAAAAGAAGCTAATTTTGTTTCTCAAGTTCTCTCTGCTAAACCATGCAGTAGAAAGAAATTTGTATTGTTAAATAAATCAATTAGTTGTTAAATGAAAATGTGTGTCTGTTTTCATGGGGAGGGGAAAAATCCCTGCTGCAAATATATCCAAAATAGCAGTTGCAAAGAGCATCTGGTGTTTTCAAACTATTTGCTTCCTGGTTGTGCTGGGGTGAGATGTGGACATTACCAAATTAACTCTATTTTGCAGTGTTAATTTTCAGCTCCATCTTCTTATCACCATTCACTGGGCTCTGTATTTGGGGAAAAAAGTGAACTGAAATGACATTTTTGTGAAAAGACCAGCTAAAGATGTCACACATTCCCTTTTCTTCTCCATTCTGGATGGGCTTTTCTTGTTCTGTTGTCTTTGGAATTTGAATCGGGGGGACACACAGCTGGCTGGGAAGGTGCCCAAACCGGGCTCTGTGATCTCCTGACACAAGGAGCACTCACGTGGGAACTGTCTGCCTTTGAGCTGTGACACTGCTGAGGAACAGAGAGGGCCAAACCAAACAGGCAAACACAGTCACGTCTCTACTTTTCAGCTGAGGTGATGGCTACATTCAGAGCAAATACTTCATCATATCAAATGAGAAGGGATAGATGAATATAAATGTATTAAATGTCAATGTGTTAAATACAATGGAAAGGCAAATATGTAGCAGTCTTGTAATTTCTGTACTACCATGTTCTTGGTGAGCTGCTCTGTGTTCTGTGATGTCTTCAGCAATGTGTGGAGTGCCTTATGTGGAGACAGTCCTGCTTACTGATCAGTGAGTGTTGTCTAGTGAAGGGAGGAGAGTCACATGAGGCTAGAAAGCAAAGCTGCAGGGTAGCCTGGGCCACGGGCGAGGCTTGCACAGCCTTGTAAGGAAAGCAGGAACTTAAACCGAGTCTGGTTCATGCTTTGCTCCCTCCCTACCTCTTGGGGGAAAAGGAAACTCAACCATGCTTTGCTGCACACTGGTTCCTGCTCTGTGTCAGGTTATATGTGGCCTTGGGTATTGCAGAAAGTGAGACCAAGCTTCTCCCTTTCTTCACCTTCGTGTGTGGGAAGCAGATTTGTGACCTGATAGCTTCACTTGTCTGCACCACCATGCAAGAGCTGCAGGGCTCTGGCCTAGGGGCTTCACACTGGGCGGGTGCAGCTCTGAGTTGCTGGGTAGCTGCAGATGTCCCTTTGCCACTGCTGCCATGGCTTCCCCACAGCCCTGCTCAGGTCACCACAGCATTCCTAGGGGAAGAAGCTGAAGACTGCAGCAGCTTTTACATTGATCTTGCCTTCGTCATGGGGTTTTGTCTGTGTGCCTGCATGTAGCAAAGGAAGAACTCCTGACTCCAGGCTGAAGATTCAATTTCGTCTTTCCTGCACTTTCTTCAGTAAAACTGAACATTGGTTATTTATGTGAAAGAAGGAAGGCCTGTGCAGGCATCCTGAAGTAAAACAGCTGCAAAGACAGTGAGTAGCATAACTAAAGTGAGATTTGATTCAACCATAAGCCAGCATTGCATTTCTGTAGCTCATGCTATAGCCAGGGAGGCAGATGCATTTGAGAACTCGGCACTGCTTCGTGTACAGTATTGCTCCAACCTCTGCTTGGTGACACCACTTGAATTTGTATTGTATGGTAATGTCCACCACAGCTCCCTTTCCTTCACTAATCACCTTGGCAGAAAGTGGCTGGAGCAGATCCCAAGACAACAGGAGAGATGGTATAAAAGAGCACATGTTTTAGAGGGAGCAGTGACACAGCAGCACCACTGCTTGTACTGCTGCCTGACCTTGCTGGTGTCAGTGATAACTAGGCACGTTCAACTGTAGCTTAGGTGGAAGAGCAGATAATGTGCTCAGAAGATAATTGCTGGAACATTTGCAGCAGTGGGGCTTTTTTATCCTTAAAGAGTGATACCTGCTTCAGCTTGTCTTCCCCCACCTCTCTGTGTGCGTGCCTTTCTGGACTGCAGTTAGGATTGCTTCTATTGCTGGGTAGAACAGAAAGCATCCAACATGCTACCCTCAGTTTGGAGGATCTGTAAAAATAAAACCTGACAGGGGTAGAATAGGAGGCACAGTATGAAAAATAGACATATCTCATCCACTCATGGTAACTACATCTGAGCATCAGCTCTACATTTATAAGGATGTAAGATGTGGTGGGATCACATGCATAGATAACAAATGCACATAGTTGTCTCTCATTGCTGTTGCCACTGCTGTTCTGCAGGTAATGTGTGGGCAGCCCTATCTGTTTATGTAGTGTTTCCAAGTATTGGGAAGCATTTTGTAACTTTGTTGTCCAAGATAAATATCTTTTTGAACGATTCTAAATTATTACCCTCCACGACATCTTTTGACAGTGAATGCTACAGTTTAATAAGGGCTGTGTGAAAAAGTACTTTGTTTATTATGTGATTATTTCATGTAACCTGCTCTGTGAACACTTCATCTTATGTCTCCTAGTTTTGTACTGTGAGAAAAAAAAAATAATCACATCTGTTCTCCTTCTTGATCCCATTTATGATTTTATGTACCATCACTATCAGCCCCCAGTAGCCTCTTTTTCCAAGCTGGAAAGTCCTCATTTAATCTCTTCCTGTATGGAAGATGCTTTGATTATCCTGCTCACCCTTGTCTGTACATTCTGTAATTCTGCTTCAGCTAATATAAGGGACTGAGAGCTGTGCACTGTACACAAAAGGTGAAATCAAAATTCATCTAGAATAATGTTTTCCAGTTTGGTCTGTTTGCCTCTGTCTTTTTGACCATTGCTTATTGCTTAGCAATATGTCTGTTAAGCTGTGTTCAGAGATGTTGGAATCTGTTTTCTGACCAATAGTTAATTTAACCTTACATATAAGTCTTGACAAATTTGTCTTCCCAATATCCACCACTTTGTATTTATCATCACCAAATTCATCTGTGATCTTATGTCCCAGTTCTCAATATCATGAAATCCTTTATGGCTCTCGGCAGTCAGTTTTAGTTTAATCTGCCTTGAATATTGACTCTGCATGTACTGCCTGCACTAGGGGTGGGAGGTAACAGCAAAAGTAGTAGCAAAGTGCACTGGACAGGTCTGTCAGCCGAGAAGTGATGGGTCCCTGAGGGCGAATTATCATCTGGCTTGTGAATGGCACAAATGAAAGCAGCTGCCAACTGTTTTCATCAGTCTGGGCTTTGTCTCCCTCTACAGAACAAATGTCAGGTCATTATTTAAAGAGGAGCTCAGCATGGGTAAATTTTCCAGAGTGCTGAATGAACTGTCATCTTGGAGATTAGTTTTCTTGTATATCACATAGGTAGACAGGAGTGAATCACAAATCCTGTGGGAGACAATTTCTCTGAACATAGCAATTGGATGTATCTCTGAAGGATATGCTGGGATTTGAAATCCGCAGTCTAGTGTTAATTCATGGAGCCAGGCAGCAGTAGTGGGGCTGGAAATGCAGAGCCGATAAATGAAAGCTGAATGAAGCTGTTGAAATACAGCAGTGTGTGATGGCATTTTCTATACCAAGGGAGACTGCTGCTTGCAAACATACAAGTCTATTTTAGTGTGTATGTATTCCAGCATTTCAATTCTGTGTATGTTTGTGAAAATTTGAACAAAGCTGGGACTCTCCAGACTGCATGCTAAGTAAAGAGGTTACCTGTTCCTAATTTATAGGCAGTGGAATTAAAGTGACAAATTTTGAACTTCTTGTCAGTTTCTGAAGGAAAATATTAATATGCCTTATGCTTTTCTGCCATTGCCTGGGTTCACTGATGGAATGATTAGTTATTTCATACAAGCAACATTTTTCATTCTTTTCACTTCTGAGTGTTGCTGTTTCCAGATGATTTTTTTTTTTTAAGTATGGATTTAATGAAGAACTAAAAGCATTAAAATATCATTTAATTCATTGATTTAGTTGATATTTTATAGTAAAATAATAGGCATTTTCTTTCTTAAATGAAGAGAGTAAGAATTAAATTACACAGTAGTTCTTCTGGAAGATTATGCTGTTTATTAGCAGGATATTAACTAGTTCAGTACATTACCTAGCAAAATCATGGACTTACTACAGTTTACCTTTGCCCACTGCATAATATTTGATTTATAAACTACCAGATGGAATAAATTAAAAAGATAAAGTATTGTGGTGTTTCGTTGGACTGCAGGTGAAGGAAAGTAGGAATGTCATGTACATAAAAAGCCTTAATTATGTGAACTTTGCATTGAAGAAAAACTGAAGTTAGGACAAATCAGCCCAAATGCTCATTTTCCATGAGGAAATTCAGGAAGTGAAATAAACAGCCAAATAAATACCCAGCCGAGCAAACAGCCAAACAAAAACATGCGGGAAGTTTTCACTCAGGTGGGCTCGCTCTTTACACCCAGCTATAGCGCCAGTGATTCCTTCGGAGCCATGCACAGCTCCCTGCAGGTTTCTGCTCCTAGTCAGAGGCAGCATCTCAGCCTTACCTCCCCCCTGCAGCCCTTCTTCAGCCTCCCTCTCGGCGCTGGCTGTGGCCATGCCCCTCCAGCCGGCCGGAGGAGCGGGGAGCCCGGTGGCGGCAGCTCTCCCTCGGCGGAGACCCCTGTTCCCACTGCAGCCAGCTCACGAGTGTTTCTCAGCGTTTTCCTCCGCTAAGCAGGTCCAGGCTTGCGCCTACCGGTTGCCGGTGTGCGACAGAGGTGCCAGAACCGGGCCAAGACAGGGAGTTTCAGCAAGAGGCGGAGGCGCCGGGACCACTCCGCTGCGGCGCGGGCTTCAGGCCGCTAGGTGTCGCTGCCGCACCGGGTACCACGGCGGCCTGGCCGCGGTCGGGGATCTGCCCAGCGCAGGGCGGGGACAGGAGGACCCCCGGTGTTACGGGGAGCGGGCGGCACCAGCGGCAGCCTTCAGCTAGCGAGTCACGCAACCTGTGGTTGTGCTCCCGGAGTGGGTGACTCCAGGCTTGGAAATCGCGGAGCCGTGGGGCTAATGCAGCGCAGCGTGTGCGGGAGCTGGGTGCAGGTCCCTTCGGCCAGCTGAGCAAGGGGCGCTGCGGCTGGCGCACACCATCACTGTGCGGGACGGGAGGACGTGATTCCGCGGCCCGGGGCTTCCACCGCTCCTGGGGATGCAGCAGTGTGACCTACGGCCTCGGTCTGCTTCTCCACAGCCACTGCGTTGCACTATAAGGACAGGCATTTCGCTTTAAAGGATATTTTTATCTCCAAATTGTTAAAAATAAGAAGCTGTACCAGATTATCTACACATAGCTGCTTGCCAGCTCAGTCTTCGATCTCTCCTAAGTTCAATAAGCTACCTTAAGATCCACAAAACTTGTCACTTATCTAAGTCCAACAGCCCGTGAGAGACCTGAAGCATCTGAGTGCTGGTCAGTGCCTCTCAGCCTCCTTGTTTATCCTCTCTGAGTTTCTCCTTTCTTTCTCAGAAAGAGGCATCATATATTTAGAAGAGTGGTGCCACACTTGGATGCTTCCGAAGAAGAGGCAGTTAAAGAAAATAAAAATGCAAGTTAAGAAGAGAGGTTTTCAACTATCTTTTAGAGTTAAATCTTTACAGACGTGTGGAATTAGTCTAGATGGACTGAAATATCATGTTCAGTTTCTATTTCCTTTATTAGACTCCTGGCATTGGAAAGTTCTTTTTCCTCTTCTTACAAGCTGTATTCATCCGTAAGCCCCACCTTGAAGGCTAGCCTTGCAGACAGCTGGTTTTCCTTCAGTAGCAAAGGACTCTGATGGCACTGCTTCCTTTCCTCCTTTGTGGGGTCTTTTCTGCTATTCAGGTCTTGGAGGAGTTTATCCAAAGCCATGGTGGTTGTGGGGAACTACAGCTCTGCAAGCCAGCAAGACTTTTCTTGGCCCTTGACTTGTGTTTTGCCATTTGAAGGGTGACCTCAGTAAACATTATAGATCAGGTAAAGCTGACAGAGGAGACTTTCTCATCCTTTCAGCTTCTATGATACACTTGCCTACTCAGCCACAGTGGTCTAATGCTGCTCTTTTTACCCCTCCAGCAGCAGTTCACCAATGTAACAAATGGAGTTCTGCTGTTTTAGTTCTGTCTGATTAAAAATGATGTTTGGGTAAGTATTTTAAATTTACTAGATTGCTAATGATTTTCAAAGATGTTAGTTGATTAAAGCAACCATTGATTTCCCAGACCTTGACCTACACTGTAGTTCAAACCCTCCACAAAGGAAGTCATGGACAATCAGATTTAGTCATCATTCAAAGTGAGGCCTGTGTACTTATCATTGCAAACGTTAAGTGTCCTGTTTACCTTATTAGCTTACATTAGGAAACTGTACTGAAGCTATAAAATAGCACTCATCTGAAGACATTTCCTGTGGTAGGGTTTTTATTAAAGATATTTACAGAGCCATAAACTGTAAAGTGGATGGTTCATGCGAACTGCTGAGATTTATGCTTTGAACATTTTGTAGGTCTGGAAATGCACTGCAAATCCTACAAACCTATTGTCAAGTCCTACAGACTGCACTGGGAGGAACCAGTACTTCCTGGCTGTGGACTTTTTAAACATTTAATAATTTAGACTGTCTCAGTGGTGCTTGGAAATTTGGTTAAAAATGACCAGGCTTTTTCCAGGCAGGCCAGAATTCAGGTTGGGAGTTAGGCACAGGGCAGCATCATGAGAAGCTCCAGTGGCACTAAGCCCCCACCCCAAGCACTTTGTAACCCATCTGCCCCATCCATCACAATGATGCTCCCTATAGGCAGTTGTTGCTTCATGAGGGACATTGCTTACTTCCTGGTGGTGGGCCTTCCAGCTGCTGTTCAGCCTTTGGGAACCTTCAAACTTCATTTAGAGTGGGAACAACAAAGAGAGGAGGTACATTTCATGAACTAACCCAATTTACTTGTGTAACAGCAGCCACCCAGAGCTGAGGAACATTTGTCACACAGTAAAATAAAAACACTCAGAAAGCAAGAATCAACTGAGAAGCTTATTTGAGAAAAAGTTGAAAGTGCAACAAGCAGCTCATATGTATTGTTCAACACCCAGCTCTTCAGAAAGAGTGGATGAGGTCTCTGCAGTGCTCTGAGACTCAGGTATTTGGGAAACATGAAGCTCTGGAGAAGATAAGGTTTAAAAGTCCCCATGGATACTGCCTGCTCTCACCAGCTAGACTTTTACTGTAAGGACTTGGATGTCTCTTGCAATCTAAGATTTAAGACTTTTTTGTTTTCATTGCAGGTAACTGTGAGAGGTGACTTAGCTCTTTTCAGGTCTTGTCCCCATTTTATTTTTCTGCTTTAAGTTTGTGGTAATTCTTGCTTTCCTGCTTTTGTTGCTGTAAAACTGACTCCGCTGTTCCTGGCCATCGTTAAGGACACATTGGGAAAGCAGATTTGGAAGCTGCTTCTGCTGTTTTAGGAACAACCAAGTTGCTGAAGCCAGTAGTAAGCAGGCTGCAAGCACCAGATGAATACACCCTCTCGTGGTGTTTATACTGTACACCAATACAGAAGATTTTTCTCCCAAGACCATCCTTCCTAACCTTGCTACTGCTTTCTTTTCCTTCCACTTTGAGGATTTTTGAAAGAAGAGGTAATTTCCTTCAATTTGTTATTATGGAAAACTGACTAATGTGAATCTAGGGGTTCAGCCCTGAATTAATAAAAAGTTAACATTCATAGCAGCTGAGTTATTGGGAAGCAGAAGAAGCTCTGGTTTACGCTGGCTTGCAGAAGGTCCCTGGAGGCCATCACACTGGCAAGAATTATTGCCTGAAGGGCAATTACGTCAGCAAGCATCAGCTGGAGCACCATGCACCCTACTTTCTCACCTCATCATGCCAATTCACGCCGCCAGCTTTGTTCTGACACCCATCCTCTGTCACAGGAGCAAGTGGCAAGGAGCCAACTACACTCAGCGTGAGGTCTCTGCTCCTCAGAGACCAGTACCTGAGGGCCAGCTCAGCCTGCCACTGTGACTGCAAAGATCCAACATAAGGCAAAGGGCAGAAATAAAGCCTGACTGTATAAAATCCAAAAGCTTGGCCTGGTCTAAAGGACTTCTCTGCTAAACAAGAGAAGAAAGACAGTGGGAGTGAAGAAAATAAAACTGATGCATTAGAGCTAGGCCTGACTAGTGACAAATGAACAGATGGACAGCTCTACTCATCCTCCTCCTAGGGAGAGGGATGGTAATTCGACTGTGAGACAAAGGACTTGGACGGGAGGGTGCAGATTGCCCCATCCTGGCTGCTGTGCCTGCTGCCTTCTGAGATGGTTGTGATCTCACTGGGCCTTCATTGCACTTATCCCATTAGGGTTAGGGAAAGAGTTGGGAGACAGACAAACCCTGGCACTGGATTAGAGTGCTGCTGGATGGAGGCTGACAAGGGAGAGGCCACACTGTGCAAAGACTGGTGCCTAGATGAGCTTATCCTCTGGGCTGTGGCTGAGGAACCCAGGTTCAACCTTAGTCCCGAAGGACCAGTGTTAGGGATGAAGCTGGTTCTGGAAATGTAAGACTATTGCACTTTTTGTTTAATAAAATACTAAATGATGGGAAGGCTGGAAGCCCAAGACAGAGCAGCTACAGAAAGTACTCATAAACTAAAAAGACAAGCACCACAGCCCTAATTTCTTCAGGCAAAATGCTACTTTTTCAGAGCTATCTGTAATAGGGCCCAAAATATACTCCTGCTCAGCATCCATACTGGAGCTCCAGAAACCAAGACAGATTTGGAAAAAGAAAATTAAAAAATAACTACATGAAAATGTAGAAACCTGTTAGCAGTACACTAAGAGTACATTCAGAGGAGTAAAACCATTATAAGTAGACGCTTACTGATGAGAAAGCACATTAGGTCTCAGAGCAAAGTTCTTATCAGGAAAGATTTTTAAAAATATGAAAAAAGAATCTGACCAGGAAGCTATCAAAAGCAGGAAAGCAACAGAGGGCTGAATACTAAGAAGACAAATTTTGCTGCTGATTTATACTTATTCAAAGCAGTTGAGAGGAAACCCAACTATGAAGAACTATCAAAATACCTTACAGTGATCAGGATTTAATATAACCAATAAAATTCAATGTAGTTAAATGTGAAGTGATAAGCAGGTGGAAAAGAGTCTTACTTTATGTACACAATGGAATCTGAGCTGCTGCTTGCCATCTAAGAATGGTGCCTGGGACTGATCCCTAACAGTCTCTTCCAGTACCAGGATGAAGTAAATACAACCCAAATTCAAAACAAACTAAAGACAATAAATATCCCTAAAGCTCTGAGGAAGCATGTTAGGAAACTCCTTTACTCAAGGATGCTGTTGACAGGGGAATGGGCTTAAGCTGAGCCAGGGTAGGTTTAGATTAGATATTAGGAAGAATTTCTTTACTGAAAGAGTGGTGAGATATTGGACTAGGCTGCCCAGGGAGGTGGTGGAGTCACAGTCCCTGGAGGTTTTTAAGAAGAGGATAGATGTGTTTCTTCAGGGGATGATTTAGGGATAAGAGTAGTGTAGGGTTGGACTAGATGATCTTGAGGGTCCTTTCCAACCGTAATGATTCTGTGATTCTGTGTGAAAATGATGGAAGTGTACACGGGATTAAAAAAGTTCAAACAATAATAACAACAATAAAAAAATATTCCCTGACACCTTTCTCTGGTTGTGGCAGCTTTGAATAAGAGATGATTGTTGGGGTTTTTTTTTGTTATTTGTGGGTAGTTTTGCTTGTTTGGTTGGTTTTGTTTTTCTGTTTGCTTGGTTTGGTTTGTTTGGTTTTGTTTGTTTGGCTGGTTGGTTTGGTTTGGGTGTAAGCTGTAACTACATACCTGACTTTTCCTTGTAGTTAAGGCTGGGCAGCTGTCATTGACTGCTGCCACATGCCCCTGTGCAGCTCAGAGCAAAACTTACAGGTGGAGCAGTGACAGATTGGATCCAAGATCTGAGATTCGTGTAACTTAGGCTTTTATTACAAGTCTGAGAATTATAGTTCTTTGTTTATTTCTCTTACTTCCTCAAAAGACACAATAGAGAGAGAAGGACTTTTAATCCTAGTAATTTTCCCCTCTCTATTGAATGTAAGGGTGGGTCTTAGCCTGTACATTAAGATCAACAAGAGGGCCTTTGAAATAATCATGTATACTGATGATAGATTGACATCAAAAACATTTGGATATTTAGATATTTGAAAATCTTGCCTTAAATATTTTCAGTAAGATTGTGTTCCAAGAATTCTGTAGGTGGATTACTATTGTTATGTTATGCTAACCTCAATGTGTACTTCAGTCAGTTCTTTATTTTCATCTTCTACAAAGCCATAATTACATTCAATGCGCTTACAAATCTGTGCCAAGTGTCTGAGACATTTCAGGCTGTACAGAGACCAGTGCTCCAAGGTACTGATCTGTACGTCCTCCACTTCAGTATTCCTCAGCAGTTTCAGAAAAGAAGACACAGTGAAGAACAAGAAATAGATTGCAAATTGGGCATATTTAAATGGCAGCTCAAGTGTTTCAGGACAGGATCTGCTGCAAAGGTGGGAATAGCACTGAGAAACCAAGTTAAGACTTGGTGTTCCTCAACATTAGAGATTCTCTCTGTCTACATAAAGAGCACTCTTGGCTCCCTACAAAATTAAGGATTGTTGTAAGAAAGTTATATGTGGTACGAGTGTAAATCAGAAACATCTGCTGCCAAGCAGGAATAGTAAAAACAATGGCCTCAGTAAAAAGCATCTTCCTAAATGCCAAGTCAGCATGATAGACATGAAGTCCTAATTCCTGACACTCAGCTCCAGGCAGGGCTGTTCTGCCCTGACTCTGAATAGGTTAAAAAAAAAAAGTCTGTGGAGCAAGTTGCCAGCAGCTGCAGGCAAAGAGCAGCTCAGAAGCAGTGGCTGCAGGAAGCAGACTCTAGTTCCAAAAAAATATGATTTCCCAAGAGACTGAAAGCTGAAAAATACTTCACAGCTTCAATGGCCCTGTGGAAAATGCAAAGAGTGGAGCAGCACACCTCTTAAACTTTTCTCCTCTCTGCATGAGAGGGTGCAGACAGCTCAACCTCTGTGCACCTGGCTGTGGGACCAGCTGGAGCTCACCAGTCCTGGTGTGGGTGCCACACAGCAAGGTGGGCTTGCTCTGAGACGGGGAAGGATGAATAAGTCCTACTGAGGCACTGACTGCACAAAGCAGAGCTGCTCTGTGGCCCTGGATAGGTTCTCATTGCACTATGCAGTCTGGCAGTGTGTTTGGCTTAGGTTTCTTCCTTTTCTTTCATTCCTTCCTTCGTTCCTCCTTCCTTCCCTCCTCTAGCAACTTGTGCTTTTAAATAACAAGGATATCTGTTTTTTGTGTTTTCCATCCCATCTCTGTTCTTCCCATGGCTGTTATCAATCATCTCATGCTTTATTTCCCTCTCATCATCTCTTACTTTTGAACTTTATCTTTCCAGGCAGGAGTACTTTGCAGTGCCAGAATCAAGCTTGTGTCTGAAGAAAATAGCTATTAAACTATGTGACAAGTGAGAAATGTGTCAGGAGACTAATTTTACATTTCATTTATTGACAGAAGTGTGAATGCCACAATTTTAACCAAATTTGAAATCCTTTATGTGGGCAAAACTTCTGCCAACATCAGGGAGAGCTCTGCTCAAGTCATACTTTCCAAATAATGTTCTTTTTTATGGTGATTTATCAATACCACAGTTTAGTCTGCATCCCTATATGTTGACACACCACTTACTGACGACTTGCTTACTCTCTAGATCTTTTCTAAATGCATTCATCATTCAGAAATGTGTACTCCTTTTTGGAGAAACTCCATCTTTGCTGGAATTATAGAGAAGAAAAAAAAAGGTGGCAAGAACAGAAAAAGAGAGATTTTTGATTTTACACACATGTAAAATGAATAGCCCAGATGTCTTCCACAGATGATTCAACATCACCAGCCTAATTTTTCTGTAGGTCCCACACTAGTTGCACTGAAACAAATAGGTACTACACTAGTGCAGGTGTGGGGAATCAGACCCAAAATTAAAAATATTCACAGAAAACTAAATAACTCAACATGTCAAGAATCACATTGTTAAATCACTATCTGGGGCCCTGCCAACACCACTCTGCCCCATGCTTCAGGACAGCTACTACTGCATGCTAGGGACTAAGAACTGGACCTACCAGGAGCTCTAGTTTTCAGCCCTCTAACAGCTGAGAAACTAACTACAGGACAACCCAGAACATTAAACCAGTAGACAAGGAACACAGAGAAAAAAAAGGCAGGTTTTTTGCAGCTGAATTATGCTATCTCAGCTCAGTTTGGGGTCAAACAGGTGCCAGAGCTCATGCACAGGTGTGGGTATGACTGCATAGCTGTGAGTAGGGGCAGAGAAGCAGAGAAAGGGAAGATGGGAAGACGTCTGCCCTTCTTAGTGGCAGCACAATGAGCTGCTCTCTCCCTGCAAAATTCTTAGCTGCTTGCTTAAATCTAAATTGATGTTGAACTGTGGTCTGCAAGCCCTTGAGAATGGAGGCTGTATCTTCAGACTTGAAGATTCTCTGCACTTGATAATAAACAAGTTTCAGCAGACTTATTTCCCTTTTACTTTGCTTTGTAGTGATATTTAGTTGCATTCAATTGCAAATAACCTTGGAAACCTGGCACAGGTAGATCTTCCTGACTGATCATCAAGAATGTCATAGTAAATACTACATTATCTCCACTCCCTTAATAGATAGGTCCATTATGTCCTGTTAGTGACTGATTAATTTTCCTCTCTACTGAATGCTTCCGTTTCATGATAGAGCAGCACATGCCAGACCAGGCATTTCTAGGGCTTTATTTGTTACCTTTATTTATTTATTACGTGTCTGCAGTGCTTGAACTCTGTCATCATTTAGACTACGAGACTCATAAATGCACTCAAGATACCTATTGAAATAAACTGGTTTTCTCTCCAAATACAAATCCTATTATATTTCATTATTTCCATATTCATAATGGTGTTTATTCTTAGTCAGACACAGAGCTGATTGCTGACAACAGAAATCATGAGCATTTTTCTGTCCAGTCTTTAGTGGACTTATGTGAAAACATAGCTGTGTTTTTAATTTAGGCTGTGAATTGCATATTCTTTAAAAGCATCAGACACTACCTATAGACTAGAATGACCAGCAGCACCGTCTCCCATCTATTTTAAATTATTTTATGACTCTATTACTTAAGAGGGGATTTGGATGTGTACCTGCACTACATGTACAGCCATGATTTCTTACTCTTGTTGATTTGCAGGTGGAAAGTATTTTCAGTGCCTATTCCAATCATCACTTCCAGGTATTGGGTAGCAAGTTCTGGTGGGCAGAGATCAGTAGTAGATGCTACAGCTACCTTTAGTTCACATGTTCACCTTTTTCCTATTTGTCTGGGGACCACAGTGCCAGGCACTCCAGTCTTCAGTACACACCACTGAGCACAGCAAGGACACACACAGGTTATGAGGGAGAAAGTTTCCTCTGAACATGTTACTACTATTTAGTTATACTTTTCACAGAAAATTCACAGAATCACAGAACGTTGGGAGTTGGAAGGGAACTCGAAAGACCATCTAGTCCAACCCCCTGCCACAGCAGGATTCCCTAGACTAAGATCACACAGAAGCATGTCCAGATGGGTTTTGACTATCTCCAGAGAAGGACACTCCAAAACCTCTCTGGGCAGCCTGCTCTACTACTCTGTCACTCTCTCCTTCACACTCAGGTCCTGCATATTCAGTTGGGAAGGATAGAGTTACAGGAGCTGAGAAGATGGTAATGGGAACACACAGCAATTAGCAGCTGTT
Organism: Galbula dea; assembly: GCA_013399015.1. Classification (NCBI taxonomy): domain Eukaryota; kingdom Metazoa; phylum Chordata; class Aves; order Piciformes; family Galbulidae; genus Galbula; species Galbula dea. Next base: position 187,481 of record VWZX01009379.1, read on the forward strand.
AAGGATTTCGTGGATAGATGTTGATGCAGTTTCAGATTCTGGGAGGACTTGAAAGTCGACTAAGTCACATGGATAAGAAATATCAAATATTAAAGGGCCATCTGGGCCTTTACCTGGGATTTTGAGTACAGACTTTCCCAAAGTTCACATTAATGTGTGTTTCTTTCCCTGTTCTGCATAATCTAGCTTCAAATGACCAATCCTATGTGATGTCCCACTGCAGCCTATTTTTTTCATTCACACCAACTAATTTGGGGAATGGTGTGGATGGTTTGGGTTTTTGAAATCAAACCCCTGAAAATCCTGCTGAGTATGTCTTTGATCCCAGAATCAACTCATTGCTAATTAGCACAAATCACAGGGAGATAACCTTTGGAAAATGTTGCTGATGCACCCTACATTTCAAAACAGCATTCAGCATTATGATGTGATTTGTAGAGAACATTGTTAGAAATATTCTTTTGCACAAGAGAGGCATGGCTAAGCAGAAAACCTTAGCAAATCCTGTTTTATGCTGCATGTCATATTAAATGTATCAACTGCTACCAGATAGGATCCAGATGTAAACCTGTTGTTGGCTTTAACTGTATATTTAATTTATATAAGACTGAAATGTCTTTTCAGTTTTCTCTTCCACATGCTGGATTAACACATCAACAGCTGTGAAAGAATGTTTTCAAGCATGTCACAGAATCTTCTTATTAAAAATCTGTCCAGATACAATGTCCAACAGAAGAGAATTTTAGGCCTCGATTGCTCTCTGCCTCTGCTGCACGAACATGAACAAACAGGCTTAAAATTTCAATAATTTCCATGAAAGATAATATTGATGAACATTATGTGTTCTCACAAAACTTTTCATTACATAAAACCTATATTTCCTCAGTGAAGAAACAAAAATTTAGTTTTGTTCAGAAAGATAAGACAGGAATCAATTTATTGTGCAGGAATAGAGGCAAAAGGTTTTGCAGATCTTGCAAACAATGCACAATTTAACTATAAACCCTATAACTCTACTATTTTTTTTTTCAGTAAGTGAGAATGTCACCTTGTAGAGTGTTTCCCTTCACCACTGTTTTGTTCTCATCCACACCTATGTGAAACTAGAGCTACTTCCCCCAAGCTGTTCTGCTCTAGATATTTTCATTCTTCTGTGTGTGAATTTCTGATTTCCTCTCTTTACAGTTTGCATTTATCTACTTCTTCAATCCCATTTAGAGAGTCCTCCTTTCAGTCTTGCTTCAGTTGCACTAGAGATTTTCACATCCTGTTATTTCATTAAAAAAAACCTACCAGTGCCTACTATTAATGTTGAATTTACAGCTATGTAGTTATGCTTTGGAATAAGATGTTTCCTTACTGGCTAGAGCACAGCCCCAGCAAACAGCTGCAGGCTCTCTTCTGAGCTCTCCCTGTGCGTGAAGCTCCCTAGGCACTCCTCATCCTTCAGCTAAGCATTTACCAACATGCTGCTGCTTACGAGGCACTAATGAGCGCATGTAGAGTTAATAGCTGTCTCTTACCTACTTTGTGCTCTTCTGTTAAATCTTTTTTTCATGGTGCAGCTCCCATTTTCAACATAAGCTCTTTCAGCTTTTTTGGAGAGATGCATTCATTTTATTTATTTTTTTTTTTAAATCGTATGTATGAAGAAAATCTGGGAGGGCTGAATTCTGGGCTCTGGAGAAGACAAATCCTATAATTACAAGACAATCTCCTCCCTCATCTTTGCTATCTTTGGCTGTCTGAACAAATGTGACTCTGAAGCAGTGAAAACGCTGTGGCATCTCCCTTCAGGTTCACATTTTCAGTATTTCTATCTATGTCATTGATGGTGATTCTCAAAGTATCCTACTCCCACTGGATTCCACATCAAATAAAGGTGCACAGCCCTTTGCAGGTAAGACCTTGTGCCATTAAGCAATCTAGTTCTTTAACTCCTTGCTTTCCGTGATGGCAGCACTGTGGCTGTCACAGCTGTACCTATGCAAAAGTCCTATCTTAATCTAGTGGGAAAAGGATGCAGCATGCAGAAGTAAATACTGACAGCAACGTCTTTGAAAACAAAGCTGGTTTTGGCTTTGTGTAATAAGCATATATATCACCATTCCTCTTCATTCTAGTAAACAGAGATATTTCTTACCTAGTAAATATTCAGGACTGAGGCACACAAGCGTTTGTGACAGTCATTTCTGTACGTACTGTCTTAACCTGTATGGAGATAAAGACTTTGGAAAACAAACATCCTAAAATACGTGAAGCAAGAGCAGTGACACTTGAAGACAAGACTAGTCAGAAATTGCTGTCTCTGAATATGAGGTTTGGACTAGACTGAAAAAAAAAGCGCACAGAAATGCCCCTCCTGAAGCGTCAGTCTGGAGATTTGCTTCTGGGCAACACCATCCAGACTTCTCTGTAGCCCTCTAAGCTCTTTTCTCTTGTCATTCTTACTTTTACAAGTCACCCAAAAGGAAAAATGCAGCTCCACTTAATCATATGTCTTGTCTCTTTCCTACCCCCACCTCACACAGCTTCAGCATCACAAGGCCTTTTTAAAACCAGAAAGAGGGAATAGACCCCTTTCTGCCTTTCCTTCCCCTGCAGTGCCCCGGTGAGAGCTAGGCTGGAAGGCCGCCCCGGTAGCTCTGGGTCGGGCTGTCCTATGTCCCGAGCAGCGGGCAGCGTCCGAGCACCAGGTGGGGCAGGAGAGGAGGCAGCGCCCCGGGCACGAGGCGGGGGCAGGACAGGGCAGAAGGCAGCTCCCGCTGAAGGCTGCAGGTTTGCACTAAAACCGACTGCGGGGGCTCGGTGGGGCCCTGCCGAGGACACTCAGTTGAGCCGAGCGCTTCTGCGCCGGGAGGTTTTGGGGGAACTTTCCCCCCTTAGGTTATTAGAAACACGCGCAGATGCGGCGAAAAGAGTTCTCAATGCTCCTCCGGCCCGGCCTGGCTGGGCGGTGCCTGGGAAGTTCCGGGGGGGTCGCGGAAAGACCGGGTGCGGGTGCAGCCGAGGCAGTGCGGAAGGCTGCAAGGACCTAGCGGACTCCTCGGCCGTTTCACGCGCTGCGCTCGGCGTCCCTAGGGGCAGCTACTTGATGGCAGAGCCTCCCTAGGTGCTGAGGTGCTGAGCTGTGCGGCGGCACCAGTCACCTCCTATCGGCACTGGCGGGGCAACTCGGGTGCTTCTGGTTTAGCTAGACATGGAGAATAAATCTCCTGTTCCGTGTTTTGGCATCGCTTGCTTGTGTTTATGCATTTCCCTGTCTGCCAAAAGTACATCCCTATAATCGGGTAGGGAATGTGACTTTCTTTTAAAATGGATTTGCCAATGGATAATAATTTGTAGTAGGTGATAATCTTGGTAGACTCATAGAAACCCAGAACCCTTGGGGCTGAAGGAGCCTCCAGAGCTGTTCCGTTCCCACTCCCTGGCCCAAGCTGGGTCAGCTGATGTGGCTGCTTACCTCCCACCCGGTCAGGCTTCGAGTATCTCCAGGGATGGTGACTCCATAACCTCTCTGGGCACCCTGTGCCAGTGTTTGACCATCCTCACAGGATGAAGGATTTCTCTTATGCTTAAAGGGAATTTTCTTGTGTTGAAGTACTTCAAATAACGTTAGTGAAACACGTTGCTTTAAAGTGTCAGATGACTATCAGATGGAAGAGGACACTCACCCTGAAAAGCACAGTTGTGATACGGTCAGTGGTACTGAGTGATGTATAAAAGCTGTACCACTGAGAGCTTTTAAAATCAGATGTGATACATTAATTCAGCAGCTCTTTATGTACGTGGGTCAAGTGGAGGATGGTTTATCTACTATATTTTCTAGCCTTTATACAATTCCTAATGCTTCCCAGTAGTTCAAAATAATCGTTAGGTGAGATGCTGTATCTGCAAGTTATCAGGCCATTACTGTGTCATTGTGTCACTGTGGATGCTGAATAACTTCAACATGCCTGGTACAGGGCTATGAATATGAAGATCATGTTTCCTGTGTCAAATCTTGTAAACTCAACACTTGCATGACATTCTGTTTCTTTTTTCCAGCAAAGATTTCGTTTAAAAAAAAAAAAAAAGGAAAAAAAATTATTTCCCTCAACAAAACTGGCAGAAGTTACCTGGTCTGTCACTAAATAAAAGTGAACAGCACTTAGCTAGTTTAAGTGTCTTTAATTTTCCTTTTTGATCCACCTTACGCCATTTTGTCTCAGGGACCTTTGTTCCTTATTTATACCAACAGCCCATCAGAAGCATCAGACCCACCAATTCCACAGGAGTGGCTGTGTCCAGCCACTGCTGCCCTAACACACATAGTCAAGTACAGCTGATTTCTTTGTTTTACTAGGCAGGATAATAAAGCTTTCCTGAACAGCAGTATTTAAAGCGAGTGAACTATGTGAAATCTCTTCCCTCAACTGCTATTACACAGCTTGCAACCTTTCGTTCAGCAGATTAAGTTTGTATCTCTTTGCATTATCTCTTTGTAATTGGAAAACTTTCATTTTGACAGAGACAATGTGGCAGCCTCCCTGCGAGCCTCGCCACGAGCCAGTGCTGAGTGCCATCTGGAGAACTGATGCCGAAGTCAAGCAACAACATCCTGTCATATTTTGTCTGGAACTTTGCAACAGAACAACTAATAATATCTTAAGCTTCACTTGTCTGGCTCTCTCATGCTCTTGGCAGAGGTCATAACCAGTAGTGGCTTTGCTGATTTGCTTCATCAAAACTAATTATGTTACAGTGCTCACTGACAGAGCCTCTCATAATGGCATAAAAGCCTCTGGCTTTAACTTTACTCATTATGTCAAAGTAAAGTTTAAAGGTTCTGATTTTTTTTACACCTGTATCAGCTTCTCAGTCATAAACTTTAACATCTATTAATGGTGTTTATTCAACTTGGTAGAGCTATCAGCCCCTTAACTTTATTTTTCCCTTCGTTCCAGTGCTTCTGGTGACAAGCAGGGCTCATGGTGTGAAAATGTGTGCCCGATGTTGCAGATGCAGGTTTCTAAGTCCAGTCTTTTTTCTTTTTACATTCCTTACAGCAACAAGAATGTCCTGAACTGACTCAATGGGGTTTGTAAGTGAACGCACTGAAGCTGCGCGCCACCTGCCTCTGAAGAAAACTTGGTGTAGGTGACCTTTTCACCGTGCTTGTTGGAAATCTATTCTTTTACCAGGCACTTTCACAGTTTGTCTTACTGAATGAGTCAGTTTTAAAAATCTGAGTAAAATTAAGATAACCGTTACATAAGGTTAAACTTAGGGCAAGACTCAGGGTAAAAGTCAGGTCATATCTTAACGGCTCTTCATTCAAGTGAGAAACCAGCAGGAAAGAAGATTTCTGTCTGCGCAGAGGGAAAAAAAGGGAAGTAAGGTTTAACAGTTTCCTGCTTAAATGTAAAACATATCAGCAGGGGGCTGTGGCATTAAGAAGAATTGTGCTTTCTCACGGCAGGAAAGTGGCACTTCACTAGACTGGCTACATCGATTATCAAGATGAGGCGTCTTAAAGAATAGGCACAGCACTTAAATGTATTATAATGTGTGGAAGAATCATGATTTTAAAAGTAAGCACTGTGTATTTGCCCTAAGACTTTCCACCCACTACTGCTTGCACGGGTTACAGTAGCAGTGAGGGCTCATGTAACTTTCTTTTATGCTCTTGTCCAATGAAAATATCAGCTGAATCCTACGGATGGCTGTCAGTTTTGCACTGCACTTTGTAGAGAACCTGGATTTTGTTGGACATCATCTGTGTTTGAGAAAGACTTTAAGAATGTGTGCGAATGAGGCTTAAATAAGTTTTTTTATATATATAATTCTTCCTATGCTCAAAGTGTTTATCCTGTTAGTACATAATATTCATGCACTTCCTATTAATTTATTTATTCCTTATACTTTTTTGCATAAAGAAAACACCATGGTATTCTGCAACTTCTAGTGTTATTATTGAGATAAAGGCTTTGAATTACATTGAATTACGAATTCCATTTTAGACTATTAAATAACATTAATAAATTACATTAACATGCTCCTTTAAACTTGCCTGATTCTTGTTGAATGATAATGATCTGCTTTACCAAATCTTACTCTTTCTGTCTCATTTAATGTATTTTGTACATTGTAAAATAAGTATGGAAAATTTTTGAGCAATGCACGTCCATTCTAGTGTCATAAAATGGAACATATGCTGTTCACCCCCAGGAGCATTTCCAGTTTGGAGTTGTATCTCTCTGAATACAGATATACATCAATGTGAATGGGATGTACATCAATGGGAATGACAGACCGTGTGAATGAGTCTTATATGATAATGGACAGATGTGGAGAAATCAGACCTGGAATATTGTGTTCATATTTGGATACTTAATTAACTGAAGAGACTGGCTATTTATCAGGGAAAAATTACTACATGATTAATGATCTGGATGGATTGCTTTCAGAAAGGAGACTAACCTAGGCAAAATATGCAGGCTGACAATGTAGTGTTTAAGGAGATTGTAGTTGTCTGAGTCAACAGATATTTGAGGAGATTCAGATCCCCAATACTCTGTGCATGTATGCACATTTATTTCTTTACCACCTTCATTTCAGATTCCTTGTGAAAACAAAGTTAACTGTGTGCATAAATATGTGCAGGACTACCACCTAATGATGGAGAAAAAAAAGTTAGCATGTCATACACTACTCCAATTAAGTAGTAGAAATTAAAGGAAAGAAGACTGAAAATCAAAAGAGCCCTTGTCAGAGAAGATGTTTAGCTGATGAGTGAAGTTTCATTTTTTTGGGCCTTAAAACCAAAACAAAGCAACCAAATTATTCATAAAACCAGTACAGCAACTAACACACTCTAAAAAATGGATTAGGCATTTTCAAACTGCAAACTGCATCAGTGCAAGTGTTTCCAGACTGAGGTTTCGCACTGAACAGAACAAAAACAATATCTTACTATGTTTCAGGGAACTACTGGAGACAGTCAAGCACAGGGCCACCAAGATTCTTAAGGGAGTGGAACATCTACCCTACAAGGATAGGCTGAGAGAACTGGGTCTCTTTAGCCTGGAGGAAAGGAAGCTGAGGGGGGACCTCATCAATGTCTACAAATATGTTAAGGGTGAGTGTCAGGAGGATGTCATCCAATGCTAGGACAAGAGGCAATGGTAGCAAGTTGGAGCATAGGAGGTTTAGTGTAAACATAAAGAAAAACGTTTTCATGGTGGGGGTGCCAGAGCACTGGAACAGGCTGCCCAGGGAGGTTGTGGAGTCTCCTTCTCTGGAGACATTCACAACCCACCTGGACTCGTTCCTGTGCGACCTCATCTAGGTGATCCTGCCCTGGCAGGGGGGTTGGACTAGGTGATCTTTCTAGGTCCCTTCCAACACCTAACATTCTATGATTCTATGTGTTTGATAGGAGCTATAGGTACAGATCATTTAGTCTTTTAGGAATATACACTCAATGTTACATGGCTTCAGGGCAGTACAGCAGCTAGTATTTCTGATTTGGAAACTTGGAATGAGCTAGAAACCTTCACTGTCCCTAGCTTGAAGTATTTTTTTGTTATTGTTTGATTTTTGAAAATTAAAATTCTGAGACTGCTTTCTTGGGACAGAAAAAAGAGCTGAGAAAGAGCACCATGGACAAATAGACGTGCCTGATATACATACATACTGTAATATCACTGGGGAGTCAGAAAAAAACCCAAAAACAAAAAAAAAAACTTTTGGCTGTTATATATTTAATTTGTGGATTTAAAAACCCCCCAGTTTTAAACAGGAATGATGCAATACAAACCAAAACTGTGCATACAGCTTAAATTTTGAAAATATATTTTCAGAAAATATGCATATTACATTTCCTATTTTTCTTCCACTGCTTGACTGAAATACGAGCGTTAAAACTGCTTACCTCAGGGAAAAGGGTGTTGCCTAAATTTTCTTACCACATTAGAAAGGTTTGTTGTGACAAAACATAACAGAGGCTGGTTGAGACTGCTGCCCATTGCTCATGCCTGTTCCCACTGTGGGAGTGCTGTGAGGACCGCGTGTTACAGCTGCTTTGTCCTATGAGGTAGCTTAAAGAGCGGCATAATACAGCCATAAATTCGTAAAAAAGTATCTCCTGCTGTAGAGGAACGCTGCTGGATATAAATGTTCCACAGCCAATCTGTGCAGGGATAAAAAAGCGTGTTGGAAAAGGGGGAGCAGGACTGAGGTGCAGTGGAATTATGCTGTGCCTAGTCTCTGCTTCTGGGGGAGCACCAAGGTGCTCCTGCTGCCAGTGCATGTGGGACTGTGTCCCAACACATGCTGCCAAGAGCTGCCCTCTGCTCTTCAGTGAGTGCAAAAGTGACCATGTGAGGGAACAGCCTCCTGAAAGACTAAAGGTCTGGAAACTGAGAGGCTCCTGCTCCACTTGCCTTTTCCCTTGAGTTATCATTCTATGCAGGAACAACTCTTCCCATCATTTATGCAGTACATGTTAATGGTGTGTGCCAAAACTTGCCTCTTTCAGTAACGTCTTTGTAACTCCCAGTTTTTCAGTAGCATCAACAGGGAAAATAATTTAACCTCTAAATTTGTAGTGAAGCCAAGTCCTTCAGATCAGGAGGGTTAGTTACTGATTCTGTTCTAATGTACGTCTTTTGATTAAAAAAAACCCCAAACATTATGAAGCTGACTGTTGTTACAATTTGGATACCACAGCATAGATCCAGACAGTAATAGCTGCTACTGACAGTACAGCACAGGGCAATCAAAATGGAACAAAGAAGGGGACTTGTGGTATAGACTTCAGGGTTTGGGGGTGGACATCATGAGGTTGCTTCCAAGACAGATGTAGCCACCTTCTGTTTCTTGTTTTGCTAAATTGCTTCTCCACAGTTGAAGATAGATGCTGAACAGGCATTACCAATACACAGCCTCTCTGTCAAAAGTGGAACTGCCACCAGCATTGTGCAAACTTGATTTGGTCTCTGAGCATGCTAAATCATGTTTGTTCTAGGTTGATAATTTTCATTGTGTTTATCTGCCTTCTAATGTCTGTGTGGATTGCATTTTTGTTGAGGGATATCTCTGAAAGCAGGTGTGACAGGGAATTACTGGACAATGCAAGGTTCAGTGCTGGAGCAAGAGAGGCCTTCATGGTTACCCCCTGAGATCAGGGCATGCTTATGCAAGCTAGGTTAATACTGGAGTTTCATGCTTATAGAAATTAGTTCTGACTACAGTGACTTTTCTAAGCCCTCTCAGCTGTGACACCATTATACACTGAAGAACATATCAACAATCTATTTAAATGCAACACATTTTGTGTGCAAATGTATTCATTCCATAGCCTGTTGACATGGTTTAGCATTTAGTCAGCAGTATTCAGAGTTTAGTATTTTCCCACGCTCAGTGAGCACAAGATTGTCCTTTAGCTAGTGCCTTGCAGAGGTGTACTCTGTTAAAAAAAGGACATCACTCCCACAGCCTGAGTAAGGATCCGGTAGGATTTTAAAGAGATCTGAAATGAGCATCAGCAAAGCTTGCCTACCTCTGATGCTTTGAGGGAATATGATGTCTCCATCTGTTTTTATGTTCCACCTGACTCAGGTCCTGTGGTGCTTGGTGAAGGGAGATGCTTTTCTGGTATTTCTTATAAAGACCAAATTTTTTCAAAACATTTTACAGAGGTTTTGTCTTTGAAGGAGAATTTTTCTTTATCTCTCCTGTAGATTAACTTCTAGCCAGCTTCTAGACCTGTGAAGAGGCAGAGTTCAGTTGGTCTGTACGTCATTGGCAAGGTAATGACACCAAAGCATCTGCTGGAAGCTGACTCACAGCACCCCTCTCTGCCCATACAACCAACTGTCACTTTTATCAGGAGCAAGCATTAGTTCCTATACTTTGCAGTGCAGTATGGTACATTTGCAAAAGCCTTCCTCTGAGCATCTGGAGGACAAAGAAAAAGGCTTTCTCTCATTGTTTCTGCCTCCTGAATTATTTAAAAAGTAACATGCATACTTTTTAACCTTCAGTTCCTTTTAGCTACTCTCCCACCCTAGAACCAGTTGACAAGTCGTAGAAATAAAAGCCCTTGTGAATTTTGCTGGTGATCTTTCTGCCTGCATGAGAGGAGACAGGAGAGAAATGCAGGTCTGAAGTTTTCACTGTTTCTCCTTTTCTCTTACACTGGGGAAGAAGATTCAGAAGACTAAACCCAATGAGTTTGTCTTAGAGTTAAACTGAGGAATTATATCATAGGTAAATCTATGCTAGACTCACTGAGATGCCCTTTATGTTGAAAAAGACAGTTGCAGCCTAAGTTTAAGTTGCAGCTTAAAACTTAATCTGCGATTGCCTTCATTCTCCTGAGTGTCCCTCTAGCACTAGAACATGCTGACAAAAATATGGAAGCAAGCCACATATTTTTCCTTCAAAAGGCAAGTGTAAATGTTGTCATAGCAACACAGGAAAGAAGAATGCTACTTTAGAAATGTTGTGGTGGGGAAATGAGGGAGGGAGAGAGAATCTTGGCTTTACAGAACACACAAAACCCAACAGTTCCAGGATAAGTATTATTAATAGAAATTTGCCATGCAACATCTTCAGCTAGTTACAGGGAAGTTTGTGTCTGAAACATAAGCAATTCCAATGAGCTAGGTAACATATCTGAACAAATGAGAATCTTTCCATTTCCTGTGTCTTATATGACAGAAAACCTGACATACCAGGGATGAGATAAACTCTGGGCTTACCCATGTCTATTATTGGAAAAAGAGACTGATGACTCACAGTATCTTTCATTATTATTAGCAGCTTGTAACATCCCACAGCATTGTCAAGATTTGAAAGATTCCACTGAAACTGCTAGATATTAGACATTATAAAGAGAGAGAGCTGGGAGGGCAGACATTAGCATATCTATGTTTCACTAGACCTTTTGCTTGTGAAACCTTTTCTTTGCCTTTTATCTTCTCTGGTGATGTAGAAGATGGCTTTTTCTGCTGTCCCAAAAGCTAAGTTTCAGTAATTTAGTCGGGGAGCATAATAAAAATGGTTTCAGTGAGAAAAAGAAGGAACAAATAGTAAGTACACTTGTATTAACGTTAAAATATTTCTTGGGTTTTTTTCTCATCCACAGTTTGGAAATATTGGAAATATTTCCAAAGCGCAGTTCAAATTATCTTACAACTTTCAATGTTTTATGTACATCTGTTTGTGTAGGTGTTGCATCAGGGTGCTATGGACTTGAGAAGCTGCTGTTGACAAACTCAAGGAGACAATAAAGAGCCCATGGCCCTCTGCTGATTGATAGATTCACTCACTGAAATGCTGAGCCCAAAGCTGAAGCCTGAGCAAGGTCTGCTTCACACAACTATGTGAATGGCATCAGAAAGTTTTTTCATTTTAGCTTATTTTTTTAAAAATATCATCCATCTGAAGACAGTACACTCCCAGGATTTTAAAGAATATGCAAAGTACTGTGAAGGGAATATTTTTAGTGTTTGCTCTAGTGTCATAGAGAATGTCTTAATCAGCTTGCTTTCCTGCATGCCCATAGCCTCTACTACAGATACAGCTAATACTATTCAAGAGGGAACAAAAGATTGCATTTTCATTTAGAGCTGGCAAGTGGCACATCCTTTCCATATTTATGAAAGTGAAAAGCTGTATAAGAATAGAAAAATTCTGTCTGCCATATTTACAAAAATAAAACACTGTTGCTAAATGCCTTGAAAACAAAGAGAAATAAATATCTATTTAAAAATATTTTTCAGGTAACTTCTGCATCTACCTGTATTTCTGTCTTTCTCACAGATTCCTGCAGGTCGTAAGCCCTTTTAAAATAATAGTTGTAAAAGGATCTCTCTAGGCCCTCCTCTTCTTGTCCTCTACAAAGTCTAGGCTTCCCTTATAATCATAAAAACAGGGAAATGAAGTTGCCAGCAGACAGGATACAGCAGATCTTTTAACTAGTACAGCTCACTATTTTATCACTCAACCTGCAAGTACTGGCTTAAGGTAGTGATGTCTGGAGATCCAAAAAGTAATACTGAAATAAAACTAACATAATAAAAGTCAAGTGCAAAAAGCAATTGCACTGTGATCATCTCAGTCCCTTTCGTAAACATGACAATGGTTGTAAAACTACACATTGTGTAAGAAGTCAGGAGTTCTGTTCACTCAGCAGAAAAAAAAGCTGTTACCAGGTTCCCTACAAAGTGAAGAATTTCCTTTCTCCTCCTTTTTTTCCTATATAAACAAGTTCATTCTTCACTAGCAGTAAAATAGATTAAGGGAATTAATTTTTACTAAATTATTGTATAGTGTGGCCAAATGCCAGTTTGTAAGCCTTTCCTGAACCATAAGCATAAAACAGGCATTGCTATCACATCCACTGGCCATGAGTCTAGCCACAGCACACTTCAGAGAGCCTTATTTGCCATATTCAGTCATACTAGATGCAAAACAGCTGTTGTTTCCTGGGGAGCATACAGACCCAGTGACCTGACAGGTGCTGCAGCTTTAAACTGTTTTTTATAGCAGAGTACAGCCCTGGAAAAGCCTTTCTCTCCTAAGTCACCCTATCCCAACAGTGTTGATGGGTTCCCAAGTTCATCCTAATTGAATTCTTGTACATATAAATGAGCAGTAACCAGTGCTCCTTCTCTCACCAGGACATTTGTGTTCTGAACTCCTGATGTGTAGTTATTTTTAACGAGAAACCTTGCTTGCGTTTTAAGTGCTTGCCAGCCCCTTTGGGTAAGTGCAGATCTGGAGTATCTTAGGTTGGTTCTTGCTCAGAGGATTTGGAAATGATGCCTCACAGCCATGGAGAAAGGCTTTCTCACACTTTCACAAGTAGAAAATACAAAAGAATTAAACAAGGAGAAGTGAAAAGCAAAGCAACCTTCTGCTGGTCCCTCTGTTCTAGCCTCAGTTTGTCCCACTTGGTTTCCTTTTAAAAACTGAGCAAGGCTGTGGGTAAGTTGGTTAGTATGAACCATTTAGTTCCCTGCATTTTGCAGTATTGAATTTTCCAATTATAAGGTTCGACCAGGGTTTGTATAATTTTATTCTTAATTCTGAATCTTGTGCAGGGGAGTCAATTATTTTAAAAGCCCTTAAAATGAAGGAGTTTCTTTAGAACAGTGGAAATGGAATCACATCAGCCTAAGGGTTTTTTTAAAGAATATTATCTTAAGATCTCAACTTACAGTCACCATAGCTGTATGTTTGTGTGTTTACAACTTTGGAAGCACGATCATGTTGAGAGAAACTCAGTTTAAAAATGTTTGTAAAATTGCTAAGAAAACTAAAGTTTCAACAAAAATTATGAGGCTAAGCGGAAAAAGAAATGCAAATTTGTTACATGCAACTCCCTGGGGAGGGGGAAATTCCCAAGGCAATGTAGAGCAAACACATTTTAACGCTACTCATAGTGCTCTGCCTGCTTGAGCAGACTGTGCTCTCTGTACTTCTATACTCCTGCTTGCCACATGGTCCCACAGTCCTGGAGTACAAGCACAGCACAGAGTGGCACAAAACTATTTGGAGCCTTGTATGAAGTGGAGGGACAGAGCACCGCAGGAACTATGGCAGTATTTGCAGCTTGACAGCTCCTGCAGCCCCAAGCCAGCCTTTCTGGGAAGAACAAGTGAGACATATCCGCTCCTGCCCCACTAGCTACATGAGTCTTAATTGCCTTCTCTTGTAGAGATACCAAGTATCTTTGGGAACATGATGTTCAGATTGTTACTTGCAAAAGTACCCTTATGAAATAATGTGAAATTCGATGTTCTGGGCTATGATCTGATCTGCATGTTCATTTGAAAGCCTTTTTCATGCTTTGGTTCAGGGTAGTGAACATTTCTAACAGTTTATTTGGGGTAAACAGAGCCAATCTTTCAGCATGATTCATTACCAGCTCATCTGATAACTGTGTCTTAACTTGCAGCAGGCTTGTATGTTTTTAAAACACTTGCCTGCTTTACAGTTAGCAAATTACTGCTGGGCAAAGCTAACACAAAAGGAGATAACAAAAGGAATAATGGCTTTGATGACATTAGAGAAGAAACACAATCATGAAGAGATTGTTTTACCTGCCTCAAACACCTGGAACGCAGAGCATGTGTCTCAGCTGCCTCAGAAGTGTCATCCAGAAGCTCCACACTGTGCACAGGCACAGTGCAAGAAGCTCTCATCGCATTCTGTCCCACATTCCCTTTTATATGGATTTCCCTGACTAGGTTTCTGTTTTGACAACTTTTGAACAGTAACACCTTTCTGGTTTTGCCTTTGAATTTCCCCCAAATTACGGGTTTGCTGCAGCCTATCAGAGGTACAAATAAGCACATCATAGCCTAACTGGGCAGTCTTGAAGTTATAAAATATCAAGGCTGAATCCTGTTGAAAGACAATGTGTATAGATTGATGGGATATATTGACTGGGGCTAAATGGTGGGAAATATGCATATGATTTTTTTGGGATAGTGCGAAGTTCTACATTTGTATAGCCTGGGAACTTGGTAATGTTGAGGACAGGGAAGGCAGGAGGAAGATAAAGGGAGTTAAACTGTGAGAATGAAACTGGTTTTGGTGGCAATTGCTGCCAGCAAATGTTTGTGTCCTTGCTTCACTTGGCTAGGGTCAAGTAAATGCCTTGCAGTGTAAAAGGTGTAACTCTTGCTACTTGCTTCTGAACTTACTTTGACTTCTCATTCTTAGTATTACAGCAGTTCTGTAGCTGATTCAAGCAGCGCCACTTGTAACTGCTGCTACATGGAATAGAAAACCACTTCCTTGACCACAACTACTCGGTAGCTGTTTATCACAAGCACACACAGAACTATCATTTCTGTATTGCAGGTTATTGGTGCTAAAGGCAGAAAAAGAGAAGCAGAACCATGTTTTATTCTGTATTTCCTTTAAAGACTACAGTGGAAATAGGCTAAAAGAAATTTATGAGTTTGTTTGTTTCTGTATCTTCACATTATCAAAACTAAACAAATACTGGTCAGAATTCAATAGCAATCTGCATGTTCTGATCTGCATTGATGTAAAGACAAACAGTCCAAAATAACACACTCTATACATGCTATACACATTATTTTCTCTTGCATGGAGGCAGAAAAAAATCACCTTTCGGGGTAAAACTCTTCATGTTTAACTTGAAGTGAAAGGGAACATTTGTTTTGGATTAAAAGGAACATCTTTTCCATTTCCACAGCAACAACAGCAAGAGTTTGTTTTGTTACAGAGTTAAAAAAAGCTGTTTGACTTGCACCTTGTAAAGGTAGAGCATATCTGCAATGTGCCTGCTCTCAGAGCTGAAAGGAGCCTGGTTGAAAAAGAAAGTTAATCAACTAATAATTTTTTAAATTAATCACTGGAGTATTCACTTTACCTTACTAGAACATCTGAAAGAATTGTAAAAAATGTATGAAAATGGACAAAGTTGCAAGCACGTGAAGCCTTCTTTTGGTTCAGTTTAACCTCATGCTTAACCTCACCTGAACACAGGTCCATTTTCACCTGCTGGTTTTGGTTGGTCTAACAAAAGGTGCTGGCTCAGCCTGCAAACAAACCCTGCTTCTCCTGCGTCAGAAGACTAGCATGGCTGATTGTAACAACGTTACTACTACTGGAGTTTTATGACAGTATTATAAAGCCCTTTCTGTGGCATCAAAGTACCCTTTTTCCCTACTCAGAGAAGGAAGGCCACAGGGCTGAGGCTGAGGTAATTGTGTGCATGAGCCTGTTAACTTTCCAGTGTAACCATACAGGCAAAAGATGCCACTTGAAACAGCAAATTAAAGCTGTGAGTGGAGAGAAAAAAAATCCACATTGTGTATTTTAAGAGTTCCTTTCCATTTCTAGTGTATACATTATATAAAAGATAAGTTAGGCTTTCTTTTAAAAAAAGGATGCGTTTTTACCACTTACAGTTACAAATATAACCCAGCCATAATATATTACTATTTACTTCCTTCACTTAGTTCAGCCTTCTGCAACAGTTCTGGGTACTCCCATACCCAGTTATTTCAGGGAAATATGAGCTTCAGTGGTTAACTGGGATCTTTTGGATATTTTTAAGATTCACAATTCTTTTTCTCTTCAAAATGTTGAAAGGAAAAATGAGTGCCAGGCTATGTTTAAAATTCAAACTTTAAAATCCAAATAATGTAAAGTAAATGAAATTAAAAGTTATTTAAAAACTGTATATTTGGTTGTATGAATTTAACAATACTGTAGTGAAGGTGAAATATGAAAGAACAACTCCATCTGCAGAAACATGCACTCATGCATGTGCAATGCAGGCACATGAAGTTTGCAGTAGAAAGCCTCTAATATCCCAAATCTTTTGAATTAACAAAGGATTACTTCTGACTGATTGTTTTTCTCTTCCCTCCCTTGCTTAATAAACTTCAACTTGTCACTTTGTAGAGATTAGATATAAATGGGGGAAAACAGTTGGTGGTTTTCTTAAGGACACATTTCTGTGAGCAGAGATGTCCCAGCTGGCATGCTTTCATAAACAAGAGAGCAAATTCTGCTGGGTCCCCTGGCTTGGAGACTGCTATTTATTTTTTCTCCTTTGTTCATTTTAAGTCTGCCTTGAGTAAGCTACTTTTGCAGCCTGACACACTCTTTCTGTGCCACCAGGTTACAGAGCATCACGTGACATAATATATTTTGACATATCCAGGTGTAACGCAATGCACATGTCACAAGGAATAAGCAAAGCAGAGCCATTTAATTTTTCTTCTCCTCAATAGACTTGCAAATATCCACAGGTATTTGAATCTTTCCTCAGATATGCCCTCACTCTTGCTAAGTGAATAGAATAGCTGAAGGTATCCATGAGCAACGGCAGGCTGTAGGACATTCTGTGCCACTGCTGTGTTTTACAGTAATAACATTTGTACAGCCCAGCAAGCTCTGTCACGCATATTTATCTGGGTGCCACACAGCTGTATGCATTGTGTTAGATCAAGCCTGTATCAGATGAGTTTTCCTTTTTCATGTTCCTGACACAGAAGACAGACAGGCCATACATCCATGCTGGGATGGTCGGAGGGAAGGAAGTGTGAGAGAGGCACAATTTAATTGCTGGTAGGTGTATGCTGCTACAAGCAATAAAAATGTAGGCTCAGCACTATGAGTTACTTCCTGATGCTTAACAAAAGAAACAAGAGTGAGTTAAGGTGGAGAAACCTCTAAGTATTTTATTCCTTCAGGTACTAAGCATTTCTTAAAGCTGGGACCCACAGGTGAGAAGGGCCAGATAGGTGCACTGAAGTATTATTCTCTTCAATACAAACAATGAGGAAAAAAATAAACCTTCATCAGCATTTCAGACTGGTTACTGACTTTACAAGTGCTGGCCAACATAAAAGAAAACACACTGTAAAGGGTGAATTTGCCATATTTGTTTCTTATTGAACACACCAAAATTTTAAGGAGAAGGAGGAGCTTTCTCTTCAGCTTTAAAGGCAGATAGCGCAACTATCAGCATGACCAGTAGCCAAATGATTTACTTCACTTTCCTTTCCCCATCTGGGTACTGAGAATACAATGTTCAATTTTCAGCAAGTGAAGCTGACAACACTTGTTCTTAGTCAGACAGCTGCACCAAAGCAGAACACAGTGGGAACACAGTCCCTGCCACAGCTCTGTGCCTCCCACAGTCCTCTCTGGTGGTCTCAGTAGTCCCCTTCCATGCAAACTTACAATTGTCATACTTTCAGCTTTAATATATATTAGTGCAATAATAAAGACTGTCTCTTTTTTCATACTGAAGGTTTGACTGCTAACACTGGCTGAGCAATGCCATCCTACAGCTTCCTGCTGCTGCTGCAAACAGGCAGTGTTGTGTGGAGAGCCACCAAGACAGTTTCATTCGTGAGACTGATACCATGTATGAATTGGAGGAAAAATTATTTTTCCAGGTGGTGATGGTGTTTGCTGTTTTAAAGGCAGAAAAAGGCCTTAATAGCTATGCAACTAATGACATTTGCTTAACTGTACAAATGTCAAGGGGACTTTTTTATTGTAACAAGTGATACTTCAGCACTGTATCACAGGCCCATTTTTCACTAAATTTTACAGTTTCTCCTTCAGCCATAAGTCAATCACTTAAACTGGAGAGGAAGGATAAGGTTTTCAGCTGGGACTAGGATGCTGAGTTGTGATTTCAGGTTCAGACCTGAAGGTTGTAAATTATATCATGTCAAATAGTTTAGGGAGTTTGGAAGTTTTTGGAGGTCTTTTGTTTCACATTTTTATTCCATATAGAGAATCTTGTTATTTGTTTGAAAGACTTTATAAAAGCTCTGTTTTCCTGGGAGCTGCCTGGGTGGCTGATTTGTAGGTAAATTTACTTTTAACCCAGGTTTTTAATCAGCTAGAGTAGAGATGTTAAACCACAGTGATTCAGAACAGAAGATAGCTAACTACATCTGCCACTTCTCTCGAAAGAGATTTCTATGTTTTTTTTCTTGGAAACACAAATTACTTGATCTGATTGGTCTTCAGACATTTAGGGAACAAAAAAGGTTTGCATGCGCATATACACGTATTGGCTAAGCAAACACTGCACCATCTGTGTTTGCCTGTTCCTGAACAAAAGACATTGTCCCGAGGTTAATGGACTCTTTTGAGTCCTTCCCTCAGATATTATCGGCTCCACTGTGGGTATTTGAGTTGCAGGGAAGAGATGTGATGCTCTTCTCTTGAGAGCAGCGGTAGCAAGCAGATCTGCTTGCTCACCCCTCCTACTGGTGTGTGCAAGCTTATTTGTCCAAGTAAATTCATCTGTATGGGCACAGTGAGGCTATGGAACAGCCACCTTTGGATTTCTTGGTGTCTGCAGGTTTGCGTACACACACGTGTATGTGTTCGCAAAAGCAGCCCAGATGTGGTTAGGATAATCTTTAACAAGAGGCACAGGGAGTCATTGCCAGTTATTCCCTTATTCTCCTGCCTCTAGCCTGCTGCTGATTTGAACTAAGTAAATAGTTTTATTCTACATGATTAACTATTTCAAAGATACTACAGGGGAAGGAAGAATAAATTATACGCTTTGAAGATCATTTTCATAATAAATTCAAACCAGTACAACTAATTCCACTGAAGAAAGAAAACTAGTCAATAGAAACAGTATAATCAATATGAAAACCTGATGAAGAAACAGTGGGCACAGGAGATCCCACCAAACTGAATATAAAACTTTGGGAATGAAGTCTTAGAAACACCCAGGACAAGGACACTTCCCATAGAAAGGATTTTCTTTTTACACAGGAAGAAACATCAGCTTGTAAATCTCTGCTCTGCTCTCAGAGATGTTTCCCATATGGATCTGAAGACATTTTAATTTCCATATGTCCTGAGATAATTTCTCAGCCTCTGATCCTGTAGCAATCCAGGATATCAGATATAACACAGCCAAATATTAGATGGGATGTTTATACATTTCTGTCATGTGAAATGCTTCGAAGGAACTTTTATCTAACAATTCAAATGTATTAATTTTCTCCCAAAGTATTTCCATTTAATTTAGCATACCAATTTATTTCTGGACTAAAGTCTTTTCTACATCACTCAAGGAAACATTCCAATGATCATAAATGAAAATTTATGAAATCTTTGATTTTGAAAGTATACCAACCTTTGGGATTTTGGCAGGAAATTTATTAGCTTAATTAATCTTAGAACATTTCTGTAGAAAACTGTTTTGAATGATAAAATATAAACACCAATGCGTTCTACAATCTCCAGTCGTTAGGAAGGTGGTCTTCACAAGGTTTTAAAAGTAATCAATGCCTGTCAAACTTTAAATGAAAGAACTAATTCACAGTTCTTGATCTATAGATTTAATATGAATTGGTAAATTATTTTGAACAAACCTGAAAAAAATGCTCATGGAAAAAAGATATAAACATAAAAAGACATGCAGATGTAGTTCATAAGAAGATTTTAAAAAATTCTCATCTTTCTAAAAGATATTCTGGACTGATATCAGATTTGCAAATTTAGTAATAGACCTGAGCTATTCCTGGGGCTCTATTTTAGGAAGTGAGTTTTATATTTTGATGGACAGTGTCACAGCCGTTGAGATTAAAAAACCAGAAATCATCCAGTCCCAGCTTCAGTAATTTGTCCAATGGGAATCAGAAAGATGGGATGGAGGTCAAATAGTCTTAGGATATGTGCCATCATCATAATCTGAGACCTCTTGGTAGTCATGAGAAAATGAGTTAGCAAAGGATTCTGTGGGGAAGGTGACATCTAAATGAATGGAGATGAATGATTGTTGTGATGGCAGTTTTCCATTCTGCAGAAGTAGAAGTCTCGTGGCTGGCACATGATGTAAAAAGGTGAATTTGAATTTTGCACATCCAAAATCAAAGAAAACTCCAAGACAAGAATTAACATTAGACAACTATACAGAATGGATGTTTTTCAGCACTGAAATCTGAAGCAAGCTCATTCTTTCACAAGAGATCTTTTCAAGAATGTAGGAATCATCTTCATGCAATAAGATATTCACAGTCATAAAGAAATCAGCACAAAACCTAATCATTAAATAGAGATAATTCATACACTGAAACTGAAAAATGATAAAATTCTCTACTAATCAAGGAGTGACCTTCTCTCTAATCTGTGCTCTTTTAGAAGGAATCAGAGCATATCCAAATGTTTCCTGGAACCTTTGTCTGCTTCATATGCTGCTTTGTGGTTTGAGAGAAGCCTGTCATCTCGATTGCATTTTTATTTAAATAGTTATTGAGAAAACGGAAGCAGTATCCCCCAAACCAGTAATTTAATTTTTCAGTCATTGATCTGCTTATTAATTTATTTTTTGTTCTTGAACTTGAGATGTCTTTTAATAATATATGTTTTGTAAAAGAGGGACACTGTGAGTGAATTGGCCCCAGTGTGGATTCTTCTCCAAGGACAGAGAAGCCTCAGGGGCGTAAATGGCAAAGACTCCTCCTGTATATAGAAGCATCTGGTTTCTCCACAGATTACTGCGGCAGTTCTATTGGTCGCCCTGGAGCTGCCCTTGGGCCTGCTGTGTGATTAAGCTGCAGATGGTTCTCTGGGCTTCTTTAGCCTCCCAGTTACAATTTCTGTTAGTGTATCCCAGAATCTGAGAAATTTAAACACTTTGGAAAAGAAGATATACAGGATTTCAGGACATGAATTACTGAGGCCAAAGAAGGTGCAGCCACAATTAGTACATGGAAGAGATGACATTAAGAATCACAGAATCACACAGAATCACAGAATCATTACGGTTGGAAAGGACCCTCAAGATCATCTAGTCCAACCTATAGCCGTACACTACTCTTACCCCTAAATCATCCCCTGAAGAAACACATCTATCCTCTTCTTAAACACCTCCAGGGATGGTGACTCCACCACCTCCCTCGTTAAGCTACATTCATGCTCATGTTCATGTTCACATTTGTGTTCATGTTATGCATGTTTCCCTTTGGGTCAGATATGTGATATGATATACACTGTCCAAACTGTGCTTTGCAGAAATGTTAAGGTACTTATCGCCCATGCATAGTAGCTAGTGGTAGCTCTGCAGTTCCAGGGTCTTAGCCTTCACCAAGACTGTGGTAAAGGCTAAAGGTAAAGCAGTTCAACTCTATAAAATCAGCTGGACTTTTTCAAAACCTCAGGAAAATGTTTGTTTGAGCTTTTTGTCATACTTTGAGTTGCAAAACTAGGATTGCTGTTCAAAAAAAAGCTCAAAGCGTTCACTATACCATTGTGCACTCCGCTGATAAATATGGAGAGAAATTATATGTGTTTAATCTGTGTGGGAATTCAAACCTTGTGTAATACTGTTATGGTTTGGATTAGAACAGAATTAATTCTGTTCAGTAACTGTATTTTCTAAAAGGATATTCCACCACCACGTACATAATACCATTATTAGTTCCCCCCCACACACACACCTTGCCTGAACTGTCCCTTTAAGAAACCTGGGTCCTGAGTCGAGGACACTGCAAACCCCCCCCCGGAGGGGAGGTGGTGTGGGGGGGGGGAAGCCGGGGGAATGCTGGGTTTCTCCGGGGGACTTTTGTTACACTCGGGACCACGAGGAAGCTCTTCCTGCTGGGACTTTCGGCCGAGCTGCGTGCTGTCTACCTGTGCTGAAACCTACGGGTGCTATCTCACTGCTTTGGACTGCTTGTGCTGATTCCACTGGGAGCTGGCATCGGGACGGTTCAGTATCTTGGGTCCTGTACCTGTTTATATTTGTTTCATTTATATCTGTTATTATTATTAAAGCAGTTTTTAGTTTTTAACTTCCAATCCAGTCTCTCCTTTACCTGCTGTGTGTGTGGGGGGCTGGGAAGAGCCCTTAAACCCACCACAAATACTTGGTAGAAATAACAGAGTTGCATAAAGAGTAATTATTTCTACGGTGGGAAAATAAAACAATTATCACAGCAGTTGTTGTAGTCTTGGTAAAAGTATGAGAGTTTGTGCAGATGCTCCAGTCTTGCGAGTCATAGGGGCAGATGTATCAGAGGAAATACTACTACATGGTTTTACATATTTTCTTCTCACTAATTGCAGCTGCAGTAGCACCTAATTTTCTGTCCATTATCCTTTTTTTTTTCACCACTGCTTCCTCTAGTGAATAAGCATCACCCAGCTTTTCTCTTGTATAGGGTTGCAGCACTGTATAGTATTGTAGCAGTGCTGACATACAGCTGCACCTTTCCAACAAGTGAATGTTGCTAATGAATCTTCTCCCTGTGAGAAGCACACAAGCAGTTCCACTCTCTTTTGTCCTAGGTTCATATCTCAGCTGAAGAAGTAGGGGTGCTTGATTAGGTCTGCCAGAGCAAGCAGGACAGAAGCAGCTTGTTCTTACTGAAACAGAAAGGGAAAAAAGAAAATCTTCTCTGAATTACATAGATTGGAGCTTTGTTTCACAGGTCTGGGCAGACATATCAATATCAAGAACCTCCAGATGGTGGGGTGTGTTGGTCTGGAAATGTATGTGTAAAGGAATGACAATTTCTTTAACATAGGAAGTTAATAGATGTGTTCTTATCTTCCTGTAAGCAGACAGAGGCAACTAAATAACCACCAAAATCTAATTCCTTATTTGATCAAGACTCAATTAATTCATCTTTTTTCATCCACAGTAACTCATAACAGTTACCTATCATGAGACATATTCTGCCCTCTTATGCTGATACAATTTCTCATGATTTCCCCATTTGAAAGAATGTCAGAAAAAGTGTATTTCAAGAGAAGATACTTGATGATGATGATCTATGTTCACTCCAGTCTCCAAGAGAGGGAGGAATTGTAAAAACAAGAAGCGTATGGAAGAATTCACAACAAAAGAACAGTAGGAGAGTAGGAAGTGGGGTAGGAAGAGCAGAAGGAGGAAGATTAGGAGGAGGGAAAACAGCTGATCCTTGCCAGTGGGTAGACATTATTGCCATGTTCCCATCTTGGCCCAAGTTCCCATTTCAATTCCATTATGACTTCTCACACACTCTGTGCTTTGTTTGCAGTTTTTGTAAATAGAACCAGTGTTTAACTCACTTATGGGAAAACGTTAAAGTAAAATATCTGATCTCCACTTTGTTTCTTAAGGTGAGATTTCAAAACAGATTATGAAAGTTTTAACACCACAGTATATAGAAAAGACAGAGTAAGTAGTGTACTAAGAAGCATGACTAATATCTACCACATGCTGTTAATTATTTTTCATTCTTTCACTAATGGAAAAAATTAATACTTGGGCATCTTTTTTCATTTTTCTTTTTAAATAAAACAGTTCTGTCCTACTGCATCTGTATGTGAAGAGACAGGTCACAGAGCTGCTCTTTTTGCTTGAGAGGAGGGCAGGAACATCTGCAGTAGCTGTTCTGTTTGGTGCAGATTTTTTCTCTGATCTGGGAATACTCCAGAGCAGCTTTTGCCCCATGGTAGGGATTCCTGCTGTCAACCTCAAACCTCTTCCTGAGTTTTATAGAGAGGAAGAGAAGGTGGTGAGAGGGGGACTGGCTCAGTGGGAGATGAGCAGATGACGCCTGCCCTTTATCAGTATTTCCTAAAAACCCGTATTCAACTCCAGATGTGTTGCTATATTCCATGCAGCTAGAGAAGACAAAAATCCAAGATGAGGTCACCTGTCAGGGAGGGACATATTCCCCCAGTAGAGAAAAAGAGCAGAAAGTTTTTCTTGAATGATTTCTGCAATGATGGATTTAATCACTTGGTCATACACATGTACATTAAAGAAGACTGCACCATGTCTGCAAATTCTTCAGGCATCATCACTCTTTCTGAGGTTTGCTTTCAAGCATTAATTTTTTGTTCATTATCTGTTCTTGTCCAAATGCTGAGACTGACTTGGACTGTTGGTATGTGAGTATTCAATACCTTTTTGTCAAATTGTGTTTACAGGGATATTGCCAGTACCTGCTGTCATAGCACTTTATGAGCTGTCTTAGGGGCTGCTTGAAGATGTTAATTCAGACTGGAGAGCACATTGATGATTGTACAACTTTGTAAAAATGCTCATACCCCTGGAGTTAGTGGTGGGTGAGCAGAATACTGAACAAAGCAACACCTAAGTTACCTACAATCACCTAAAATTGGTTTGTTTATTGTCTAGATTTAGTTAAAGGATTATTGAGAATGAAAAGGAGCATAGACCATAACCTTGGAAAACTATTTATTATGGAGTATTATACAAACTTGAATACTACTATGTCAAAAGCAGTTACATTTCTGAAAAAGTAATTCTGGTTTGGATCAGCTATGTCAATGGCTTTGAAACTCAAATTAATGGAAAACAATTTTTAGTTAATTTGGATTTTAACACCTTTGCAAATTGATCCCAGTTGACTCCAAGATGCTACTCAGATAGTCTGTGGTGTTGACAGTTGCTGTCATTCAAACAAGGTAAGGATTAGTCTCCCTTGGTTAGTTTGCAAAATTTGCGTTTTTCTGTGGTGCCCTAGATAGTTTTTGCTTACTCTCTGCCTAATTTAGAAACACCAAAGGGCTTTCAGCAAAGATTCAGCTGGCATCTTCTCTTAATGTAGTGCTTTTCGTTTATGAATCTTCATGTTGTGGGTTATAGAAATAAACATATGCCTTCTTTTTTTTGTAATTTTGCAATGCTGTTTCTCTTTACTTAGTAAAGGGCTCAGTTGATAACTAGGAAATAAGAGTTCTGAAGGCTTTTCCATATCTTTAACATGCCTTCTCATATGATCTTGGTGAGTGGGAAGATTTTCCCAGCAAAAGGGGGAAGGCTTTGTATGAAAACCAACAAGAGACACAACACTCTGTGCAGAAGATCCTTATGGTTACTGAGAGTCAGGTTGCCACTGGCAAATTAGCCCAGAGCAAGACTATAGCAATCCCCTCTATTTGAAAATTTTTACTGGAAAGTAAGAATGTGTGAATCAATTCTATTCACCATGTTGAAATTAGCTCTTAAACAAAACCACTCATGATAAATAATTCTTAGGTATTTGTTCTTATTTATTATTGTACTAATAATATAGTGCTAAATCTACAAGAAAGAGCACAGGCCACACCTGAAGTGATACACCATTACATGAAATACTTCCAGAAATCAGTGTTTCCTGGAAAAAGTTTAACCAGTGTAGCAGTTCTTCAGGTGTTTGGATCTATGCATGTTGTCTGTGATGTATTGGTGTCAAGGGTTAGAGCTGTGCTGGTCACTGAGTGAGTGACAGATCCTCTCTATTAACTCCTCTCCCTTCCCAAGAGGAAGTGAAAGGGAATAGGGAAGAAAGTCTTACGGATTTGAAAAGAAAAATAAACTGCTTTACTGAAAATCAAGGAGGTGAATCACCATCCCTGGAAGTGTTCAAAATATGTGTAGATGTGATGCTTGCAGATATGGTTGAGTGGTAAGCATGGCAGTGTTGAGTGGATGGTTGAACTCGATCTCAGAGGTCTTTTCCAGCCATAATGATTCTATGATTCTATAATCAAAACCAATATCAAACCCAACCGTCCTCATGATAATTACATCTCTGCCACTGCTGATTCTGTGGCGGAAGTCTCAGACTGGAGTCAGCAGCAGATGGGAACCAGATTCAAGAACTAGATTCTGGAACAGGATTGAGGAACACATGGATCCAAATCCAAGGCAGAATAGACAGAATCCCCCTTGTATGCCAGCCAATGAAGAAGAGAGCTTGACACTTGTGATCCCTAAGCTTTCAACTGAATATGATGCATATGAAGTGGAACACCTTGTTGGTCACTTTAAGGTCACCTGAACTGTCCATTCCTCCCACTAACATGGTGCACAAGATTTACCAGTGACCTTGGCCTGCATACCAATTCCTGGTAGTAACTCTAAGCTTCAAGCATTGTCACTACTAGAAGCAGACTCTGTCTGTAAAAATATGCTCTTAATTTCAGAAAGAGCAGTTACTTAGAAGAGACAGCTGAAAAATAAAATCACTCAAGAGAATAAATTCTGTTCTAACTCAAACCAGCATAGTTGGTGTCGAGGGTCGAGGCTGGACCAACCACCAACCCAATGACAGACGCTTCCTGTTATCCCCTCTTCCCCCATCCCACAGGAAGGGAAAGGGGATAAGAGAGAGACTTGTGGATTGTAAAATAAAACTAAAACTACTTTAATAATAATAATAATGATAAATGAAATATATACAAATATGTGCAAAACCCAATACCAAACCCAAACTCCCCTTGATGATAACTACGTCACCACTGATACTGCGGCCAAAGGCCTCAACAGCAGATGAGTCAGGCTCAGGGGCTGGATCCTGGTACTGGATGCAAGAACTTATGGATCACCAAAGCGCAGGAGAAAAGGAGCCAAAAAGAAAAAAAAGAAAAAGAAAAAATAAAAATATGGAAGAACAATCTAGCAAGGGGGAGATGACACTCAGTTTATATATTGAATATGACGTATATAGGGTGGAATACTTTAGCTGGTCAGTTTGGGGTCACCTGTCCTGTCTGCTCCTCCCCGAAGGTGCAGCCTTTACCCTGCACCCCCCCAAAATGTGATACAACATTTAGCAGTGACCTTGGTTTGCATACCAAACCCTGATAGTAAATCTAAACATTAGGCCTTATCACTTCTAGAAGCTGGCAGTGTCTATGAAAACTTGCTGTTAGTTTCAGAAAGTGCAGTTTCTCAGAGGAGTTTTAGCTAAAAAGTAAAATCATTGAACAGAATTAGTTCTGTTCCAACAGAAACCAGGACATCTGGTTAGTCAGCAATTGAAGAGTAGTCCGACAAAAACTATATGCTTTTGGCAGACAGCCCATTTAAAAGGCATTTTAATTTATGAAAAAAGATTGTGCTTTTTCTTCTGTTATTTCGGAATTATTTTCTGAATAAGGAACCTGTAATTAGTTAAGTTAATGTAACACAATGTAATAGAATAAAAAGCCTTAAATGATAGTCTTGGGCTTGTAGAAAAAATCTAAGGTTATAGACTATGTAGACTATATCTATTTTCATTTCAGAAATGGCTAACAGCTCAGTTCATGTCTTTCCCAGCTGTAGCTGTGCAGCTGAAAGGGGAGAAAGCAGATGTTCACAATATGAAAACTTCCTCTGATAGTTCATGAACTCACAAATGTGTATAGTAGGAGAGTAGTCTGTTTCTATCACAAATGGGAAACACTGCTGTCAAATACATCTTGAGATCCAGGCCAGAAATTGTTTTACTACAGAATGGTTCTAGGGACACTTCCTAGGACATATAGCTTTAGACTGTGTAACATGGAAACATGTATAACATGGAAAAAGGATCAACATGTTAATAACTTTCTTGCCTGTTGAGTTCAAGAACCACCATCTGGGAAGATTATTCTAATCTCACACAGAAATGAATCATCCACAAAATCTGGATACGTTTCCATCCCTCCAAATGAGTTGAGTTAGAAGTGGTATTTCACAATGACATCAGCATAAGACAGATTTGCTTTAGTGTAAAACTAGAATGAACTTAAAAATAGGTAGACAAAATAAGAAAACATGTTTCAACACAAACTAACATCTGCTACTGTTCAATATTATTAAAGAAAACTGAGACAGCTAGGGTTTAAACTTATGTTTTGCGCATGCAAAAAGCACTGCTTTTAGATAAAGTTTTGTTAGAAACAGCATAAATTCTGGTTCTATAATTGCATGGCAGCCCAGACTTGTGGTTTATTGTATACTTAATATTGGTCTTTAAGATTTTTATAAGCAGGAAATTGCTAATTTATCATGTAGACAATGTAGGCTTAAAAGGACTGTAATTACATCATTATCATCCACAGTGGTTATCAAGGAGCTATTACAGAATGAATAATCAATATTTCAATCCAAACATCTATGGATGCTCCTTTATTTAGAGAGAACAAAAGGAAAAAATCAGAAGTTTTAATGTTTATTTGCTCTCTGGCAGGCTAAAGAAAATGTGAGTGTGTGTCAGTGTGAAAAAAAAAAGACGATAGGGGACTAGTTTCCTTGTATGGATGTCTTTTAATCTCTGCAAATTCTGTGGGAATTAGAGAAACAGTGTCTTGTTCTTCACCCACATGATATTAGCAATTGTCAGAAAATGAAATTTTGCAATTTAAAGCAACAAAAGCCTAAACCGAAACACAACTCAAAATGAAGCATATAAATCAATTAACCCTTCCAAAATATGAGGCATGGATTTTACATCCACTTATAAAGTCATTCCCTGTCTAATCTCACAGTGAATGTCCTTTCATCTCCTCCTTAAATTGAAAGTACAACTTTAATATAGAGAATAACCTTGGGAAATTTCTGGTTAAAGAGAGTAATACTGATTGAATTTTTATAGGAGTATTTGGGTTTACCTTATTTATACACTGCAAACATGGCTTCTAGTGCAGAGTAAAAAAGCTACACTGATTGATTTAGCTGTTGTGGGTTTTATAGCAGGAAATACTACTTAATTTCTCTTAAATAAATACTTTCTAGAAGATTTTATTATTTGATTAGCTTAGGAAATTATCATCTCTTCATTCAAATGTGAATATTTATGAGATTTAGCTATTTATCTTATTTTACCTGTTTATATATTATGTTTTAAATAACACATTTAAATGTCTGTCTTCTGCTATTTGTAGCTAGAACTGAAATTTGCAGAAGAATTTGTGAATGAATGATTATATTGTGTTTGCTGCATATTCTGAGCCAAGATACATTGAGATCATTGTCTTACATCTGAGGAAAATGAGAAAAAGAAGAAATATTTATCCCAGGAAGAATAAAAGAGAGCATTTGTTTTATTGGGATAGTTAAAAATATACTAAAAGAAATACTAGGTGTTTGTGGTTTTTTGTTTTGTTTTGTTTTTTGAAGATTTATGGAGCATGGAAACATGGTGCAAGAATCTTGAAAACCAGCAAACTGGAAAATGTTAAAAGTAGCAGAACTAAGAATAATCTTAGCAGCTCTCTTGCACCATTACTCAAAGCAGGAAGGAAAATCTAGTAATAAATGATTTATGAAAGGCAGAACTTAACAATTCATTCACTTCTGTATTAGGAAACAGTAGACATAGACCTTGTATAGCTAAGGGAAATGGTAGGCATAAACATTTTGAAGCCAGGTAGTCTAAATAATCTCTCGGAAAGAGGTTTTTCCAAGCAGGTGTTTACTTTCTTTTTTCCTCATTATATCTAACCAAGGCTTATTTTTTGAATCCACTCAAACAGACATTTACTGATGCTGATTAAACTCAGTAACTGTTAACCAAACATTCAAGTCAGTCAGGTCATCTCCAGTTGAAGAGTGCTCAATCATTACTTTTCACTCCTGCCTTCTCTGGTCTGATAGCTAACCTTTTCCCACTGTTCACACAGGGAATATTTTCAATTATCCACTCATTTCATTGCATCTTTAAGAGTGAAATGTTGGAATCAAGTAGCCAAGAGCAGGAAGGAGCATTACAATACCTATAGGCAGACACCTAAACTCAAAAAGGAATTTCCAGCCTTACGGAAATTTTCCATACTATCCCTTTACTTCAAGAGGCTGATTTCAGTGCCTGAAAACTTCAAAATGTGATTGGTAAAAGTAACAACATAATTTCAATGACCTTCAGTTAGACATTTGGTATACTGTTCCTCTTGGTAACTATGGTTTAGATTTGTCTAATTAAACCATCTAATATGTGATACAATGTGGCATGAACTTTTCATTTGGAACTTAAGTGGAAGGTTTTGTGCAGGTTTTACAAGGATTTACAACCGTTCCTACAAGTATTGAATATTTACATCAACAGGATGGAAAGTATGTATAAAATCATGGTGAATAAATCTTACAGATGATCCAAATATGGGCAGAGTTGTGAATCCCAACAAACAGAGTCTGGGCTAGTTGAGGCAAAGCATATTCAGAGACAACTAAATGCAAAATATATCTAAGTACAATGAGTGTAAACCACATGCCCAGCATAAGGCATTGTATCTTGGAAAGGAGTCACTTTTAAGAAGAATTAGGGTCAAACTGGACAACTAAACAAATGCTCTGACTAAAGAAACTCTTACAGTGTTAACAAATACATACATGTAGGGCAAAAAATAAGATAGAAACAATCTCATTGACAAGGATGATATGGAAACAATTCATTCCATTCCAAAATCTACATTTTAAAAGGATATCAAAAGTAAAAAAAAATAATTTTTTTGAATGATAGAGGCAAAGAATTCAGACTGCTGAAAAAAATTGATTTGACTACCATGCATAAAAAAACCACTGCATAAGAAAAAGAAATGCATATTGTAGATTCTTTAACCTGGTGGAAAAAGGCATAAGAAGAACTGGTGCCTGGAAGCTGAAGTCAGACAAATTTCAATGAGGCATGCTACATGAAAGTTAGATGAACATTAGATGTTATTAGATGAAACACTAGAATGAATTGCTTTTGGAGGTCACGCATTTATAGTCACATATTTTCTTCAAATAAAGAATCAACAAGCTTCAGTAAGATAGGCTCTAATTAAATGCAAGACACATATTAGTAATTCCCAAAACACTGGGTTAACAAGTGTTTAGCAGGTCATGAGTTAGTAGTATCTGATGGTCTTTTCTGCTTTAATCTCCATGAACACATTCACAAAGTTGAACACAGGGGCTTCCTTTTTTAATTCGACTTTCTAATAATTTTTAACTGCTTCATTTTAAAGTATTTTCCCCAGATTATCTGAACTAACCACACCAAATATCTTTGAAAGTGATAGAGTAGTATGCAGAAACCTGAATATATAATGACCATGTAAGAAAAAACATATTGCATCTCAAGAACTAAGCTTTACAGAAAGAATGTAAAGTAAGTATGACTTCGTTCTACATTTTTCTGGCTTGCCATACAAAAACACCTCTAGAAGTTAAGGAACTCTCACAGATTCACAGAGACTTTCCCTCAAGTTGTAGTCCTTATCTACATTTATATATTACTTCTGAAAGGAAAAATAAAGTTTCTGAATTTTTATAAAATATTTATTTCAGGTGGGATACTACTTTTTCTTCCAAAATGGCATGATCTCTATGTGCACTTTCTTGTGAAGAATAGCAGAAGTGGAACAGGGGCAATGCTACAGCTTCTCTCCTACACCAAAAAAATTGGTTCCTTCCTTTCAGCCAGGCAGCTCTGCCCACTCAGGCTCCCAGTGGCAACCTCATCTGATCCTACTTTGTCTGAAATACTCACAAACATTCACAGACTTCCCTTTCACATGAGTTTTGGATTCCTGATGAGATGCTCACTGGTCTTTCCTAATCTATAATGTCTACATCTTAATACAGGCTGACTCACACTCTTCAATTTGAAATCAGTGCTCTGTCATGACCATCTGCTTCAGTATTACTACCTTCTTTCCTGCTTTGAGTTCGAATAGAACTTATTCTGTCCAGTGATTTTACTTTTCAGCTCAATCTCTTCTAAGTAACTGCATTTTCTGAAGTTAATGGCATGTTTTCACAGGCAGTGTCTGCTTCTAGAAATGACAGTGCTTGGTGTTTATAGTTACTACCAAGGATTGGTATGTAGACCAAGGTCACTGGTAACTGTTGTGTACCACATTGCAGGTGCAAGAAGTAAAAGGTTACATCTGCTGGGAGGAATGGACAGGACAGGTGATCCTAGACCGACCAGCTAGGTATTCCATTACAAATACGTCACATTTGGTATAAAGCTGCAAGATCATGAGGGTCAAGTTCTCTTCTTCAATGGCTAGTGCCCGAGAAGGAGTGTCAGTTCTGATTTTGGCCTCAATCTATGTGTTCCTGAATCCAGGTCTAGAATCCAACTCCTGAATCTGGTTCCCATCTGGTACCGAGTCCAGTCTGGGACTTCCCCAGTGCCTGCCCACAGCATCACAGAATCACAGAATATTAGGAGTTGGAAGGGACCTCGACAGATCATCTAGTCCGACGCCCTTGCCACAGCAGGATTCAGTGGTGATATAATTACCACCAGGGGTTGGATTCAGTATGGGGTTTATATATTTTTATACATTTCATTTTTTGTTATTATTTTCATTAAAGCCAGTTTTAATTTTCTTTTCCAATCTGTAAGTCTCTTTCCCTTATTTCCTTTAACTTCTTGTTTGGGAAGGAAGAAAGGTTAACATCTGTTAAGGTCTGTTAAGAGCATCTGTAACTCATCTAGTGGCTAGCCCATCCCTAACACTTGACATTCTGTTTCATAAATATGAAAGAAAAATAATTCCCAAAATAAGTCTAAATGCAAGAGGAGAGACTGCCATAAGATTATTCTACAGGATTGATAATGATATACTTACTTAAAGTGGAAATTTATGGCCACTCTGATTTACCGTATTCAACCAACCATTTTCAGGACAGTGTTTTAACATAACAGGCAACAGAGTACTACATCAATTTGTAATTAGTAATTGATTCAAATGTATTTTAAGATGCAGCTTACTGCCTTGCTATACTACAATATCTCTATATCTCTACTTTGTCTATACTGTCTTGATAAGTACAGGCTTTCTGTTCCCTAGATACACATTGATGTTAACATGGTTAGCAGCATACTTGTGTTATAAACGTGTCTCAGGGGATATATCTGTTTGGGGTCATTGATTTCTTCAGGGCCAGGATCTCACTCAGTGTTAATGAGAGCTTCACATCTGGCATTACTGTTGAACATAACTGCAGAAGTGCAGGTCTCCCTTTCCCCTCTTTTCTCAGCAGGCAGACTGGGGAAAGGCTCTGGTGTCAGCAGTCTCACAGGGAGTTTTCAGGCTGTACTAAACATTGTTCAGTTGAAAACTAATCTGTGGCCATGGAGTTGTGACACGTGCAGTTCACAAATAGAGAACTGAATGTCACATGTTGCCATTCCTTGTCACTTCAAAATTAGATCAGCGAGGTCATAAATAAAACAGCTATTTAAAATAGGTGATAGAGTCATTCAAAAGCCACATACACACATAAGAATTTACACACAGGTCTCTCAGGGAACTTGTACTCAAATCTATTACTCCCCAAAGCTACCTTGTTGTTAACTGTAGGAAACAGAAGAACTTTTGCTTCATTTTAATTTATTCCTTACATCTGAGTGTTGTTCTTTTCTGAGATATCCTTTACACTGTTTGCAGCACAGTTACTGTAAATCTGTATTTATTATGAATTTTCCTCTTATTTCAATGAATCAGAAACTTGTTTCATATTATGCAAATAAATAAAGATGTAAGGGATTGTTTTGCAAGACAGCCTTGGGATATGCAGAACAGCACAAGAAATTCATTTTTATTGCATGCCTAAATTTAACACACTCAAACCACTCAGAAACTTCCATTTAGATATGAACATGAAAACAGTGAAGCAAACGACCTGTCTTAGAAGAATCTGTCTCCATCTCTTTTCTTTGAGGAAAAGCTGTCAGACTGTTCTTTACCCAAAAGAATGACAGAGTTCTTGGGTTAGATATATATGACTCTAATGGATGGATGGGTTCTCTCTCCTCTCATGGTTTGATATATTTTTATGTAATTATATTCAGTATGTATACAAACATATAGGCACTGAGTTACAGAAATAACTGGTAATCAGCCTCATATTCATGTCAGAAATTCCTACTACAAAATCTCAGCCTCAGTCATTAGCTTTCTTATGGGAGCTGCTCTATCTGTTGAGAGATGTCTGTTTTTGTTAGGCTCTTCTGTTGTCATTGTTGTCTGTAATCATGAAAATTTACCCTTACGTGAAGAACAGAATAGGCAGGGATCTGTGTGCAGGCGTTCAGTCCTATCGGTTTCACTTATGGTTTGCGGGTAGTCCTCTTCCTATAAATTCATTTTATTTATCCTACACACCCTCTAAGCCAGAGATATGTTCACTTCATGAGCACTGGGGAAATTGCCACTAGGGGATTCCTAATCATGCAAGGCAATCAGATATTCTAATTACAAAAAAAAGGAAAAACATTTGAGGATGGTCATATTCCTGATTTCTATATAAGAAATAGAATATATTAAAATATATTTTATGTATATATACTATATGTATATTAAAATATATTATATAGTATAAGAATTTCTGTGCAGGATGGGAACAGATTAAAATTCCATTTGCACAACTGGTGTTGAACCTTCTATCTCGTAGTCTTGTAAATGAATTGCTGCCTCACAGGCACTTCATGTTATGAAAATACTTTACAATCAACTTGAATAATTGCACATTAAACTTCAAAGTTACAACCTGCCTAGGGTATTAATATGTCAAGTTCACATTGGAACTGCAGAAATGTCAGAAGCATTGGTCCAGGATAGAGCTGTCATGCACTGCAAACTATTCCATCTTGTCTTCAGTGTCTACTGCAGATACTGAATTGAAATTTCTCATAGTTCAGGTAAAGTCAAATGTTTGCCAGTCATTGAAGAATTTTTAGCCTGCTTGGAAAAGCCTTCTGGGTAGTATTATAAAATGAGGAGCTATTATATCGTACCACTGCCAGCTTGCTTTATTGCTTTTAAAATGTTTTTATAATCACAAATAGCTATGGAGCTAGGGTATGTTCCTCATACAGATAGTTATTTAATCTCTTTTAAATTAAAAGAAGGCCATGAAGTTGGTTTTGTTTTTGAATCACTACAGTAGTGAATGCTTGTAAAGAGATAACGGCCCTGGTAAGGCAAGCATGAGTAATGCTTAAGTGATTACATTCACTGTATAACATTTCTGTTGGTTATGGAACCATTTGGCATTAAGATTGTCATTGCTTTATAAGGTCTGCTAAGAAACACAATAAACATTAAAATTTACTCCAGTTTCAGATGTTCATGACTCAAGTGAAAAATATCTATTATTCTCCTTTTCTTTTTTTTTGACACCAATGATTAGAATCAGACAATGATGTGTGAGGCAGGTTAAGCAAAACAAACTGAGATAAACCTAACAAATTTACATGGTACCTGGGGCAATCTGCTGAAGGATGCAGCATTCATGAGGTTAAACTAGGTGCTTCTTTACTTGGCAGAAACTATGTCACAAAGACAAAACCTTTACAGAAACCCCTCATTGATTCAAAGAATGCATTAATTTATACATTAATAAGTCTTTTGGTTATAACAAACTTGATTCTGCATAATATATTCTGCTTTTAAAATAATTTGCCTGAATAAAATACATGCTGAGAATTGATATCAAAATCAGCCACAAAGTAGTGGTTTATGCCAATATTTACTGAAGTTTTCTTATTGGAATTCGGTAACTTACCACTTTAAATACATCTTTACCCTAAAAATTATAATGACATGGGATCTCCAGCTAACTTTAAATCATACGTACCTCTTAAGGCTGCTATGCTGTTTATTTATAGTACCATTGCTTAAAAAAAATTAAT
The DNA here is from genome assembly GCA_013399015.1 of Galbula dea. NCBI lineage: Eukaryota > Metazoa > Chordata > Aves > Piciformes > Galbulidae > Galbula > Galbula dea. The sequence goes on from VWZX01009379.1 coordinate 223,390, forward strand.
TTGTTGAATCTTTGCATTTTCCAAGTTATGTTCAGTATTTAATAAAGTGAACCCTTTTTTAACTTTCCCATTCTAGATCAAACGGGAAGAAAACATATTTGTAATTCAAATCTGGTATTTCTTATTATTTTTATACAGCTTTTCCATGCCAACTTCATATTATGCTTGAGATAGCTCTGAAATATTTGTGGGCTAAATATATCTGAAAACATACAGTAAACAGGAAACGAGTGCTATCACCAATATTGGAGTAAAATGTTCTTGCTAAATCTTTCCAATAAATCAGTCAATGAGGCAGTTATTTCATTTCTATGATCTAATGTCTTCTGCTACTTTTAATTAAAAATGTATCTAATCATGTAAACATTATTATGAGCAAAACATTTTCTGAGTTTTTAAGTATCAGCAAACACATCTGGGACTTTGCTTAATAGATAATAAAAGAAGTGCCCAATTTTACCAAGAATAAAAATACAGACAGCAAATTTCAGAAGAAGGATTGGGTCCTGTGTTTGTTTGAATCAGTCTGTAGAGGTGATAGATAACATAATGAGGGCTTCATTTAACCACCACTTGTAGACCATTAATCTAAGAAGGTAAGTGCTTTCAGACAAGACAAGACATGCTGAAATTTCGAGTGACCTGATTTCTATATTTTCAGCACTTTCTATAAAAAATTACATACCAAAACTGCATCTAGTATATAATGAGTGCATTTGCAGAGAATTGAGCAGCTATTGCTCAGTCAACCATTGTACACAAAGTCAGAGGACAATGCTGACTTCCCACAAGCTTGACTAACCAGTGTAGGTTCTGTTCAGAGATGTAGATGTACTGAAACGAGTTAATCTGGGAGCACTTTCCAGTGGGAGATTAAAAATTCAAATGAAGGGAAGGAAATGGGGGTTTGCCACAACTGGTGTGCGTCAGAGCCTCGGCTCCCTGCTGTTCCCTGGAGCCGTAGCAACCCCTTGGTAATTGCTGGGGTTAGTTCAAGGTGAGGGTCTGAAGCAAGACATTATATCTACATCAGGCAATTCACTATGATATGGAGACAGGGAAACCTGCTGTGGGAGGGGGGGTTGGACTAGATGATCTTTTGTGGTCCCTTCCAATTCCTAATATTCTGTGATTCTGTGATACCTCAGCTAGCAGGAATACTAGGCTGTAAAGGGGGATGAAATGGTAGCTTGCTGAAGACGACAGTCAGTGTTGTCTCTAATTTCCACAGGGCTATATTTCTTATTCTACATTGTAGTCTTTGAGATATTACTAAAGTTGTACTTGCTGCTGAAAGGAAAACTGAATCTTGTTGGATGCTGCCTGGTGGTCCCACTGGGGTCAGTGGGAACCTTGCCAAGGCTTATTTTTCTTTGTTGTAGGGATGAATACAGTAAAGTTGAGAGAGGAGGAAGAGGCTGCCTGTTGTCAAGAAGCAGCAACACAGTTATGCTCAAATGGTCTTTCATCTGGCAGTGCTTTGCCTGGAAGACCCACCTCACATGAACAGAGGCATAAATCAATCCCACTCAGAATCTGTTTTTTTTGCGAGGAGTGCTTAAATTAGTTGCCCTAGGCTCTCTGTATAGTTAATAGATAAAAGTCATGTCCAGATGTGATTTAGCTAATCCATCAAATTAAGCTAATACAAATCCAACAAATTTTCATGTTCAGCGAAGTTGCAGTCATGTATGTCACAATGAAGACAGGATTTAAAAATCAGACGTAAAATCAGATACCTAAGTATCAACTTTTTCTCCTATTCTTTTTGCAAAGTCTTGTTGTAGATGTTTTATACATCATGTTTTATACATGATGTCTTCTATAAGTTAAGGATAACACCTTTGACACCACTAAAATGCCATAAGAGGGCTCAGTTAAGGTCTATTAATGATTTGAAAAATATTTTGATTGGACTATCCAATAGATGATTATTGCATTATTGTATTCCCTGGCAGTCATTCCTTCACTCTCCTGCATAGAAAACCTTCCGTTGTTAGCTAATGTTCACTATGTAAAATTGCTGGATTCTTGGTCCACAAATTAGAGAGGAGTAGTAATAATAATGAGACACTTAGCAGAAATAATAGAATTTTAATTTATATATTATTCAGACTGCATTGTGACTGCACAAGAGTGACACTGTGCAAATGATGCCTAATGTTTAACTGGTTTATTAACTGTTAAGAAATCTCAATTTTGAATCATAAAACTCAGTGTTTGAGAACATTTTCTAAAACACAATTTGATAACCTACAATTTTATTCCTAAGTTAATAATGCATCAGCACCGTTTTCTAGTGGGGAAAAAAAAAAAGACCTTTGTTCAAAGTGCTGATAGACAGCAAGGAATCATGAATGCTGTCAGACTTAAAGCACAAAACTTTACCAAACAGTAAGTTGGTCTTCCTCTGTACAGGAATGTCACAGTGGGAATCTCTGTTTAGGGAAAGGCATTTCAAAGGCACCAAAAGCAGTTTATTCATCATCAGAATGAAGATGCATTCACTTTAGAGGCTTGTTTGGTTTTATAGATATATATCTACATATATTTACTTATCTGTATATATCTACATATCTGTATATATTTATATAAATATTTTTATGGGATTCTTTCCTAATTCACTGCAGAGAGGATACTCCCTCCACTAACATATTAGTTACATTGTGTTCACCCTAAGGATTGCAGAGAAAGGATTTGGACATTTTGGGTTTTGCAGGCAAAGAACGAAATGAATTCTTGGGCTCGTATGCACAGCTGGACACTGATATCCACTTTTTAATGTAAAGTCACAGCTTGTCTGTATTTCTTGAGGAGTTCTCTTCTGACTGAGTGATGATGGTTCTGGTCCTCATGCCTTTCTGTAACAGAAGACACCAAGGTCTTCTGGTCAGATAATCACTACCATGCCATGAAGGCTCTCAACAGCTCAGCTGTGGCAGTGGTTTGTGATTTAGATTATTTACACTTGTAGGTGTGTGCTTTAGCTGTGGCCCTCACTGTTGGCATTTCTTTCAGCTTTCAGGTATCCCTAGTTCAAATGCACTGGCTTCAAAATTAGCATAATTTCCCCTAGTGTGTCCCTGTGAGTTGCATCAACAATGGAGATATTTTGAACATTTTACAATTGTTGGGGTTTCTGTTTGTTTCTTTGTTTGTTTGTTTTCTGGGGCATAGTCCTTCCTGTGATAAACCAGAATGCAGCCTTATATCTAGTGTGATGAGTTATCAGTGAAAAGTACACAAAGATCATGGACACTTGTTCATTGAAATGAAGTTTCTTCTCAGCAGAGAGTTAAAGAAGGCTAGGAACATGACACTCCAAAAGGCTGTCAGGTATGTACATAATAAAACTCTTACAGTAGAGAAACAAACTTTACTTAAACTCTGTGGACAAAGTATCACATTGTTCATTGTGGATAAGGTTTACTGAAGGAGTAGGCAACCTGTGCAATCAAAAATCACCTGTACTCCTGTTGTTTTCGTATTGCAACATTAGAGGAAGATGCCAAATCTTAATTGCTTCAGAACAACAAAAAGAAATCAGAAATACAGATAACACTGGATTCCATATGAGTTTAAATTTAAGTACTACAACATTTATAAGTTTAGACTTGTTTAATTATATTCTCAACTACTGATTACTAATTACATATATAACTATTTTTAGCTGTTGGCTTCATGAAAGTAAAAGAGAACTGTGTGTACTGATTAGTAGACATTATAATGAAGAGAAAGAGAAAATATTTTTTGTTTTTGTGTTATGCTACAAGTTCTTTCCTTGAAGGTAGCTTATAAATATTTGACTATATGTATTCTTAAAAGGTAATTGTTCCTTCAGTGCTTTCAGCTGATAACATATGGAATTTCTAAGAACTTTTACTTGAGTATATTGCCATATTTAGCAGTTTTAACCTCTGAGATCTTTTTTCAAGCCATGGGAATTATTTCTTGCTGTGCTAAGGCAGCAGGACTTTCTCTATTAATTCTTATCATTACATTAAATAAACCCCTTGAGCAAATAGCTATTATTATTATAATAGTGCAGATTTTCCTCTGCTCTATTAGAGTGAAAATAAGGTTGATAATTAAACAATATCTTATAACATTCTTCCAGTGTCTTAATTTAAGGCAATCCCTAATCAGGTGTTCTCTTTGTTGCCTATAAATGTGAAAAAAAGTGATCAAGTCCATACCAGTAAGAAGCTCTGGTAAAACAGAAATTAACCACATGGGATGTGAATTAGACAGTTCTGTGACACAGAACTGTCCTCCAAAGGAGAGTCTGATTCTTATCCATAGTGAGTAAATTGAAACATTTAAAAAACCTCTCAGTATTTCAGATCTTTTGTTACATCTCTACTGTGTTTAATTTTTTTTTATATATTATTACATTGCTGATCACTCCATGAGTTTTAGACAGTGTTTTCAAAGGAGTCAGCTAAATGCACGTACCCAAATCCAACTAATTTCTTTCAGTATATGAGTGAAGTTTTTAATGCACTGGAATTTTCCTCTCTTCCCTTTAAGTCATCAAGAGTGCTGTCTTCTTGGAGAAAGAGCTATCTAGAATGAACCTATCTTTTTTTCATTCCAATATCCAGACACCCCAGAAGAAAAAGGAGGAAATACAGCTTATTCTGGATACAGTGGAATAGACACTATGATCTTCCACTGCAAAGTCACTGCAGTGCAGACTAAACTTTCCTCTCAGCATTCCTCACCTACTAGTAATCTCTGTAAGAGATCCTGCTATCAGACAGGATGTTTCCCTATATAAATTCAGCTGCTAGGAAGGATTAACTTTTTTAATGGAAGCATTTGCACCATCTTTTCAACACAAGAATATGGATATCAATCCCTTTCCTGAAAAGCTGTCAAAGCAAACTTCTACAATGATCATCTTTCAAAGTCTCATCTTCATTCAGATAACATCCTGTAAAAAGGAGAAAGCTTCTCTTCTTTGACTCAGAGCTTCCTTTTTGATGGGCCCTTTCGAAATTCAGAGATAATCAGCATAGCAGCATGGTGGAAAAGGCAGGCACCTGAGAGGGCAAGAGAAAGTTAAAAGAAAAAGCAACCCCTTAGCATTGTTTAAATCCTCATTAACTTTATTAAAGGCTTTGGGTTTAGGAGCCTGAAGTATAATGTTTTTGGGTTTATATCTAAAGGGATACAGAGGAACGAAAAAACACAGAACTGTAAGAATTCAACATTAAGAAATGGACAGCATTTTAATATAAGGGTGAAAAAAGGAGCTAATTTCAGAACAAAACACAGGTAAACCCCAGAAGTGTTACTTTTACATTGCATACACAGAGGACATGGAATGTTTTTTTTTTCAAAGTCCAAGCTAATTATTACTTCCTAAAAATATCCAACATTTCAGTTTTCTCATCAGCTTCACCTAGCTGCTGTGTTTAAGAAAGAAATAGAGGCTGGGAATACTGCTTATGTTTTTAGGTCCTGTGAGCTGTTTGGACTTGTGTCACTCTTGCTGTAAGTATATTTTGATCAGGGAACATTTTCCTCTTCTGTCCAGCTTAAGAAGACCCATTGAGACTCTAGGAGTTGAAAACTTCAGACTCTTGATGAAAAACTTCTATTAGTTTTCCAAAAAGCAATTATAAAATAGTGAGTTTATATTTAGGGAATAAGTAAAAATAACTCAGAAAAATAAGTTTGTGTTATGGTAATCATGGGAGCGATTCAGCTTTTTCTTTTAGATATCTTGGCTCTGATCTTTGCTTAATGATCAAAGCAGGTCCCCTAGACGGGACCAAATGCATCAAGATGCAAAATTCCTTTTCATTTCCTGATCATGTGTTATACTTTCATACTTTTTTTTTTTTTTGAGTGCTTTAGTTTACTCACTATCTAGAGTTCCCACATTCAGATATGGGAAGAAACTGAAAACACATCCTTTTGCTATTCTACAAGGATTTCAAGGTCTTTCTCAAAACAGAGAGTCACTTGTGTTTTTCCAGTTAACTTTTTCCTTTTTTAGCATGAGACTTCCTGTTACAAAAGAATGACTTGAATAAAGAAACACCAAAGTAAATTTTCAGCTCATTAGATGTGCAGTTTGTAGTACTAAGTTAATTTTCCTGTGATTTACCATCCTTTGGGAGATTATTGACTAATCCATAAAAAATTAAAAATAATAATAGCTATATCTGCATAAGCTAAACAGTGAAAATAAGGTTGAAACTCACTGTTTAGCTATATCTGCATAAGCTAAACAGTGAGTTTCAACCTTATTTTCACTCTAATAGAGTAGAGGAAAATCTGCACTATTATAATAATGACAGATATTTGCTCAAGGGGATTATTTAAAAAGAAAAATAACAATCTTTACGTTCCTTTTCACTTCCCAGCCTTACCATATAATCCTAACACAATAAATAGCCAAGAATTACATTGCATTAGCAACTTCTTTACTTCCATATTCTCAGCAGTGAACATAACTGCATACACTGCTGTAATAATGGATGTGTGTTACCAGCCGATACTGTAAATAGCATGAATATAGATAACATGTAAACCTAGTTTCTCAAGGAAAAATTGAATCCAGAAATCTGGCCCATACACTATGCTGATGCCTTTGGGCCTTTAGAGTGTTTTGATTGAGGTGTTTTTGTTTTCCCCTATCCCCATCAAAGAGTGCTGTGGAATCATTCTGAAGAACAAATATCAGGAATTCCATGTTTTCCTTAAAATGACTGAAAGCAGCTAAAGAGTTTAGTGGAGAACTACACAAAGCAAACCCTTAGTGCTTACGTTTGGTGAATGCAGTTTTATTTGCCCTTCAGCACTAAAGGAAAACAATTGTGAATGACATTGGAGAATGAATGGGCTGAGAAGGCTGACAGCAGGAGCAGGGTGTCTGCCAAACTTCATAATCATGCAGCAGCCTGTGCCTGAGCCCTTGCTCTCAGGTGCAAATCAAAAAGCTACAAGCTATTTCACCTGATTCACCTCTACATTGATTGTGATTGGAAAAGTCAGCTCCAAACTTCTGACACAATGCTGTACACAGAGTAAACCACAGGAATATCATATCAATATGATTCACGAAGTCAGAGGTTCTCATATTGAGGGTTGTGATTCTCAAGGTGATGAGAAAAACCTTTGTAGAGGGTCACGTGGTATTTTATATCAGAGTGATTTAGCAGCAGAACAATTTTCCCAAGGTAGAAGAGTGACAGGACCTAGCTAGAGGTTGCAAATGACTCCAGTACCCCACACAAGCTGGTCATAACCACTGAAGGCTGAGTGGTTCCTGTAGACAACTACAAGGTTGCAAAGGAAACGATCAAAACCATCCGCAGGTTTTCCTCCCTCCTCCCAGAGGAGCTCGGCTGATCCAGAGATAACACATTTGGGTAACAATGGTGACCCAAAAACAGGTCACAAGCACTTTCTAAAAAGTTGGAAAATCCTGATCTGGTAAAATCTTGCCTGGATGCTCCAGAAACCTTGTCTAATGTTTTGTTATCTGTATTGTATTTGACATTTGCATTTGGGAATATTTGGATTAGGCAAGGAGACTAAGATCAGTTTTTTAATAGGTTGAACTCAGAGATAGGTAGTATTGATTTCTGAATTCTTTGGTAGATTTCACAAGAGCTAATAAATAGAAAAAGCTTGTAAGTGTTCTGTTGAAAAGATAATATAAAGAACTTTCAAAATCCATTTGTTTTAAGTATAAACAGTTTACATAGCTTGCAGGAAATGACTTTTTGGGACATTAAATGTCTATTTCTATATCTTTTTGTCTCATTTCTCCTGCCTCCCAAACAACAAATAAAACAAAAATGCCTATAAAAATTGTTGTAAAAAACAGTAAAATAACTTATTTATGTATATGTTTCATCCAGGGATTTTTTTTGTGTAGCACATACTGTGCTGCATGCACTATCGTGTCTTCTTGCCCTCAGTGGCAGGACAATGTCTGATCTAATTCAGAAAGATCATCAGTTAACTGTTTTTAAGAGTGGCATTGTTTTCACATGAACAGAATTGAAACCATATGGTCTTTCCCTTTTCTTGTCTTGTGCTTTCATCTAACAGATATTTATGTTTGAAAGTACTGGAAAGCATTTAGACTTAGAATCTATCCCTACCTTATGGCACTTTGCTTAATTTCCAAGTATTTCCATCAATGAAAGCAGTATTTCAGCATGGAATTATTTTTCCTTTTCTCATATCTGTCTTCCAAGTCAAGTATTTAGTGTCATTGGGGAAACAGAGCAAGCTGAGGATTTGCTGAAAAGGGGCAGTTTTCTCTAAAAGTTTTTAAGTCCTTTTATGGGAACCAGTACATGGAAACAAACTTTCAGAAACATGCATGATTCTACTAGGAACTATGCAATAGAAAGTAGCTATGTATGTTGGATTGGAAAAGATCTAAAAATCAAATTTATCTTGAATCATTCTGTCCTTGAATAATTGAAAATATCTTTTATTAATAAATACATGCTGGACTCATTCAGCAGGGTTCTTCAGTATGCACATGTGCATAAATATAGTTCATCTAAAGAATGAGAGTTACACTGGTCTTGTTTACTTGCAAATCTGATGTGTAATCAGTTTTTCTGAGGCTGGAAAGTGGGTGATGACACACTCTGTCTCCTCTGAGTCAGTAGTTCCTTGTGTCATCTGTCCCAGGGGAAACGATGATTTTCACTTCATGTGGATGAAGTAGATTCCTGCGCCCTAAGCAGAACTTAATCACAGCTCCACCCACCTATTGCCAGCATGCAGGTTAAAAGAAGTTCAACTTGTGGGCAGTGAATGAGCACATTTAGGGAACCATGAGCTGAACCATGATCCTCTTTGTGCAGATGAATGCTTAGCTGTATGTTCCTCCATGTGGCTCTGGTAACCATGGTCATACAGGGTCATTAGGAAGCTATGGAGGGGCAATCCGTCATGTTTAAGTTAGTCTATGCCTTCTTATTTTGTTCATCACGTTCACCTTGTTGAAATGTACACAATAATCCTCATTCATGCCCTGCGGCATCAGGCTCCTTTTCTACTAGTTATTTCCTTGTCTTCAGAAACTTTTCTTTCCCTAAGTTTCAGCATATGGGTCACAGACACTTTTTTGAACATTGTTGGCTAATCCTTGGTGTTAAATCCAGGGAATTCTGTACACAGTGATGCATCCCAGAAGAGGCTGTGGGTCACCCAGTAGCAAGGGAAGCTCAGTTCAGATGCAGTGTCCCTATTACTGACATCACCATGCCAAGAAGCCAGCATTTACAGTTGGACTTGGTGTTTTTTTCTAACCTAAATGATTTTGTGATTCAGTGATGAGCCCTGACAAGTCTCAGGGAATTTTGAGCTGTTCTCTGGTGCTTATGGTATAAAGCAGGACCGCTGCACTGGAGTTGCCACTTCTTTGGGAAGACACTCCTGCCTTCACATATCTGGTATCAAAACCAGTGGTTTTCATGCAAATACAAAATGTGAGTATTTAAATAAAATGAAGACCTCAAAAAAGAATAGAATTGGAAACATTACATGATGATCCCCAGAGAAAGAGAAGAATGTCAAAGAATCAAGCTCTAGAGAAACAATTTTTTCAAAAACCTGGCTTTGAAGGAACTATATGAAATATATTGATGATAGAAGACAAAAATTAATGAAATAGCATACCACTAACCTATAAGATATGCATAGATATATGTAATGCTAAGAAAGGAGAGGCCAGCCTGTTGGAAGCAAATCTTCGCTACACCTTAGAAGTTAAACTGCAAATGCCAGGAGTGTCTTTATGTCTGCAAGCGGAAAGCTCAGCTAGGGATGAGATCAGTGTCAGAATCTAACACCAGCCTATCAGTCACCTGTCTTTACGGAGATTCAGTCTGAGATACAGCTTAATTTTTTAACTCTCAGGTTACCTGAATTACTTGGGTCTTGTTCCCCGTCATCAATTTTAACTATCTGTGTTTAAAAATTACCTGTGCACATGACTGTTTCTTTGATTCCTTTTTCTTCAAAATCTCCCTTTTGAGAAACTGAGGATGAAACTTCTGAAATTCTCATATAAGAGTCTAAAACATGCTACTACATCCTCTTAGATTGTCTTTATACATGGTACCAACTTGCTATTAGTTTTTACCTGTTGTTTTGTCACAAGACACGAAGCAGAAAATCCTCCTTCTTGCTCTGCTCTTGTTCCAAGGTAGGTGTTGTGCACCCATCAGCTACATGGCTGTCAGGTATAAGCAGGTTAAGTGGAAGGGAGGAACTTTCCCACCCAACTGTTCCTCCTATCCAATGGAAAAGAGGAATAAAAAGAAAAGTCTATATTGCAGGCAGAGCAGGAATGGACTCTTTTTCACCAAGACCACGCACAATGGCTGGGTTTTGAGAGACTGCTTTTGATTACACAGGATGGGTATAAATTGCTTAGATATTGCCCTACTGTATATTTATTTCCTGTCAGGTGATTTGAAATGTCTAAATCTTGATTTTGTATAAAAATGAGGACTCTATGAAGATGTGAATGTTAATGTCTGTGTTAAAGGGGTCCATTCCTAGATCTTGCTTGGAGGGCTGCTGGAGCTTCCCTGTAGAGCTGAAGGGCCTGAAACTGAGTGATGCCAGTTAAAGATGTTACCTTGTAACACAGAGCCAAAACTTTTCCACAGCAAGGAGAAAAAATCAAATTTCTAACAATTTAGGAGGTTTTTTGAAATTCTTTCCATAGAAAGCTATTCTTCAATCTGTCATCAATCTGAAGTAATCCAGTGAAGAAAAACAGAGCTATGGTATCAGTCTGGATATTGGATCCAATTGTAAAAAGCTGCTAAAAACATGCAAAGCCAAATTTGGAAGATCTCGGTTTCATATTCCTGGAAAAGGAAGCATTGACAGAGATACTAGCAGAAATTTTAAGTTATACAAAGAGTCTTGCCTGAAACGTTTTTATAATCCATATTTGACCATTTTTTGGAGCCTGAATTCTCATTATCGTTTTGCCTGAGCAGCAAGGTTTCCTTTCACAGTATGAGAGCTCTTAATCTGCCACTGACATGATTAAGTTCAGAAGCACTTGAACATCTTGGTTTATCATATCCCGACCTATCCTTTCCTACAACTATAAAGAAAAATTTCACAAAATAAATACTGGGAAACTTTTATGAGCAATGATTGAAAAAAAGTCAAATGATTTAAAAGCCCATCTTGGAGCCTGTTGTTATGGACATTTTCCAAAGGTTAACATAAAATTTTTGATAGAATCTTTTTACAGTCATTTTGTGTTGCTGCTCTCTGCCTGCAGTTTTGTCTTTTCAAATGAATGGATTTCTTTTATTATGACTGTATTTCCTACTTCCAGGATCTCCAGATAGCCTCTTCTTTTTCTTCCTACAGGACATTCCTTTTCTCTTTTCTTTCCTTCCCCCTGCCAACGTTTATAGAAACAGGAGCTCAAAGGAAAAAGGCCTTTTTGTCATATAGAATTTATTGTTAGAAATACAATCCATTTTCTAGGCAGGTCCAGTGATCTCAGTAGCAGAAGAGTATAGAGATTTCTCTACTTTTTCTCTGATGTCACCTTTTTCCAGAACTCCCTTGGGTTGCTGGGTAGTGTAACTAACTAATGACTCAGCCCAGTCACAAACACACATTATCAACAGGGGAGAGCAGGAGAATGCCTCTACACTTGTACTGTTAAATCCTTGGCTATCATCTGAAACCCATTCCATGGTAATTATTTTGATCTGTGTTGGAAGCTACCTATGATCTTCTCAGCTAGGGATCCTATACCAGGCTTCTGTAAGCATAAGTGTAAGTTCCTGAGCTCTGTTTATTCTGTAAAGATATAGCATTACAAAATATTAAGACTACATTCTGTTATTTGTAAGGCATATCACGGTATTTCCAGGTAAGTTAAAAGTTGAACTATGATGCTCTAATAGGATTCTACTTATCCTAGAGATTGGTGTCTTCTAAAATAGTGGCACAATAGTGGCTTTAACAAAGAGACAACCAAACTTTGGCTAAATGTTCAAGGCAATTTATACATCTGTATATTCTGCCTATTTTTTTTCCTGAAGATTGAGAGATTCTAGGGAAATTCTAGGAGAAAATCTAGGAAGATTTTCAGATTACAACGGCAAACCTTTTATAATAGTTACCTGTCATTAAAAAATGCAATACCTGGAGGTTTTGACAATGTCTTTTAATGTAGTTAATGTAAACTAACAAAATAAGAACAAGAGAACACTGGAATTCTGACATTGAGCATGTTTCAGATGAGAGGCTATCGGTAGCTATGCTCAGGTATAACACCTCAGATATTACACTGCCCTTGGAGTACAAGCTCCAGAGATTCCATTACACCATCAGATCTTGGAAAAATGTTCTTCATAGGATCCATAGTTACAAAAGCTTTAACACTAAGTCATTGACTTTATGTGAAGATATTTGAGACTAGAGATTTTTTTCTAAAGTTTGTCTCAGCAAAGCTTCAGAATAAGAAGTAAAAAGGCTAATAAAAATGAGGAAACTCCTTAAAACATTTGGTATTTGTACAAAAACCCAATATGTTACTAAGAAAACATATGAAAGATTATTTTTATTCTAGATTTAGGTTAAAATGATTCATACCATAGGGCATTTACATAGAGCCAGATTCATGGCAACAGATCATGCAGAAGGCTTTCTCTGGTGTTCCCATTAATACCCTAAACTTCACATGCAGGTATGAGCCTTAGAGTATCAAAAGTGTGTAACAGCTGCTGGTGGACTTTTACACTTAAACATTGTCATCTGGAGAATCACAAGGATGATTAAAAGATGATTAGGGTTTAGATGTTTTGCTCAGACAGATAGCATAAATATTTTCATTCAGTCATTATAATATACTTTCTATTTAAACAGGTCAGCCTGATCTCAGAACACTGTTTCTAATAAAAAAAAAAAAGAACCCGTATTTGGAAGAGAAACACAGCCTTCTGCATGTGAGTGAGAAGGGCAAATGATGATGTGCAAGGCAGTCTAGGCTGCTGAACCTGTTCAAAGGCTCTATCCCTCTCACCCTTCCCCCTGCACCTGGGAAGCTGCACCTGAGGCTGTGTGTTTGCAACAGAAAGTGTTCTTGGGCAGGCCGCAAACAATTTCATGGTTGAGAAATGTTCTCATGCAAAACAACATTGGTCAATGGATCTTGTTTACACATGATATCATGAAGATAAGGAGATGGAGAAGGTTTGGGATAATCTGTTTCTATGGATATCTAAAATTGTAAGGTAATGAATCATAACATTCAAGAATTTTGGCAGGAATGTAAATTCTCATGCTTGCATTTCAGGGTACAAAAGAACTGCTGAAGAACTACAGTGGGGAAAATATTTCTGGAAAACTTAATGAGGATTGCAAGTTTTCCTGTACATTTTCCTAAAGCAAGTATTATTATAATATTGACATTAATGTTATCTCTTTAATTACTCATATTGCATTACAATTGTAAAATTTTGTAAAAACTAGCAGTAATAATTATTTGGAGATAGAAGATAAGATAGCTTCACTAGAACACTAGACTTTTCAATCTTCAGAGTGGCATCATCAGTTCTGTCTCCTTGTAAGTGGAAACCAGTGGAAGAGTCATAATTCACATACATTGGAATTCTTCCCAGTTCCTAATTTTCCATTTCTATTGAGTCTGTGGGAAAGAATCTCAGTCCAATTCCCATGGTATTTAAAGAACTGACTTAAATACAGCTGTATTTGCTACCACATATTAAGGTGAACATAGAAAAATAAAGTGCTTCACAAGAGACCAAAATCCAATCTTCTGTGCCTTCTTGAGATCAGAAATGTAAGTCTTAGAGGGTTCAAACTTGTTCTTCTGCAGATGCTTTCCACATACCGAATCCATGGAAGCATAATGTTACATATTACTGTAGCTTTATATAAACACTGAAAACCTCCCTACCTAGATCTGAATAATAAGCAAAACCAACAAGATGAGAAACTGTCTGTAAGACAGCTGGAGGACAGAGAAATGGCCATAGTGTAAATTTTGCTCTTCAAATGTGTTCTTATTACAGTCTAAGCCTATTAGTGTGTTTCTGTGATCCAGTGATGATTTTCTGGAAAAAGTAGCAGGAAGAAAGCTTTGTAATGAGCATAGTGCACTTTCAGTGCTGCTCTCCAAACTATGCTTACATCCTTCCTTGGCTTTATTTGGATGGAATCACAGTGGCAATAGTGCTTTCAGTATCAGAAAGCTTTAAACGTCTGATATATGCTAGGGCACAAATCTTCCTCCTGTCACAGAGAGCACCAAGCTAGAACTCAGCTCACATACCATTTGAGAAATCATTCAGTTGTTAGAAAAAACAAAATGCAATTATTATAAAACTTCTCCCTGTTCTGTTGAGAAGAAATCAGAAACTTAGGTCTGATGTTTCTGTATGAGCTTTGAGAATGTCCTCTATACACAATTGGCCAAAGAAAGTGCCATGAAACTGAGCACTTACAAATGCTGAAGAAGTACAGGGTCAAGTCAATAATCCAACCTTGTAGAATTTGCTAAATTTGTCACTACATGTGTAAAACAATGCCAGGGATATTGCCTAAACCCAAGAAATAGTGTCATGCTCACCAGCTTAAGTTGTTTATATTGTAGCAATAACTACACTATTTCATTATTATTAGTAGTATTAGTATTAAATAAGCAATTTTGAATGGAATATGAAATGAGGACATCAAAGACACAACTCGAAACTGGTACTGAGGACGATGAGTGCAGAAAGTACTTTCTTCAGTGTGCCCCAGTTGAGAAGGTATGTTATCAGAGGTGTACTCCTCTTTACCAGAATCAGAGAGCAAAATGAACATATGACAGCTAATGAGCTGCAAAATACAGCATGCCAGATAGAAGAAAGGAAAAAAGAAGCTGTGTGAAGATCAAATTGCTTTTCTGGAACACTTTCTGCTGTCTCGGTATCTCTTATTTTTACACTGGTATATTAGCTCTGACTGCATGAGTCAAAGTGTCTGGCAGCTCTCACGCCAAGAGAATTACAAGAGGTTGTATGGAAAAGAAAGAGATATTGATGCTGTTCTTTTCCCATTGGCACCTTTTATTTTTAATAGCAAAAGTAGCAGCACAATAATTCTTTCACATAAGAAATTTCCAAGGTAACAGTGACACAGGAAGGGGCCTGAATATATAGTCCTTATAGTGGCAAAATCTCCAGTTCAAACCAACAAACTATTCCCTGCTCTGATGGGTTGGCAGAAGGTGCCAGGTGAACTCCTTACAATGTTACCATCACCCTGAGTGAGAGAGATAAGCAGAACATTTGGAAAGCAGCTGGTTTTTGCAAAAAAGCAGTTCTACCCAGAGTGAGAGACCTTACATTTGAGTTGACAGTAGTCTACCTGATTTACAGACATTCTGTGCTCTAATGACATCTGACAGTGGCAGTGGAGGAATACCTGGTTTCCAAGCAATTTATTGTAATAGAAATAACCTGTTTCTTCTGACTATTCACCACCCTTCCATCTGCTGAACATTTGGAACAGACACTTTCCCTCCAAATTGGATGAGATACTAACTATGCTGGCACAAACAAAATGCTAAAGCCAGCTATTCTTGCTTGGCAAAGTTTGTCCCAGACAAAGCTTAAAACCTTCTTCCACTTGCAACATTTGTCATGCTCTGTTTGTTCTAGCAAAACAGCTCCCCTGTAATAAAATAGAGGATTTTGTAAAGGCTATTTTTCTACTATTCGAAACCCAGAACTCTCTGATTTCTTGAAGCTAAGGAAATTGTGAGCACTTTCAGAGAGACATCAATAAAAATATCAATTATAATAACAAGGAAATATTTACAGGTTTTCAAAAAATACACTATTAAGAAACAAGCTATTAAGAAAAAAACCCCCTAGCTCTATCCCAGTCAAAACCAGGACAGACACATTTTAGCCTTTAATAATTTTTACAATGCTCTGCACAAATTTTCAACTATCCCACTGTACATTAGCCTCTGAGACTTAGCTGTTGCAGTCCAGGCTCTGCAGTAAATTATGCCAGGATGCTTGTTTACGCATCTAGTTCATCTTTTTGTTCCTTTTAATGCCAGTTTATGCAAATAAACATGAGTTTAAGAACTTCTGGGTCTCTGTGTAGGTTACTTAGCTGCTTCTGAAGCTCCCTCTGACAGTGCAAAGATTGGCATATACAGTCACGGTGTACTGATCTTCTGGAAGAGCAGAGCTTTATTTTTCATATATGTATCTACACCACATAATGTAGCCTTGAGATCTATATGTAGGGTGCAGCTTGTTATACTCTGGTGTTCCTCAGTGTGAAAATCCCAGCTTTTAAAATATTTGGAGGCTTTTAGTTTCTCTTATAAATAAAGATACAATAACAGCAGCTGTTGTGATTGCATTCTACAATGAATAAGGATTAAAGTATCCATTTTTTCACTCATAAGGATGTATATTTACCTGTTTTATTTTTAGTGCCCTGGTAGCAGTTAAATTTCTAGCTGAATCTCTTCCTTTTCAATAAAACTTCATAGAAAATTTGGTCTTGTTATATACCAATATACTCCTTAGTATTTGTGCAATTATGACTCCAGGTAGGCTCTCATGGTTGATTAAGTTTGATCTGATTTAGAGCAAGTACTTTCTCTAAAGGGGCTAAAATTTATTCTGAATCTTCAGCCGACACCATTATGACATAATATGACCAAGGAAATAATTTTGCTGCATCAGTATTGTCATGTATTTGATTTATTTATTGTCAATTCCGAGGCGGGTGTTGGCCTCTTCTCCTTTGTGACTAGTGACAGGACTAGAGGCAATGGGCTTAAGTTGTGCCAGGGTAGGTTTAGATTAAATATTAGGAAGAATTTCTTTACTGAAAGAGTGGTGAGATATTAGAATAGGCTGCCCAGGGAGGTGGTGGAGTCACCATTCCTGGAGGTTTTTAAGAAGCAGATAGATGTGATTCTTCAGGGGATGATTTAGGCATAAGAGTAGTGTAGGGCTACCGGTTGGACTAGATGATCTTGAGGGTCCTTTCCAACCGTAACGATTCTGTGATTCTGTGATTTATCAAACTGACTGTGTAGCAAAAAAAGCTATTCCTTTTTTGGACTGTTGTTAAACAGTTCATGAGGCAAGTTTATAAGCAGTTTAAAATCCAGCCTTTATTGCAACTGATGCAATTTCAGTTAACTTAAAATTTCACATTTATACAAGTTCATGCATTTCACTTCATATGAGTTATAAGGCTACCAAACTGCATACTCCAGGTAAGTTTTAGGTTTTTCTTCAAAAAAGATCACCAGAAGACTCTGCCCACAGTGTGGTTCCACATTGCCAAAAGACAAACTGGGACAAAAAGCAAATTTTCCACATTTACTCTAAATCATCATCACAAAGAAACTTGTTTTAAACAGGATATTAGGAGAGTATTTTTGCCTGAAATGTTTTTCACCCCAAATTACCAATTTGAGTTGAACAAAGAATTTCCTGAATTAGTTTTGTTTGTTTTCAGTGAAGAGGAACAGAACTCCAGAAACATCTAATGTTGAAACATCTTGCTGCACAGATAAAAAGCAAAGGGCTTCCACTATAAAACATCTTTTCTTGTAGGAATTTCATTTCTATGTAAAAAGAGATATATCCAAGGAACTTTTAGAAATCAAAAAATATAAACTAAACTATTCCATTCTAACACGAATTATTTTGCTGTATATAAAATTGAAGGTTCAGGGTTATATTCAAGATTGTTTTAAATTTTTTTTCCAGTTTTCTCAATCAAGCACATATTCAATTATTCACAAGGCTCTGAGTCTGTTTGTAATTGTTTCTCACATTATTTGGAAGCAAGGGGTAGAAATCAAGACACAGGGGAAAATAATACAATGGAAAAACAGTTCTTAAAAGGAAAAGGCAGGTTTGTGTGATGGAGAAAACAGACAAGTCAGCTGATACATCTCTAATACTGGACAGCCAGAGAAAAGTTGTGAACAGGCCATTGTCTAATTTGCCATGTATAGAAGAGAAAAGATCAGAAATCAAATCAGTTATCAAATCCCTTTTTCTCCACCTTGTGTTCTGTTCACATCGTGTGACCCCCTCCATGGACAAATCTGTATCATGCAGCTCCAATATTTGGAGATTATTTGGCTATGATAGAAAATAGAACAGTCACCAATATGAAGTTGCTTTCAGGCTGATAGAATTTGGAGATGAAACAGCTATATGAAAGCAACAAAGATGCCCCCGTGCACCAATTCTGGATGGCAAACAGTTTGGCTGAAGCAGGGACAGGAGGAAGGCCATGTGGGATCTTTAGGAAGGTTTTTATGAAAGAGCAGCAGCACCTACAGCCCCTGGTGAAGCAGTAGGGTGGAAATACACCATCAAGAGGTGAGAAGTAGCATCTCTTCTTCTTCTCCTAGTTCTGCTGGATTCCCACAAAGACTAGCTCAGGCAGTGAAAGAATAAAATATAGCCAAACACATCAGCATGCCAAGTTGTTGCCATTATCCCCAGCTGGAGCAGGGTTCACCACCTCCATAGGACTTCCTGCCCATTTGAGATTGCTCTGACTCCAGCTATAATCCACTGTGACTCTTGCCACCCTGAAATACTCTTCCCCGGGGCAAAATAGAGACTGGGGCTACCTGGCATGCAATCACTCTTTAGAAAAAGAGGAATGAAGTGAGGCCTAGCTTCTTATGTGATATTGACTAAAGTAATGTCAGCATTTGTATTTTCTTTGAATTATGACATAAGAAAGAGTCCTTTCATAGCTTATTCAACTGAAAAAAGGGGGAAGAAACAGTAGCATGACATTTTCTAATCAGATATTTTTCCCACTTTTCCAAAAGATAGTGTCCATCTGCTTTAGCATCTGCTCAGTGTAGTTCAAAATCCTTCTAAAATGAACAAATAAGAGAAATGGCTTCACTGCCTTCAAAATATCAAGATCTAAGAATAGATCTTTCCTGGGGAAAAAAAGTTGCATATTGTCATTATTGCTGCAAAAAGTGTCTCTGACTCCTGATCTCTCTGCCTGTTTAAATACAGTAGGTACTCTCCTTTTATTTCAGTGGGTTTGAGCTTTTCTCAAAATTTTGATGTTTCCAAACACAAATCATTTTTTTAAAGTGCAAAAATTTACCCTGCTGTAGACTAAAAGCAACCTTTTATTGCACTTTCTTTTCAGCCATACAGCAATAACGAGGCAGCAGACTATGTTCTCAAAATGAAGTATCACTTATAACATGAAACATTTGATAGAATAGATATTTTTAAAGTAACACAAAAATCTGTGCAGGTTTCATTTCCATATATCTCACTGTCCAACAGGAGAACATGGGAAGGAGTTGTTCATGAAACACTTCTGCTAGCCATAGCTCCGTTTCTCTGAGCACTCACTGGCAATACTCCATTCTATTGTGTTCTAGATTCACCAGACATATAAAGCAGATGTTTTTGCCCCTGCCTAAAAACATTAAATTTTCCTGCCATTTCTACTAAGACTCCCTGGAGGATATTCTTTGGGTCACATTTTTGCTCTCAGGTTTGCTCCTGCTGCAGTTCCAGTGATCTGGGACACTTCATAAAAGTCAAAAGAAGTGGAAAGGAATACACTGCTAAAGAGAGTTACGCCAGTTTGGTATGTCTTTGTTTCAGGTTTACTGATTGCTTACTTCTGTACTCAAATTTTAAAATTAATGCACTTTATATTCCATAGTCTCCTTCCTATGTGTGCTGACCCTCCCTTTGCTTTGCATGTTGTTGATTTGAAATGTGGTCTTCCAGGTTGTGCTTGTGTCTTTTTGTGTTGTCAGTCTGATACTACCTGCTTGAATGAGGGAGAGCAGTATAGGCACAGATATCCTGAAAGCATCACCCAGTGTCTGACAGATATTGCTACCATGATATAACCTAACTGTAAACAATCAAAAGAACTGGAAGATCTTTTCCTATGGGATCCAGATGAGATTTCACATGAACTAATCAATAATACGTCTACAAAGGGCTACTTACACTCAAAACATGTAATAAATGTATTTCTAATTGGAATAATCCCCACAGCTCTGTTGTCCAGGAGTTTCAAACATGAGGAATGATAGAATCATAGACTCATCAGAGTTAGAAGGGACCTCAAAGATCATCTAGTTCCAAACCCCCTGCTTGTCAGGGACACCATCCACTAGATCAGGTTGCCCAGGGCCCCATCAAGCCTTGTCTTAAAAGTTTCCAGGGATGAGGGTTCCACAACCTGTCTGGGCAACCTGTCCCACTGTCTAATCACCCTCATAGTGAAGAACTTCCTCCTAATATCCAACCTAAATCTACTCTCCTCTTGCTTACACCCATTTCCTCTGGTTTCTGTTGTCCTTGTTAACACTGAGGTAATTGCCCATTTTGTTGGATACCAGAGGCCCAAGTTTAGCATATAGCAGCAACAAAGGCTTCAATTTCGCTTCTGTTATTACTACATGGCAGAATGCAAAGTCTGCAAGTAAGGAAACAGTGCTCATGTATGTGTACTGACATCTGCATTAGTAAGTGATGAAGTCTGGTTTCTCCCACCTGTTTCTGTTCCTTTATCCCACAGTTACAGCTGTTGCTGGTTCCAATTAGCATTTGTACATTTCCATGAAAATTGGTAGACTTTTTTTATTAAAGGGGGTAGGAAATAGCAAGATTTGTGTTAACAGTGCTGCTATCCTACTGACAAATGTCAGGATGGATAGTAAAGCAAGGTAAGAAGCATCATGATGCCTTAAATGATGAAATAGAATGAAATGACATTTCATAGATGACATACATATAAAAACAAATACATCTAAATGGCTAACCTTATTTATATAAGGAATTATGTTCAAATGGGAAAAGCAATGAAATTGAAATAATTATCTTTAAATTGATGTAATTAAATAGTATGAGGATACAGCAGTCTTCTTTAGGAGTAGATGGATATATGATAGCAGAAGTTAATGATTGGAAAAGCCTTCATTCAGTACAGAATTCTCATTGTATTTTCTTTGTCTGAAAGCAGTATTACAGCTTTATCATCAGAGTGCCTTAAGCTGAATTAATTAAAAGGTCACCTGGAATTAAGTCAATCTTTTAATTATTATTTATTCTGTCAATATAATCTTAACATGATAAGAGAAAAAAACCAATTTATCTGGTAAAATCGCCTTGATCAGTGGTTTCAATCTGAAATTATTGTTGTTTCCAGTACAGTGGTTAAAACATAAGCTGTATTAAGGCTTCTTACTTATTTTTAGCTATGTGGATAGATTCATTAAATCAATAGACTTATATTTGGTTTTGAAAGTGTACAAGAGCTGATCTATACATAGATTTTGGTGAGAAATACAACTAACAGCTAGGAATTTTAGTGCAGATTTATTTATAACTATACAAAATACTTTTTTATTGTGATATAATATGTGCTTTTCTTTCCCTTTTTGTCTGATAAATTCTGTGGAAGCCAGGCTCTTACCTAATCCAGGTTGCTTTGGAATTGACTTTGTAACTGCACAATGCATTTAGGACAACAGCCCCTAGAAAAAGAAGTATTTTTTTAAAGAGTATTTAAGTGATGATATCAAAACTGGAAACTGGATAGCAGCTGAATTTGTGAATGTAAAATACGTTTCTTATGCAGGTGGCAAAAAAGATGAATCCATACAGTCAGGTATACATGGATGATACATACAGATTTTTACAACAGATCCCATTTCTGAATATTAGTGACTATAGAGATATCTCCTTTTTTTTTAACACACATTTGTGAAAATATAAATATGAATAAACTCTCTTTGATGGGTCAAATTCTAGTCAAAGGAGCAGTTATATTTATTTTGTTACAAATCTTCATTGGTTTTTCCCTGGAACACTCAGAAGGTTTCTGAACCCAGCAAAGGGCCTGCATTTAGAGGGAACTTGTAGCAATGCAAGTCCTGGGGGCTGGCTGCCCTCACATGATGCTAACTGTTATTGAAGTAGGACATAGGGCTCTGCTGCCGCAATAGGGGCAGTGTATTGTTCAGAGAAAATGAAACGATGAAGTGGCTCAAAACTTTTTTTTACATTTCTACTACTAATAAAAATAAATTAAGGCAAGTAGAACAGAGTTCCAGGTTTGTTTATTCTGTTCTTTATAGCATCTGGGAACTGATGTTTCTGTATCCCAAGTATGCAATTCTACATATTCTGTATGGGTTGCTTAAGAAGACTTTAGATACCAGAAAAGAATATCTTACTGTATTTAAGCCTAAGTATAGATGAAGTATTATGAACAATCTGTTAAATGTTAATGTAATTTACCCTTTCTTAATTTACAAACTTGACATATTGCATGTATTTAGTGTTAATCTGTTTTAGACACTCATTTGTTTTGACCTATGTCCATAATACATCATGTACCTTGAGATATTTATCTTGTCACTTTGAAACAAGATTACAATTAATATGACACACATGAGTTTAAATTAGTACTCCAACTAGATATGTGTGAGTAATGAATTAGCCACAGTCTTGAACCGTTGGCAGACAATTTAAATTGCCTGCTTCTTTCTGATGCATGATCTGGAACCACTAAATATGTACATGATCTTAAGTCAACATATTTTTTAGATCAGTGACTGAGTAATACTCTTTAAACACTTTTTCCTAAAGGAAAATAACCAAAACCCACCCCAAGTTAGTTTGGAACTGTATAGTCAGATGTCTGACTGCAAACAATTTTTCCACAGATTTGTTTTGTCACACCACATTTGGTTTGCTATTGTAAGGTCAAGCCTAAAAAGTTAAGTGGTTGCCTATAGGAATCAGGACTGTAATTGTGATATCATTAGAAATACTGAATTGTGGATAATACTTCATATTTGTACTTGTCACTTGTCTGGTTTTTGACAAGAGGAGGCAGTTTTGATGGGCTTCCTGTGGTCCTTGTGTTTTTTATCCTGTTATCCAATTTTCTGCTGCACTGCTCTCCTTCTGTCACACTGACTGCTAGCCAGCCTTACCTCCTTTACTGGAAGGGCATACAAAGCTTTTCACTATAGTGGACAGAAATAAAAGGAAAGGCAATAACAGGGCTGAATTTTGCAAAGTACCTTATGCCCCATGTCCCATGTCCAGAGTAAGTCATACATTAAATATATATAACCTGAAGGTCTTTTAAATATTATATAAATAGTAAAATTTATGGAATATGTGTATATAACCAAATATATACTTTTTAAAATAAAAAAAATCCTGAAAAGAGAGAAAACAAGCTATGATTTTAAGGGCTATCTGTGGATGACAGGGAAACACTTAAGTTTAGTGATGCTCTAGTCTTTGAAAATTTCAGAATCAAAAAAACCCAGACAGCCCATAAACCACAATATAAATCCTGGTATATAGGTAAGAGAACGCTACCCAGCAAAACTTCAGCCTTTATTCAGGTTAACATTCAACAGTCTTTGGATATGAATTTCCGCTTTCTATTTTTTTTGAACTAGTGTTTGGCACGAACAAGATTGAATGTATACAAGGTTTATACTCTGTACAAGTTTACATGCTGAATTGATCTGCTTTAGGTATGTCTTATGCAGAACTGACCTAGTCTCTGCTAATAGTCACATTTTCTCCTATTCATTGAAAATAAGTGTAACCATTGCATAAGGTTCAACTTATTGCATGATCCTCTGGCTTTTTGTAATACTTGATGACAAAATTATTTGTCTGCGTGTTTTAAAACCCAACAACCCATAAACTTAAAAACACAAGCATAATCATGTAGGCAAGATAACAAGGCTATGTCTGCACTGGCAAAAATAGGAGCACTTTGGGTTCCTACACCCAGATTCATGCTTCATTTTGACTCTATTGTGAGGATAGGAGAATTTTGTAGCAGCCAACCTGTCTTTCACAATGGCCTGGCTCCTTTGGCAGGGACTTGGAAATCAGAAGAAAAAGGAATGTCAGCAAGCAGTCTTCAGGTTCCCAGTCTGGACAATCAGGAACCAAGGGCAGTTGGTGTCCTTGGGGTTGTGTGCCATCTAGACATGGCTCAGGAGAGCTATATCTCATGCCAGATGTGCCTAGTAGCCTCCTGCAAGTCTTCAAACAGCTCCCATCTACTTTGTATCCCTGCCTCCTTTTTGCATAGCTGAGGTAGAAATGCTAACAGCTGTTATTTTGTCATACACCATAGACTGACAATAACATTGCTCTGGGCCTTGCTGAGAAAGAAGATACTAAATGGAAAGAAATTGTTCTGTAAGCTATCAAAGACATAGTTGCATTACTGAAAGAAAGTGGTCCTGTCATCATTGATAAATATTAAGAGAACACCTTTCTCCTTATTCATTAAATGTATTTTCAGTACATGGAATTTTTTGCTCCTGTAGAATATTTTTTTAATACCTTATCTATCATACTTCTGGCTAGACTCAATACCAGCATCTGCTATAAAGGAAGAAATAATTGCCTTGAATATCTGAGAATATTTAATAACACCATTTTGGGCAACGAGGCAGTGTCCCAAAGAAGCATCTGAATTCTTGTTAGTAATTTTTAAAACTATTTTGAATAATGTAATAAGTCATGAGATTACAGATGAAACCTCTACTTTAGTCATGGGTTTGGTTATGATTTAATAAATCTCTTTTTGTAACTTGAAGGTTTTTTTATATGCCATATGGGGTGTAGGATGTAGCTGGAACAGACTGGTGTTCATTAATCAGTAATTTGTATTTCATACAGAGCAGAATTAGTGTGAAACGTAATGAATTCTCTGACATTCTTGGTCAGGGACAACAAGCACAAGCAGAAAGATTGCTGTCCTTACAGGGCTTCTTTCACAGTCACCTCCTTCATACCCACAATACAGAGAGAGTATGCAGTTTTATGTCTGGAAATAAGTGGTTGCAAGAGTCAACATTTACACTGGTTTATTAAGAGGCAAAGGTGGTACAGTCATGAACTGAGAATAGTCACACCCTGAGCAAATCTGGGATGACGCCACAGGAATTGTGTGATATCGTAAGAAATCTGACCACATAAAAAAACCTTAAAGGTATTACCAAGCATTGAAATACTCTAGAAAAAAGGAAATCAAATCTGTCCAACACTTGAAGGTTTGGTAGGTTAGAGGAAGAAACATTTCTGTAAAGAATGATGTGGGATTTTTATTATATACTGTAACTAGCTCTAAAGCTCACTAGCCAATAAATTTTTGTCTTTTTTTATTTTATAATAAAAGCAATCTTAAGGAATCTTGCTTTTCATTTCAATCTTAATGAATGGTTGACATCTGGTAACTACCATGCCTAGGATCGCAGTCAACAGAGCATGCATTAAGGAGTCCTCTGTAAGCTATGAAAGTTGCCCAGGAAGTGCCTTCAGGCAAAAAAAGTCTCTGAATTCTTAATTACTTATGTGACTTTCTTCTGTACTGATCTTATCCTTACATATAATATAGCACCAGTTCATCAGTTTATAGACCTATTTGTAGTGCTTTATTCTATTCTTTCTTACATACTTATGTGTGTTTTTTCTCATTAGAAACTAGAACTCATTTTTCTTTGCCTGAAGAAGATGAACTTGTGCCCAGATAGGTGGTTTGGACCTTAGTGTGGTGCAGAATAGGTATGCAGCCATGCAACTCAAAGAGCTCTTTTAAATTTCTAGATTCAAGTATAGTCTAGATTGATATAAATAAAAATTTAGGCAACACAAAGACCTATGCCATTCAAAAGCTTACTTACATTAAAGTTGTACTTTTCTGTTTCAATGTTTCCTGTTTTCAGGTAGCTTTTATAGGCTTCCATGGTTTAGTGCTGCTATGTCAAACACGACTGTGATGCAAGTCTGAACTGGATTCTCATTCATATTGAAACTCCAGATGTCTTGTGGTTTCTGTGTCACAGGAGAATGATGCAAGATCCTTAATGCTGTCACAGCTCACCTCTGCTGTAAGGCAAAATGTTATGTATCTAGATTTGAACAACCCATTTCAGGAAGAATCGGGGCATTTTTTGACTCAGTTACTCTGGTCTGGTAATTTCAGTAGCTTTATAACTGTGTACTCTCTACACTCAACCATAAAAACAAAGTCTCAAGTTTGCTTAGGACTAAGTGTTCGCAAGAGACAATTCCTCTTCTAGGCAACAATTAGAGCATCAGCTGAACAAAGAGCTTCATCTGGCAATTAGTATTCCTGTGGTGAACGGCAGAGAATTAGCCAGGGATACAGGAGTCTCAGGCTGAAGCAAAAGGCTCAGTGTGCAAGCTTTCTGATGCTCCAATGCTTTTTCTCCTCCCAGTTTGAGAATCTCTTGCATTTATTGTTCACAATAGGTTAATGCTCTCATGTCGAAAGAATACATTATGGCAAAAATATTCATCTCTGCTTCAAAAGATAGGCAACAGCTACTGGAAACAGCAGGGCTCTCTGCTGTGTTTTTAGTCCTGAGGCTGATCAATAAACTCTGGTGACACAAGGGAGGAAGGGGTAACACACTCACACACTGCTCAGCCCTAGGAATGCAGAAAGGATGAATAGAAAGCTAAATGTTTCTTTAAGGAATGAGACCCAAGCACAGATGGCACTCTGTATTCATGGAAGGCTCCCACATGGTGCAAAGAATTAAAGCCTGCAGGGCCTCATAAAAATAATGGAATCACCTATACACAAAATCTTCAGCCTGATTCACTCTCAGCTACATTGCTGTAAGATAGTAGGAGTAAAGGTATTAAAATAATTGGATTAATGCAGTGTAACGTTGTCCTTAGAGCCGAACCTTACACTCGCCCTGTGAAGTGTTTATCTGAAGGGCTTGTAGTGAGTGAGTCATGAATAAACCAAGTAAGAAACCTAAAACTCCACCCTTAACCACCATGAACTAGATCATGGATACTCCTGCTGAAGTGGAAACAACCCAGAAATCCAGCTTAACGGAGCACTTGGGGATTTCACAGGGATGGGAGTTAGGTCTTGTGTCAGCTATCTCTAAAGCATCATCTTCATAGTTCTTTTCTTCAGCTTACTGAGCTGAAGTCAGGAGAAAGAAAAAACGTCTTGTCTTTCTGTCTAGTAATCATCAGGTGCCTACAGCTTCCTTAAGAGAAAAAATAAAATAATGTCATGCTTAGCCTTCTAAGTTGCAAATCAGAAGAATAGATTTCCAGATGTTCCAGAGTTTCAGATGTCCTGGAACAGATCAAAACACTGTTGCGGAAGGAACTTGGTTAATTCCAGGAATTTGCACCTTGAATGGAAGCAAGCAGAATTTATCTGCTGGACATTTTTAGTGGATACAAATAACATACACCACTGAGAGACAAATTTTGCATTAGTTTCAGCCAACCTTCCTATACCACTAAATTCACTTGGGCTACTTAGATCAGTGCTAAAACAGATATGAGAATAAAATAAAATGATCTTTTAATTTTGATTCAATGCAGCTTGGTTGTATGTTTGATGTTCTCTAATAGATCAACCAGCAAATAATGTTTCTTCAGAATTTAGGTATTATGGATGTGTTAGTTCTGAATTCTCCCTGGCAGTGGGAAAAAAAGTTTATCAGTATCATGTTCACTGATTGTTTTAAAATGAACTTGTATTTGAATTTCTGATCCTGCAGGACTTCTTTTAAAACGGCAGAATAGTAAAGTTAAAGCAATCTGGGAAGACAAAGCCTCTTCATCTAACTCCTTCGCACCCAGATCTGTCAGACTGCACTGGAGGCAGCAGATGAGGAGAAGGGAGATGACACTGTCTCTAGTCCACACAGGTCCTAGGAGTTGTATATGATCCTACATAAGGAATCTTTCTTTCTTGATTTTTTTCAGACAAAATAGCAGATAGATTGGGACTCTATTCATCCCACTTTCTTCATGTCCTCCCAATCTCAGTCTTCTCAACAATGAGTGAATTGTTGTCTTGTGACTGTCTGCTAAAAGGGGCCCTCTACTCTGGAATGACTCTTGAGTTGTGCTCCATCAGGCTATGGACTAAGGAGGGCTCTCAGGAGTCATGTCTTAGCATAAAACCACCAAGAATGGACCTCAAATTCTTGCTCAAAATGTTTGCTAGTGAAGTATTGTATGTGAGAAATAATTAGTTTTGAAACAGAACTAACTTTGGAGGGAAATAAGCATCATTAGATGAGAGTCAAGGCCCAGGTTTAATCTTGTCCAGGTATGATTTGAATGTTTGGAGTTGGGATGAAATTAGAGACTGAGGAAGAAGAGAGGATTGTTATTAAAATAGCAATAACATTTTTTCAATTTATGAATAACAGCTTGTGTTCTTTACAATGTCAAATGGAAGCAGGGTTCTCTCTGCATAGCTCTAGAGCACCATATCTACAAGCCTTCTTCCTGTGTGGTCATACATCAGCCCTTAGAAAACTGGCCTCTCAGACGAAGGAGAACCCTCACAGCATAGCAAGGCAATCTGCAGAGTCCCTCTGTGCCACTACTAGCAGCAGCTGTTGCTGCTAGGAAGGACACTTAGGTGTAATAACATTACTTACCAGACAGATTTTCTTCAGGTGCTACAGTTTCCTAGGTGTATGCTAGGTTTTTCATTTGATGGAAACACAACCAAGAGCAAAATAAAGTGTAAGAGGTTCAGCTGGTCTTAAGCGTGTAGCTTAAATACCTTGTCAAGATACTTGAGGGAAGGTAGATAAAGTGCTGCTGAATTTGGAGATCATAGAAGTGATGATCTTAAATATACATGCTTATTAGGCATTATAGAGCCAGCGCATAATCTAAGTTGGAGTAATTAAATAAGAGGAAGGCAAAGGGGTGAAAGAAAACACCATCTGCTAACTCTCGATCAGTCACTTATAAGCAAACTGGAATATAATGAAGGCCATTGCATTCGGATCATGAATAGATCCTTCTGCTTGGCTTGGGTTATTTTTCCTTAAAAATAGTGCATATGTTTTGTAACAGATTGGTAAACACATGAGAAAGAGAGGAAAAAGAAAGCTAAAATTCTCTGCTGAACTGTATGAATGGCTGCAGTCTGGAGGCTTCATAGTATTTTTACATATTTCTTTACAGGCACTCTTGATAATATTTACAATATCAATAGTTTGATTTGCAAGCTAAGAGCTTTATTATTCAGTCAGCAGCTTCACATCCTCATAAGATCATTGTATTTGACAGAGTGAATCCAGATCAACGCTAATTCATGACCTTATGTTCTCAGTTATTTGTAGCCATTAACTGATATACTGATTCTGTTAGCTGACTGCTAAATGTAGGGTATTCATGCAATCTCCTCTAGGATTGAAATAGAAATTGTTTCTAAGTCTGTGCATTTTAGAACATGAATCATGACTCTCTAGGCTATTAATAAAGAAAAGCAACATAAACTGGCATACCCACCTGTTATGTCAACTACCAGCAGCCAATAACATATGTCAACACAAGGAAAATGTTCTTCAATTAATAGTTATAAAATGAAAGATACAAATTAATACTTTAATTAGATGTAAATAATTCAGTTACTGAGAAAAGTAAAATTGATTGCAGCATTGTCATGGACATTCAAATCCTCCTTGTGAAACACTGACAGATTAATAACTTAATGTGAGAAGGACCACACCACAATTCACAGGACTTCTTTATTCTTCACTCCTGTAGTTAAGTCTTTTTTTTAAAGAAGTTATATTGAGACCTGCAATTACTGATGCAGTATTTTAAGGATACTTTCAATGACACCTGTGATAAGGATTCAGTCCTAGTGATGTTAGTTCAACTTAATTTGAAATAAGGAAGAATTTAGGAATCTCTGCACTGTTTGTGATGTTGGTAAATTTTAATAATATTTAAAATTCAGTGTCCCTGAAAATTTCATCTGAATAGATTTAAAAGAAACCCAAAAACCAGCAAACAGCTCGTCATTATATCATTGAGAATGAAAGCACTATATGCCATTTTCACTCTTGGAAGTTGATTTTGCTCTCCATTTAAGCTAGTACTGTGACTCTTCTGCCACCAGAATATAGTATCATGAGTAGCAGTGTAGGGTCAGTGTCAGATTCCTTACTGTTCCTTCAGCTTTGAGTTACCAGCAAACAAGCCCTTGTGCTTGTGAAGTCTGTGGAAGCACCCTGCTGCAGGGAAGGCAGACTGCTTCACCTGTGGAACCAGTGTGACTACAACTGTTAATCCAATGGAGCTGTACAGCATGTGGCTTCACAAACTGAAACTAAAACACTTTTGAGGGAAATGTCCCATCAGCCTGGCAAATACTTAGATTTTCCTGCCCAGAACTTCTTGAGGAAAAGCAGTGAACACCTTAAAAGCAGCACTGAGCAAAATAAACCTAAGGGGACATCCATTCAAGAAAATAAAGTCATGTTCTGGTGCCATTATGCCATCAGTTTCCTTCAGTTACAGCAATGAAGCAACACATGTTTTGGCTGAGAAAGAAACATAGTGCATTTACACCAAGCATTATTTAGGATTCGAACATACTTGAAACACTTCAGTTGATTTTAAGAAGAATTTATATGATAACTGCTATGTTTTACTGCTTGCAAGCTCTTTTCCTTTGGCCTAATTTCAGTTAATAACCTTTAACTGTGAAAAGCAAACTTAGGAGACAGACCCAATTGTGCTCGAGATGTGTTATTAATGTTCTCTACAGATTCAGCATGTTTGCATCTTTGCCAGATCATAGCATGCTTTCAAATTTATGCTCCCAGAGATTACAAAGTCATTTCAGTGCATTTCAAATTAGTTTTAAGGATGTTCAGGCTGGGGGATTAAATCACAATGCTGATTGTATTTCAGACCATCAAACATGGATAGCTCAAGCTCACACATGATGCAGAAGCATGCATGCATCTCTGAGTACCCTTGTAAGATCTGGGGACTCTGAAACAGAAGAAAGAAGTCCATTAAGATTGCTTAAAAGAATGGTTTTGTTTAGCAACTAATTCTTGTTACTGCAAATTAATTGCTCCCTCTACATTCATGGTAACCCAAGTATCAGCAGATAATTTTTTTCCACAAAAGGGGCTCTCTGAGGAGTCTTCTTATAGCATCATGCTTATTTGCCTTGCAACTTCCACAAAAATAAATGAAAACCACTATGGAGATGTATAAACGTGAGTCTTGGGGAACTGCTTTATGCTCTCCACAGTACAATAGGAGAACGTCAGCACTACGTATGATAAATGTGCAGAGGATGAGTTTCTCTCATTTAACATAAAAGCTGCTTTCTCCTCCGCATTTAACTTGCATCACATAGTCATCAAGGACATCAGTGGGTGCTGTGGGAACAACTTCCACATCTAAACTCTTGAGTATCTTACAACTTAATACAGAAAATGAATGTTTGCTGTGATTTTATTGTCTTAATAGTTTCATTTTCTTTGCTGAATGCTACAGTGAATTATCTCTTGCTTGCGTATCTAACTTCCAGAAGCTTTAAGAGGTTAGTTGCAGTCTGATGTCACAGTCAATTACTTTTTAAAAGACAGTTTTACCAGTTGGCATCTGGTTAACTGAACATGGCTGCCTTCTCCTTGGAGGCAGTCTTCCTAGGTCAGCTCTGAAGCTCAGGGCAGGGGAACGTATGTGTCACATCTGTTAGAAATAAATAGATGACATCTCCATGTTGAAATTACCTGATTTACCCTCTGGTTTGCCTATGTTGATTTATATAAAGGCAATGATGAGAGGTCTGTACCTGCCCCTTGCTTTAGCACTAACTCACACATTGTTTTAAAACACAGTAGCAATGGTCCCTGACACACATTCTTTATGAGGAGAAAAGGAAAGGAGTATTTCAGTATAGACAGCAAGGCTGCTATGGTCTTTCCCTTAATATTTAAAAGTCCAAGAATGTTACAGAAGCTGAAAATTAATTAATTGGATGGGTGTGGTTTAACTGAACAGGCAGAGGAGGCAGGGACATGATGTAGACCTGTCCTAGTTTGGGCTGGAGCAGAACTGATCTGTTCGGTGGCCTTGTATTCCAGATGAGGCTCCTTTCGATGACAGTATTTCTGAAGCTGGCAGTATGTTTTTCAGAAACAGTGCCTGCTTCCAGCACTGATAAGGCCTAATGTTTGGGTTTACTGCAGAGGACTGGTATGGAAACCAGGGAAACTGCTGAATTTCTTTTTCTTTTTGTGACTTGTACTGGGAGAGGGTTGCAGAGTAAAAGTCTGCACCTACAGGAAAGGAGCAGGCAAGACAGGTGACCCCAAACTGATCAACTAAGTATTCCATTCCATACATGTCATGCTCAATATAAATCTAAGGGGCACTTCCCTCTGCTCTCTCTTTCACTTCTTGCTTTTCTGGGCCCATCTTTGCTGCTTATTTCTGCCTTTCACTCCTGAATCCAGCTCCAGGATCCAGCCCCCTAGAGTCCTTCTCCCATACGCTGCTGGAGGCCTCCTGTTGCAGTACCAGTGGGGACAGTGATCTAGTTACCATCAAGGGGGGTTTGGGTTTTGGTGCTCGCTCTGCATATATTATCTATTGTTACTATTTTCATTAAAGTAATTATAGGCATTTTGTTTTCCATTCTGCAAGTCTTTTTCTTTCTCTCGTTTCCCTTTTCCCTCCTGTGGCAAGGGTAGGGGGGAAGAGGGGAGTAGTAGAGTGTCTGTTGCTGGGTGGTGGACAATCTAGCCTTAACCCTCAAACAATAACAAGACCAATAAAGGTGAGACTCACAGATGCAGAGAAAAGTATTCTTTCTGAGGAGTGTATATACCATTATTCCTGGTTTCAGCCAAAATGTACAAGGTACTTCACAGTCATCTATGTATTCTTTCATTGATAGTACTGGCCTAAATATGCATTACATACTGAGTTTATTTTGCATTTCTTTAAAGTTTCTATGGTTTATAGTGAAGAAACTATATGTTGGAAGCCTTTGTAGGGCTCTTGAGAAAAATATGTTAAAAATCTGCCAGGTTTGGACTGATATTTTGATGTTTTGCTTCTACCCTCCCCTAATTCAGTCCCTTTCCATTTGATCTTGTTTGGTCTCCTTTTCATTAGCATCTAGGCCTCTTCATATGAAATCAGTATTACACAGAATCACAGAATCACAGAATCATTATGGTTGGAAAGTACCCTCAAGATCATCTAGTCCAACCGATAGCCCTACACTACTCTTACCCCTAAATCATCCCCTGAAGAAACACATCTATCCTCTTCTTAAAAATCTCCAGGGATGGTGACTCCACCACCTCCCTGGGCAGCCTATTGTTCTAAAAAGAAAACAAAAAAATATTATAAAAAATTGTTTGAAGAACAACTATAGCTACTTGTAGAAAAATGCAGAAAAGCAGCACTTCTTTTCTTTCCTAACTCCTAGGAGAATAGTATGGACTGTTAAGCCTACATAATACTTAGATGGGGTGAGAAACATTAACATTAATTAACATTTCTCCAGCCTATTGCCTAGCAATAAACACTCTTATAAGTGTGCTGGCAGGAAATCATTCCCTTTTCTCCTCTGTATTCTAATAGGGAGGTTAACTACCCTACAGTAGACCAAATACTCTGAACATGGATCAGACTGAAGAAGAACCAAGGCGGTTCTATGATTTCAAAATACAAGGGTGTATTTGCTGCCTCTTAAGAGTATATATTTTGTGTACCATAACTAACTGACTGATAGACAGCAGGAATATTTTATCTTTCTTAATAAAAAATAACCTTTTATCTTCAAGAAAAAAGTAGAGGTAGGCTGGTGACACAGAAAGACTCGTGCTATCACAAAGAAGTTTGTGATATTTTGCTTTGACTATGTTCCTTTCCACCTTGCCAATTAAGAGTTTAAAAAGACCTAGAAAGTGAATCCCCGCTATGAGGCAGCCACACATGAAAGATTAAGAAAAATACTGAACATAATATCACAAGTATTTTTAACAAAGGATTCTATACAGAGAGGTGAAAAGGAAACAAGTTGTGGTATATTGTGGTGAAGACAATGTGGTAATGATAAGATATACCAGTGGGAAGGTGAAAGTAGTATCAGCTTAATTTTCATGACCTTTCTTTGGTTTGTGTCAGAAATATCAAACGTACTGTAACCTTCACAGCTTCACAGGGAAGACTTTTGTATATGCACAAGGGACATCCCATGAGCTTGTTCATTGTTTACAAGCATGTAAGCTTGTTCAGCATAGCCAAAGACTATATGAAACAGCTATATTCCAAGGAAGAGTGTGGTTCCATACATTGTCTGTGAAAAAGCTGAGCATTTGCTTCACAAACAAAAGAACGTGACCATCCTGTGCAAGCAGAAACCATGAGACTACTAGTTCTGGTTTGGGTTGTTTTTCATTTGTTTTTGGTTTTCCTGTCTATGGGATCATATGACACAGACCTATCCTCCTGGAAAGATCCCTTGAGATGCATCTCAGAAATTTGTGGAAAACACAGTCTTAAGTAAGTCTGAATGCCTTCATTGACTTGGAGGCTGGGTTAACTCCAGTGGAATCTGATGACAGTATACAATAAATAGGATGAAATAGAATTTGAGTGTGCAAACTATCATTAAAAAAAAAGTTGAAATACCATGGATCTTGCAAGGCTATTCAAGATGCATGCACAATTTCACATCTTTCCCACCTCCCTAAATATGGTGATTTTGAGGCCTGTGTCAATTCTAGTACAGATCTTATGCAGTCCAAGACCAAATCCTGAACTCTCTAACACTTACAAATGTTTACACAGGAATGTTTGGAAAGATAAAATCCAAGTAGTCTTTTAAACATGAATAAGTAAACCACATCAATCCCATTCTACTCACTTTAAAATTCTGAATGAGAATATTCACACATTGGGATTTAAGGTAACATAACTAACTGACTTCAAATTTCACCTTTAGCTGCTTCAGATGAATCTTTTTGTGTGAAAACAAGTCCTGAATTATAACTGGTACATGCAAAGCTGCCTTTTGACTCACTTGGCTCTTTGCCTGAAAGCCTGGGGGTAGATAAAAATGTGTTAAAATGAGGGAGTTTAAAAAATACTTGCTGATTATTAGAAGTAGGTAAGATTTATTCCTCATGATATTACAGGTACAAGTTAACCACCATGGTATTGATGGTTTTCAAAGTCATCCTTATGCTCTATATTATTTATTATTTTTTGAATAGAATTGCATTTGAAAATTATTTTGATGATCTAAACGTTATGCACTGAAATATCAGAAGGGAATATTTCCAGAAAGCACACACTGCTATTTAGTTATGCCTTTGTATCTCTAACACGATCATTTTACAAGCTAACTTCATCTCCAATAAGATTACAGGGAAGCTGGAGAATTCACTGAAAATAGCAACACTATTCAGCGTTGCATGAGAGGCAGTGGTTGAACAGGATGACCTGCGGTGATCTCTAAACTCGGGGGAATAGGAACTCTTAAAAGCAAAGGTAACCAAAGCCTAAGCTGTGTTTAATTAACAGTTCATGAAGTCTGGAAACTTTTTGAAATACATTATCATTTAATTAATGTTTTGTATGGTAATGATATATATTTTAATGAAAAAGAATGATAATAAAACTTTCAGTTTAAAAAAACACAAGTTAGCTAAATAGAGTTTACATTGTTTTACTCATAGCTTGCACATATTATTAGAAGTAGCCACAATGGGTTCAGATTCAGTACCTGCAACATTTTAAGAGACATTGGAGTACACTAAAGTACCTTATGCCTTAAGAGACCAGGAAACTGATTTTAAGAATTCTTCTTCATATCATTAGTAATTTTAATAGGCCCTAATGCACTGTAGAGTTCCTCTTATATAAGACTCTTTCATTGTCACACACAAAAATGTTTTAGTCATGCACAGCAAAAAAATCAGCTTGCACTGTTTGGTGACATACAGAAATATCCTTCTCATTAGAAGAACTGTATTTTAGGCAATATTTCTGAGGGAGCTTTGTGAAATCATTAAAACAATAGTGAAATTATGGAACTATTTCAAATGACAATGTGTTTTCTTTCAACCAGTAAATCATTAAATCAAGTGTGAAATATTTGTACAAGAAAAAGATGTGATCTCATTGTTGATGTCATGAGATAGTTCCCTGTTCATCTTCTCAACATCTCCCGTGGGTATTGAGGGAGCTGTCAGAAGTCATTGCCGAGCCACAATCCATCATCTTTGGTAAGTGCTGGGGAACAGGGGAGGTGCCTGGGGATTGGAGAAAGGCAAACATCACTCCAGTCTTCAAAAAGGGCAAGAAAGAGGAGCCGTGTAACTATAGGCCAGTCAGCCTCACCTCCACCCTGCAAAGGGGATGGAACACTTGATCCTTGACTCTGTCTCTAGGCATATCAAGGATAAGGGGGTAAATAGGAGCAGACAGAATGGGTTTACCAAGGGGAAGTCATGTTTGACCATCCTGATAGCCTTTCATGAGGACATAACCAGATGGACAGATGATGGTAAAGCAGTGGATGTGGTTTATCTTAATTTCAGTAAAGCATTTGACACTGTCTCCCACAGCGTCCTTGCAGCTAAACTGGGGAAGTGAAGCCTGGATGATTGGCTAGTGAGATAGATTGTGAACTGGTTGAAGAACAGAAGTCAGAGAGTTGTGGTCAATGAGAGGGAGTCTAGTGAGAGGCCTGTGTCTAGTGGAGTCCCTCAGGGGTCAGTACTGGGACCAGTACTTTTCAATCTATTCATTAATGACCTGGATGAGGGTACAGAGTGCGGTGTCAACAAGTGTTCTGCTGACACTAAACTGGGTGGAGTGGCTGACACACTGGAGGATTGTGGTTCAGTGAGATTTAGACAGACTGGAAAGTTGGGCAGGGAGAAATTGAATGAAATTCAATAAGGCCAAGTGTCAAGTTTTGTACCTGGGAAAGACCAACCCCATGTATGAGTATAGGCTGGGGACTGAGTTGTTGGAGAGCAGTGAAGGGGAAAGGGATCTGGGGGTCCTGGTAGGTGGAAGGATGACCATGAGGCAGCAGTGTGCTCTTGTAGCCAGGAGGGCCAAAGGGATTCTGGGGTGTTTTAGAAGGGGTGTGGCTAGTAGGTCAAGAGAGGTTCTTCTCCCCCTTTACCCTGGTGAGGCCGCATCTGGAATATTGTGTCCAGTTCTGGGCCCCTCACTTGAAGAAGGATAGGGAACTGCTGGAGAGAGTCCAGGGCAGAGCCACCAAGGTGGTGAAAGGGCTGGAACATCTTCCTCATGAGGAAATGCTGAGGGAGCTGGGTCTCTTTAACTTGGAGGAGAGGAGATTAAGGGGTGACCTCGTCTATGCTTTTAAATATGTGAAGGGTGAGTGTCAGGAGGATGGGGTCAGACCCTTCTCATTGAAGCCCAGTGACAGGACAAGGGGCAATGGTTTTAAGCTGAAGCATAGGAGATTCTGTTTGAATGCACGAAGAAATTTTTTACCAGTGAGGATGACAAAACACTGGAACAGGCTGCATAGAGAGGCTGTGGATCTCCTTCTGTGGAGATATTCAAAGCCCATCTGGACACGCTTCTGTGTGAACTGGTGTAGGGAATCCTTCTGTGGCAGGGGGGTTGGACTAGATGATCTTCCGAGGTCCCTTCCAACTCCTAACATTCTGTGATTAAGAACTCAAAAAATTTACAAAGTAAAACCAACCAACCAACAAACCCACAAAAAAAGCAGTGAACTGTCCCTCCCCTGCTTTTATGAGTGTTTCCTTTAGACCAATAGATGAGAAAATGTGGTGTGTCTTGGGAACACTCCTGTCCCACTAATTATTGTATTCTCAAAAAAGTAAATATGTATGTATCATAGCCTCATGAATGAAACATAAGACAAAATAAACCCTGTTAAGTCTTTGTCATTGTAAAAATATTAAATACACTCCTTTTTAAACAGTTGCACAATTATTTAATCTTCTAACAGTTACTGTGAGCATCAATTATGCTTTCCTGGTACAGATTCCTGAAATATCAAGAGAATCTTTGAAAGTATCTATTAACTATCTATTTGTCAGATGAGTGCTGGGAGCATAAATGTAGTGGTCCTAAGAGACTCTAAAGCAGCTGTGTTTTCCAAAGCAGCTGAAAGGACATATGAAATATTGCTTGTAATGTCTTTTATATCCAATTTTACGTTCATTCTGTGCAAAAAGAAGCTGCTAATGGGAAAAGGAGGAAATGTTAATGAATTCTATCCCTACCTCATAACACAGGTTACTTACAAACACATAGTATCTTCAAATCTTTCTGGTTAACATGCAACGTGGAGAAGAAGTTACAGTGAAGGATAAAGAATTTCAGAGAACTATGACTGCTTGTGATTCCCTGTCCCTATTGTGTGTATAAATTGGAACAGATCCACTGAAGGAGGTGGGTCTCTGCTGATTCATGCCAGTCAAAAATGCAGTATGTCATTGTGCTTTATAGACCCTCTTTTTCTCAGCTTTCCCAATAGGCAGCTCTGCACTTTTCCAAATGAAAAAGAACAGGCTGAGAAACTGTTCAGTGGAGACCCAGTGTGCTCTGTGGTTGTTTCTCAGGACTTCTCTTTACCCATGGGCAGAAAGTTAAACACTTAGGTTCTTATTTGTTTCAGAAGAGAGGATTTTCTTGTACTTCTTCAGGATTCATACAAAGCAAATTATTGTTTTACCTTAAGGTGAAACAAGTTTAATGTAGCAGGTTAAAAAGCTTATTTTCTTGCACTGATTGCTAAAAAGAAATAATCTTATTCTTGGGAAACACAGTGAAGTAGCGTATTTACTTAGTATTCTGTTTCTACAGAGGCTGTTCATGCACTATTCAAGTTAATAGTTTCATTTTACCAATTACTGTAATGTAAGTCTACAAAAATGAAGAAGGGGTCTGAGGCTCCTGAAGACAGTCTCTAACAGTATAGACAGAGACAAAGGCAGCATTCAATAACTCCACCTTCTTTGTGTCATCTGTCGCCAAGGCACCCACCTCATTCAGCTATGGGCCTACATTGCCTCTACTGTTAGTTTCTCCTGCAAAGTACTTGAAGAAGCCCTTCCTATTTTCCTTGACCTCCCTTACAAGGTTTAATTCCAGAGAGGCCTTAGCTTTCCTAGTTGCCTCCCTTCAACCTCTGTCAACAGTCTTGTACTCCTTCCATGTGGCCAGCCCCTCCTTCCATGATCTGCAGACTCTCTTCTTCCACTTGAGTTTGCTCAGCAGTTTCCTTCTTAACTATGCAGGTCTCCTGGCTCTTTTTCTTGATTTTCTGCCTGTTGGGATGGTCTGATCTTGAGTTTGGAAGAAGTGGTCCTTGAATGTTAACCAACTCTCTTGGGTCCCTTTATCTTTTAGCACCCTGTCCCATGAGGTTTCTCCTAGCAATTTCGCGAAAAGATCAAAGTTGGCCCTGCTGAAGTCTAGGGTTATGATCCTACTAGGTATTCTGTTCCTACCACACAAGATCCTGAACCCTACCATCTCATGGTTGCTGCAGCCAAGGTTGCCCTCAACCTCTACCTCTCCAACCAGACCTTCCTTGTTAGTGAGTATCAGGTCCAGCAGTTCTCCCCTCCTAGTGGGCTCATCCACCATTTGTGTCAAGAAGTTATCATCAATGCACTGGAGGAACCTCCTGGATTGGGAATGGCTGGCTGAGTAGCCTTTCCAGCAAACACCTGGGTAGTTAAAATCCCCCATAAGAACCAGGGCCTGTGATTGAGAGGCCACTGTCAGCTGCCTGGAGAAAGCCTTATCAGCTTCCTCATCCTGATCAGGTGGATTGCAGAATATCTGGTGGCAGAGCTGAGGAGGGCAAAAATAGAACATCTACTTCTGGGGCTACCCCCAGTCCCCATGACAACTCTGCCAAACTGGCTTTTCCTTCACTCACAAAGTATTATTCTGTGAGGCCTGGAAGATAAAGTAGAAATATTTTCTTTCCCAAGGCTGTTAAATCTTGTTTCTAACGAGACTATTGCAAGACCAGGTTTTTGGAGTGAAAGGTGCCAGCATGTACTCAAATTCAATGTCCTAGTTCTCTTCTCTTACTAATAGCGGCAGTGGCAGCTCACACACCAGATAACAGGTACTGTCCTGCCTTTCTGGACTCCCATGGTCATAGACAAATCTGCATTTACTTTCGTAAGGACACAAGATTTAGCAGTCTTGAAAATGTCCCATCTGCCTTGGTGCAAGGGTCCAAGCAGAGTTCTCTGGGACATACTGTCCTGCAGCTGCGCTCAAGGAACAGAGCAAGGCCAGAGTTTGTGCAGCAGCAATTTTAGGCTTAGTTTTAGAGACTTGTGACATATGCCCATCCTTTTGCAACTCATGGCCATAAAGCTCAGTTCCAGAAGTTTTCACAGAGAACACATCATTATGATAGTACCTACAATCATCATTCTCAAAGATGATGAGTTTCAGGGTTCAAATTGAGTCCTTCCTGCATTAAAACTATTTTAAAACATGATTTTTGGGGGATTTTTTTTTTTAAATTCAGAACAATAACAATTCTAGTTTCACTGTAATTATTATTCCAGTTTCACTGGAGAAGAGCTGCCTGGGTCCTTAAACACTATGGAGAAATTAACACCTTTTTGGTGAACTTAGGTTGAGTGTGAGTTTCAAAATCTGTAAAGTCCTATGGTTT
Source organism: Galbula dea (assembly GCA_013399015.1). Lineage (NCBI taxonomy): Eukaryota > Metazoa > Chordata > Aves > Piciformes > Galbulidae > Galbula > Galbula dea. The sequence continues at coordinate 264,004 of VWZX01009379.1, forward strand.
GGCAACTAACAATAATTATACAAGTTCTGTCATTTTTCTCCAACCTATGGATTTTTCATTTTGCAAATTTTTTCAAGTAAAACAATTTGGAGAGTTTCTGTTCAGCAGCAGAACTCATTTTGGAAAATATGTAGCCAATGGAGCAGAAGATCTATAAGGTAAAAACATGTGCTGAACATATGTAACCCTCTGATGAATGCCAAAATTAATTAAAAATCAGACCCCAATTTGCTGTGGGATCTAGACAGTGCACTGGTTTGTCCAGATGTTTATAAATGAGAAAAATTTATTCTCTATTGTAAGTTTGCATTTTGCAGGCTCTGAGAAACTATTGTCCAAGTCTTATACAGTCTCATTTCTTTAAATACTAACATTCACATTGTTGAATGTATAGTTTATAAATCTCAAATACAATGGAGGTCCTCTGAGGATTGCTCATTTTATGTTAAAAATACTCAATGTAAAACAATGAAATAATGGAGTAGTCTTAATAAAACCCTCTGAGAATGCAGGTTATTCAATGTATATGAATAACCTGCAATGTAGGCTATTCAATAGGAGCTTGTCAACCTTTATTCTGAGGTATATTGAAAGCAACTATTTCAGATTATCCAACATTACTTTTGCATACAGCATAAAAAATAGAGAAAAAATATTCTTCTAATATTTAAATTTTTATACACTTTATTTTTGTAGGGTATCTGTTGCCTGCATTTATTTCACCACACTAGTTTACTAACAGTGTCCTTTCTGCTCTGTAACAGAGGTAACTACTAGAGGACTTTGTAATCTAGTATATTGATGGACATACTCATTAAATACAGTTTTGAAATTTTATTAATAGTTTTTCATGCCATAAAAGAATCAAACAGTAAAACAAACAAACAAAACTCAAAACATTTTGAAATACCTGTTTGCACCACTTGCAGTGGTCTACTCAAGAAGAGAAATAAACTGCAAAAATTACTCTGGAAATTATTTAGGTAACAAGTCAATCAAGCTACGTTTTGTTCTCAAAGAACTTATTAAAGAATAGGAAAAAATGATTTATACTGCTTAAATTAGTTCCCTCCACAAATATATTTAAGATTTTCAGATTTTGATTAAAATGTGCAGTTTATAACTACTAGTGTTCACTGAGCATAGTTGAAAATGGAAAATTCCTGGCCCCTACATAAACCAGTGATGCAGCGTTTTGCATCTTTTGGGCAACTCTACTGTCAAACAGAAGAGTAAGCATCCCTAAATGATCTTTAACTGGCATGCAGACAAAGTTTTGTACTTACTAACACAATGAACTTAACATTTTACAAATTGTATTAACTCGTTTTTTATTCAACATATTTGTAATGCCCACTTTGCTTCAAAAATAGTTACTGTTTAAGAATGTTCAAACTAGCTAATTCTTTCCCTTCCTTTTTCTTTAGTATTTACTCCTTTATATTGCAAATAATATCTGAACATGCAGCTGGAGTTCCCTAACAGTACTGAAGTTTAAAAAAAATATCAGAGGCCTAACAGATGGCTAAAAATTGAAGTAATGGATCCCATTAGCAGCAAGGAGCTCCTAACTTAAGACTAAGGTCTTGGAATGATTAGAGACAGCTGATGCTGATATCTGTGCTTCTCATGAGATTCAATACTGGGTCCATAGCTCTTTTTGGACTTCCCACACCTCTGGATCCAGCCCTCTGACTTGTCTTTCACTTAGGTTGCAAGCTCTTTTAAAATGTGACTATTGCCATGCTCTTTGTTTAGGACTCAGCAGAAAGACATGCTCTCTCTTGGCTATCTTCTGGGCAATAAAATAAAATAAACCTAATAAGTCCTGTATTTCTGTGTAAAGACTTTTTGTTGGAAGAGAATTTTTCTGTGTCCCCTTTTGATTATGAGAAAAATCAAAGGAAGATTTCATATCAAGACACAGATACTTTATCATTGCAGAAATATGAAAACCTGCCAGATTTTAGCTTGCTAAGAAAATTGTAAGCAAGAAGCAGCAATGAGTCACACAACACTGACAAGAATAAAAATGCTGAAAGTTCTCAAAGGATTAATAAACCTGAGAATTTCTCAATACCTCTGAATATATTTTTCTACACATATTGTTATGGAACCTCACAGGTAAAAGAACTGATTCACTATTTGTTCTTCTTCACGCATAGTTTCTATTAACAAACTCACTTTTAATATTTTTCCTGGTATTTTAACAATTATTTACGTTTTACAATAGTGGAATTCTATGGTCTATTGTACCATTTCCTGGCAGACCACAAATACCACCACCAAAATAATTTCTTACGTTGTCTTCAGGACAACTGCTTCTGATCATCTGCTGTTTCTGTAGAAAAGCTCAGTGGAGATTCAGCTCAAAAGAGCAATGACTGGAGATACTGAAGCTCCTGCCTTTCCTAACAGTTGTCTCTGTACTAATAAGCAAGTAAGGAACATAAATAAATAAACAACACACCCCCAAAACAAAACAAAAACAAAACAAAAAAGAAACCCCAAACAAACAAAACCAAAAACCCATAGGAAAAATTCTCCCCAGGCCATCTGGTCTCACCTGATACTTAATAACCTGGCCAAAGGGTTTATATTTCATCTTTTGTTATTCAGATATTTTTCCTTCAAGATAAGTGAGACAAGGAAAGACAACTGTGCTTTGCACATCTGTAACAGTTGAAGGAATCCCTTTTTGATGTGCAATATTCATATTGTAACACCTGCATTGGCATAAACAAGATCATCCACTGTCAACAGACAGCAGTTTGGAATTTCTCCTTGGGTTAAATGAGAGCAGGATCCTGCTTTCTGTATGTCTCTGTTTCCATGTGATGTTAAGAGATGATTGTTAGCAAATCGAGGATAGTTTCTTGAGACATTACAAAATACTAAATATAAATGGAAAAAAAAATAGACACTCAGGAAAAATAAGATTATAGAAATAGGTTTGAAACATTTGCTTCATTATTAATATAACTTCTATATATTCATGCTGTACTTCTTATTTGGTATTATTCACTCTCAAAATTTTAGGTGTATGCATCATAAGCTTAATCTGAAGTAGTGTTTTTGCTTGTATTGTAATTATCTTGACAATGTCTCTGAAGAATGGTTAAGAGCAGCATAGGCAAGGAATATGTTCTGCCCTCTAAAGCTGGGAAGTATCTCCTATACAGGCATTCTGGGAAGGCAACACAGTGAGCCAGTGAAGATGCCTGATGTTCAGTGGATTTATAATAAACTTCTGATTCCAGTGTAATTAATGACTATTTGAAGAGGCCTCAATTGCAATTCAGATCTGAAGTGTATCAATGAAATTCTCTGTGAAGCCTGTTTCTCTATCTCTCATAGACATATGTTTTCCTTCACATAAAAAATTGTTGGATTCTTTCACATAATAAGTAGCAAGACTTACTTACAACTGATTAATTTGACATTGTTCCTGCTACTATCCTTCAGGTTAAGAACAGAAAAGTAACTTATTGCCAACAAATACTCAGGAAAAGTATTAAATAATCACCACTTCTTACACTGGTGCACTAAATAACTAGTGAACAGACTTGGGCAATGCTGAAGTAACCATGTGTACAGTATTTAGATCAAGTTATAGTATTTGAACCTGTTGATCAAGCAAAGAACACAGGCTACAGTGAAGACATTTTTCAGTGTAAATATTGAGTGAATGTGCTTGCACATGGATAGCAGAATCTGAAGATCTTAAATACTGAAATGTCAACAGAAAGCATCACAGTTTGAGAAAGGAGCACAGTTAGTTCTAGCTTGCTTCCATCTAGAATCATTGTTACTAGTGGAAAACCATGTTACTTAATAAACAACTTTCTCCCTCCCTCCCTTGATTCCCCAAGAGGGAAGATAATAATCAATTTAAGTATTGTATTCCTGGTATTGACAGAGATTTAATATTTGAACTCAATGATTTGTGTGACAGAACAAGACTCATCTCTTCCAAAGGTTCAGCATTCTGTCAAATGGTGTAATTACTATCAAATCATGACATCACCCCTCCATCTCAACAAATTAGCTAGTAAATAATAAACCTGTAGTCATCAGAATTGTAACTTGTGAAAAATAGCTTATGTTTATCCAACTCAGTGCAATGTTGACCTTTCAGTACTGTAACAGTTTTGATCCATGTTCAGCTAATTGCACACATTCTAATTTTGACTGCTGTATATTCGTTATTTACATACACAGCACAGATATATAATCTACAAAAACAAGCAAAAGGCAATATATCTAGGCAGAAACTATTGGGAAACTGCAAACCATTGTTAATATTTTCAGCTGGCTACTATAAAAGCTTACAGCACATACTTTCCTGTAAGTGTAAAACCCCAGGAAGTTATGCTCTGCTACATCATCTGAGAGGGCAGCACAGCAGGGACTAAGGACGGGAATACCCAGCCAAGAGGGTGTATTTTGGACAAAGTAACAATCATGCTTTCTACCAGCAGCATAGTGAGAAAACAGCTTGGGGAAATCTTTGGCTGAATCAGCAAAAGTACAGATAATTCCCTTGGGGAAAGCAAGAATGAAGGGAGCAAAATATGATACCAGAAATACTGCAGAGGCAAAATTTAGCTAGCTCTCATTTAACCCTTTAATAATCCATCATCTGAGACTTAGATTTCAGGTCATGATGCATCAGAGTTCTGAACTTTATCTCCCAAATTAAACTCTTCTTTCCTTGCAAGATCTAAATAGATTAAATTTTCTCATCTTCTGTGTTATTTAAAAGTGTTAGTGTCTTCAACACTACTTTCACAACTGCCTCAGGAGAAAGTGAAACACTAATGTGTATTTGACTTTCTCCTGAGGCAGCTGTGAAAGTACTATTGAAGATAATATATATAAAATCGTAAACTGTTATACGGGTCCTTACTTAGGAGTTTCAGTAAAGAAATGTTAATAAAGTTACAAGCTATACTTAGCTTTGTAAACCAATTTCCTCATGTCTTTTAGGGCTGCAGAGAACCACCTGTTTGACTGTGGCAGTAAGCCAGAAAACAACTGTATGATTTACGCCCACTAGTTTCCTACAAGCTGTGGGAGTGTAACCTTAACCACCACTTTCTTGCAAAAAAGATCCTGAGAACCACTTTCTTTTTTTTCCCCAGAAGATCACACTGAATGAAATATTTAATATACTTCCTGTCTCCACATTCTCAGAGCCTGATAGACACAGTATCTCTTTAACAAAGCAGCAACTATTTTTCATGCAACTTGAGAAATGCTAACTGAGTCAAGAATTTTTGTGCTACGGCAAAAACCTAACCGTGGAAAGCTGGCTCCATAAATGTAGTTAAACACTTAAATCTCAGTAGTATTAGAGCAATTACACATCTGAAGGTTTTCAAAATCTGACTTCTATGCTACAGCCAGTCTTACTGCAGAACCCAGTTGCAGAGATGAAATAGTAAGCTGCTACCCTAGGCTTTTTAAGCATTCGTCTCTTCTAAAGGATTTGTTTGTGACATGTTACTTGCATTCAGCAATAACTAATTTTATACATAGTTACAGATCTGAAAGGAAGAATTTATGAAGTGTTATAATATTTAGAAAGCTAAAAATCCCTTTAAACAGTTTCTTTGGGAGAAGCAATATAACAACACTAAAATAGCCAAAAAAAAATCCAAATCCTCAAAAAACCCCCAATAATCATACATTACACTTTTTTCACTACTGGAATATCATTCAAGACACTTCTCAAAATCCCAAATCTTTAGAAAATGACAGGTCAGAGCTGTACATAGGCCAGCTGGGATGTTAGGGATAGGATTTCCTTTCAGACTTTGGGCTGTAGCTGGCTGCGCGCACAGCATCCTTCACAGTTAATGCCAAAGAGTCTAGTTATTCCCTGCTCAGCTTCTAGAGGGATATCTTCTGCTGTGGATACAGAAGGGATCAATATTCCATCTCCTGATTTGCAAGAAAACAATGCACTCATGAGTCTCTAAAATACTTTATTCTCAAAAGAATCCAGCTGGCAGATTAACCCATTTGTGTTCTGTGAAGCTTTCTGAAGACCTACAACCAATTATTTTGCATACTACTTTCCTGTGCAGTTCACTGTTTCAAAGAGATGCACAAGCTGGATAATTTAAATGTATATATCACAGAAGCATAGCAAAGCCTTCTTCCCAGCCGTCTGCAAGCCTAATGTCTCTTTCTGCTCTACTACAGTTAGAAGACTCAGTAGGTATAAATAGTTGTCTTAAAATGAAGAAAAGCAACCTTTGCCCTTTGATTGTGTCAAGTAAAAGGAGCTGCTTTTTAACCCAGTGAGATCCTGGAAATGTGTTAAAATTTGCTTCCCATATCTATCAGATAATTCTGCAAAACTTATACACCTCATTCATGAAACTAAATGAGGACAATTTTCTGAAAAGTATTGCAAAAATAAAGAGCTTCAGAAACAGTTTTTATCAGACAAAAAGTTACATGGACCCTATTCATTGCAAGCAGATTCAGCACACAGAAGGCTTTAAAGCATTCCCAGTTGTCCTTAACATTTCTCAACAGTTTCAACTATGGCATTTTATCTGCTTTTATCTCCTCTGATTTTCCACTCAGAATATTTCCTTAGCTCATTTTAATCCCAGTACCATGTGTTTTCAGTAATCGTTCAGAGTCAGATTGTGTTTCACTCAGCGCCTGTGCCCTAACCCAACAGCACTGCTAAGCACAAGCTCCTATCTTAGCAGAACAACTGGTTCCAGCTGGCTCATGCTGGGGACCCTTGGAGGTACACGCTGCCTACAGGAGCTGGCTGGCTGCTAGCGCGCTGCAGCCCTCCCTGATACTCTGCAGCTGCTGGTTCGCAGAGCATGGCTCCGGGAGGGAAGCTGCTGCTCAGCCAGGGAAGTATCCCGAGCATTTCTACGGCAGCACGGCACTGCTGCACTGCTCTTACCCAGCAATCAATAACTTAGAAACTCACAGCTCTTACTGGTATCAGATAAACTAGTTGCTCTTAGAAGCAACCATCTTCCTGGTAGATGTACTTTTAGCTAATTGAAATCATAGAATCCTACAGAACTAAAGTGTGATATTTCAAATCAGTAAGGTTTTAAATGCTATATATACTTGCATACTGTATATATACTATATAGCTATAGTGTATACATATATACATATATTTTGGAAGAATAAACTGGTTTTACTTTCTGTTCTCCCTGTCCCTCATTCCTGTGCAGGTAAATAAATATTAATAATAATAATTAAAAAATAATATCTTACAGTGACAGAACAGTGGAACAGACTGCCCAGAGAGGTTATGGAGTCTCCTTCTATGGAGATATTCAAAACCCATCTGGCTCCGCTTCTGTGTGACCTGGTCTAGAGAATCCTGCTGTGGCAGGGGGGTTGGACTAGATGATCTTTCGAGGTCCCTTCCAACTCCTAATATTCTATGATTCTATGATCTAACCTTTTTCCATTCTCAATGCAGTGTAGCAATAGAAAATTGTTTTATCCAGCCCAAGCTGGCTTTGTATTATTTATTTCCTGAGAGTGCATTGTTTTTCCTCCTTTAACCCTTTTTGTACTGGTATAAGGATCTCACAGAGGAAGGTCAGATGTGAGAGCTCATGGTTATTTCTTTGTTAATAGTGGGATTTGGTGAGGAGGAGGAGGTAGAGCTTTTCTCATTCATTTCTACCCATGAACTGCACCTTCAGGGGACAGAGAGCTGGTTCTTTTTTTGTTGTTGTTGTTTTAATCAGTGACAAAGTTTTTTGTCACATAGCTTATTCCCTTTGTTTTCTCCACAGGGCAATTGCCTCCAGATTCTTGTCCAGGATGCTCATCTCAGCTATGTGATCTGAGAAGTGCGTGTTAGGTTGTGCATTTTTCTCAGTGGTGGTTTCCTGCTTATGATTTAGCAGGTGTCATTTTTTTTTCTAAGAAATTCTTCTGCTCTATTTTTAATTATTAACATTCTGGAAGAATTAAAAAAAAAGGCAGAGAGAAAGAGAAAATAACATGCTAAAAGGGGATGTTCCTAGTATTTGCCAAATCACACGCTTTCTTTTCTCATATTTTGTGTTGATAGCATTAGGTCTCAATTAAGTTACATGGATTTGTTAAGAAGGTCAGGTCACATGTTATCATTGTAAACAGCTGTGTTTGAACAGCAGTTGGTGTTTATAACTAATGGAGATGTTATTATAGTAAGATATGTGCTTAAAATTGTAACTGTGGTATTTTGTCTTTAAAAGCACATCTACAGTACTAGGGATCTAATTCTGTACCTTTAGTTCTGAGTAAATCTTTGCTACTCCAAAGATCAAGCACTTAATATTCGCAAACTGCCTTTCAAAATATTAGTGTCAGGAGCCAAATAAATGGTTTTCAGCAATACACAGGCTCTCATACAAATCTAAGTTTTAACAAAGCTCCTTTTCTGATCTCCACAATCAACCCAGCAGCTTTTTTGCTTATCTACTTTCCTTAAAATGTTCTGCAGTAGGTTTAATCTTTCAAACATGTTCTGGCTGCAGCAGGGAGGGAACCACCTGTAACAAGCAAGCTAATCAGCAATGAACAGCAAATACAGCAGTTTTAACCTGCATGGTCCTAGTAAAGTTTTATGTCCTGCGCTGAGAGACCCCTGTTTTCACAAGGCTGCACGTTTTAGAAACGTTTTCTTTAGTCTATAAATCACAGGTAGAGGTCCCAGCTTCTCTTACAAAGCTGCCTTTAATGATATACAGACTATGTCTTTGAGGTAATGCATGCTTGTTATGCGTGCTAAGAATAGCTGAAAATGGTAGCAATCACCTTATAAAGCACTGTGGAGAATACACCCATCTGCAGATAATAAGTAATGGGAACATACCACTAAAACACACAGTATTTATAAGAATGTGCTGATTTGAGAACACAAGTTGTTTGTTCAGTTTAAGGAGTCCCAGAACAGTCTTCGATTTCTGCACTGAGCTGCAATTGTTGTACTGTGCACGGCTGCGTTTTGTAAAATGCTTTCCTCTTACAATTAATACAACAGAAAGTACAACCTTTGAGTACAGTGAAGCAAATTTACTTGTAAATGTCTCTGTGAAACTTGAATTCACATTTAATTTCTAATAATCCATTTTACAGCAAGTACCTCATCAAAACCTTAGGCCTTTTCCAAGCTAAAGAAAAGCTAGGGAAATTATTCACAAATGTTTGCATGAATTCTAAATTGCTTTTCTATTCAAAAGTGTTCACACCCCTTTTGGTGATTAATCCATGAACATTTGTGCTAATGGACATCTGCCCACACAAATGTTTGGCTTTTCAATGAGTGACAACTTATTTTATTTGCAAATAAGGTACTGGTGCCCCAATAGGGCACTCACCATCATCCAGTCAAAGAGTAGGAACAGTGCCATGTGATTTAGGTTAGTAATCCTATATAATGAGTTGCGAATAGGCAAAGATATAACGGAATTAACAGTTGAGGAGCACTACATGAGTAGAAACATGCTCTGATTGAGTGTTTGACACTCCAAATGACTAATAAATTTAGGCTGTTTGTGAAAATGGAAAAAATGCATTGGACAAAATCTTTCTGTAAGTAGAATAACCTGTTATAGCTGTACTTCTATAGCCTGGTTTCAGCCAGGTGAAAAACTGAAACTTGGTGGCTTGAAATTTAGAAAAAGAATATAAGAAAAAAGACTCTTGAAGTATATAAACAAAGAAAGGAACTGAAGATTTTTTGTAAGTGGGTACATCCTTTTTATTAATTTGCAGGCACTCATACATGTTACTGAAACTCTGAACCAAACTTCCTGAGATATTTGTACTTATTAACTAGTCCTCTCTTCCCCTACCAGAAACATACAGCAAACCTGAATCTTTGCAACTTCTTTCTTCAATGAAGGAAAAGAAATGGATCAGGGATTCTTTCCTCAAGAAAAAGTCAGATTTCTCACTAAAGCAGTGGAAATGTCTATTTAATTTGCCATCCTTCCCTCAGCAGGATGTCTTTTGAGATGTAGTGTTTAGACCTCACCAGCAAACCTTGTTTACCTTAAAGGCTAGCATAAAAGCACACCATAAGACACTGTGGTCTGTTGTGTTCAAGCGTTTCAGCTATGTTGTGGCTTAGATAAAACACTGAAGACCAGTAATGTGGACAAAACAAACCTTGATTTGCTTTGAGGAAGTGCAACATTTTAAAATACATGTAAGCTCTACCTACTGAAATATGGTTTTTCTGTTAATTTGTTTGCATGACAGTATGAGCCAGGAACCTCTCTACACACATATATTTAATAAAAAAAACTAAAAACCAAACCCAAAACTGTCTGTCCCTAAGGAGCTGGATATCTCAATTTATATATAGGACAATTCAAACTAACAGACTTATAGGAAAACAACAAAACAGCATGGGCCAGTGTCCCAGTCCAGGGGCACAGGAAAACAGATGCCTGCCTGCTCTCAAATTTTTGCCAATTTTTGAAAGAAAAGAATATTTAAGGAAAAACTTGAAAAATGTTATTGCTTATTGCTTGACAGATATCTCCAAAAACCTTCACCTCAGAGCAATGAGTAATTACTTGAATGTGGCAGCTTAAGACTTACTTGCTCAATAAGACATACAAAGCAAGCAACTGATGACTGCATGCATGCCTGTGGGAAAATGCCAAATTCAGTTCTATTCTGATTCAGTCTGAGACTTGAGGTTTGATTGTTCTGAACAAATACATGCTCTGACTAATCCATGGAAAATGACCCTGTCTAGCAGAAATCTTTGTTTTAATGTTTCAACACCTTTGGAGGAAAAAGCATCTTCTTCAGCAACACTTTACCACAGAATTTTCATCTGTAGTTTTGAGCTTATTAGTCATTCTATACATACATTTCACAATTAATAACTTTAAAACTTAAAATTTTCAGCAACCAGCTGCCAAGGAGTAATTCTTTTTCCTGAGACATATCAGATATTTACAAATTTAGATGCTCTAGTGGTTCCCTTATAGATACTCTGGTAACATGGAATTGCACTCTTGACTGATTTTAGGTGTCAGGAAAGGTCAGGCCTAATCAGGACTTGGATAGGCAAGCTCCCAAGAAACCTGACACAGAGCAGGTTGTGGTGATCTAGCACACAGGACTCACACCCGGTGACTGCCTCTTAGCAAGGGCTGGTACATAGAATTTTGATCTTGACAGCTTGTAGCCTCTACTGCTCCTGCAGTGCTCTTTGTTGTTCTTGGGATATTAGCTATCACACCTTTATCAAAATTCCATTAAGAAATTACAGTGGGCCCAATTCTGCACATGTTGAAATAGTCAAACTGACTTTTGTGGAAGCAGAAGAAAATTATAAACCATTATAAACCTAACATCTCCTGCATAATTTTATTTTGATAGATAATCTTTGGGTTTTGTCCTCAGTCATTTGGTAGTGTTATGTTTCTTTAAATGGCTCCCTCTTCCACCTGAGATGTAATTGCAATTGTGTGATAAAGTTGTCTCTTTACCATATGATGTGCTTGAGTCATTGCTTGGGAAGTTCTAGGCTATTATATCACCATCCCTACTTCCACTGTGGATGCAATATCCTCCCAGTCTGTAGCAGCACTCTTAGCTCAGTTTCAGTTATGAAAAGAAACACAAACAGAAGCTCAGAAAAAGTAAAGGCATAATTGCTATTCAGCCTGCCTAAATGTGTCAGCAGCAGTTGCAATATTCTGGTCAAGATATTTAGCAGTGAAGTTGGTGGACTGCTCTGCTCATTCTCACTTCACCTCTGTGAAGCTGCATTCAGTACATGTCTCTTTCATATCTTTACACTATGACACTAAACTGTGTGGAGTGGCTAACACACCAGAGGGTTGTGCCATTCAGCTTGACTTAGGCTGGAGAGATGGGCAGGGAGAAATTAATGAAATTCAATAAGGCCAAGTGTCAAGTTTTGTACCTGGGAAAGACCAACCCCATGTATGAGTATAGGTTGGGGACTGAGCTGTTGGAAAGCAGTGAAGGGGAAAGGGACCTAGGGGTCCTGGTGGATGGAAGGATGACCATGAGCCAGCAGTGTGCTTTTATGGCCAAGAGGACCAATGTGATTCTGAGGTGTATTAGAAGGGGTCTGGTTAGCAGGTCGAGAGAGGTTCTTCTCCCCCTTTACTCTACCCTGGTGAGGCTGCATCTGGAATATTGTGTCCAGTTTTGAGCCCCTCACTTGAAGAAGGATAGGGAACTGCTGGAGAGAGTCCAGCACAGAGCCACAAAGATGATGAAGGGGGTGAAACATCTTCCTTATGAGGAAAGGCTGAGGGAGCTGAGTCTCTAGTTTGGAGAAGAGGAAACTAAGGGGTGACCTCATCTATGGTTTCAAATATGTGAAGGGTAGGTGTCAGGAGGATGGGGTCAGACCCTTCTCAGTGAAGCCCAGTGACAAGAGAAGGGGCAATGGTTGTAAGCTGAAGCATAGGAGGTTCCATGTGAATACAAGAAGAATCTTTTTTCCCAAGGAGGGTGCCAGAGCACTGGAACAGGCTGCCCAAGAGGTTGTGGAGTCTCCTTCTCTGGAGATATTCAAAACCCGTCTGGACACGCTTCTGTGTGACCTGGTGTAGGGAATCCTTCTGTGGCAGGGGGGTTGGACTAGATGATCTTCCGAGGTCCCTTCCAACTCCTAACATTCTGTAATCATTCTGTGATTAACTTCCACTAATGGCTAATATTAAAGAGTCTAACAGGCAAAACAGGGACTGGTCTAACACAGCTTGTCTGCTCTTATGTTATAGTCCTATCCAGAAAAAGAGTTGGACAAGCAGTTTTGTCAGCTATTCCTTTTTTGCCAAACCTCATTTCAGTATGTATTCTTTGTAATCTATTTCTTTTCCTTCCTGCCCACCACACAAACCCAGCATTGTGTAACATGCAATGAGGATCAAGAGTAGCACAGGCTGCTCCTGCGTGTACCCTCCACTCTGATTGTCTTGTACATTAAAAGCTTATTTTAAGCCTATTGGCTTAAAATTAGTTCCACAGGGCTTTATGATGACAGAAATTTGCCCAGAGACAATTTGGCTGAATTTTGTTTTCAGACTTCAAAGAGTGTTGTGCTTGTACATGTAGTTCAGACAGAATTATTGATAATGTTGGAGTGGGATGAACAAAAAGTACTGCTGGGACCATGGTGGTAAACTCTGAACCTATAATATGTTATGGAATATTGGATTTTTATATCTGACCTTTACAGCCCCTCAAATCTTTATGAATCTGAGACAGTCTTATATGTATTGTTTTTTTCAGCTTTCTGACCATTTTAGGATTTAAATTTTTATACAGAGATTTATGAGTGCATCTTTTACTACAGGAACTTCAGTCTGAGGAAGTTCATCGTAGTTAAAAAGCATAAAAATCCAAGACTTTTTACATGTAAGAACAAGCATTACCCTTATGTTGTATTATATTTATTTTATTATATATCATAGTTTGTATATTATCTATGCAATGTATATATCTATGTGTATTATCTGGTTTTTTGTAAGTATCATTGGTCAGATTAGATGGCATTTTACCTAGCAAAACTTTTTCAGGACAGTCAAATCTGAAGAAATGAAGTGGGAATGGGAGGAGGGTGGTATTAAATTACTTTAAAAAGTTAATTTTAAAATGAAAACTTTAGTTGTTTCAAAAATGCTGAAATGGCACCTGATACTCTTTAATTTACACTTAAATTTAAATAACATAGTGCTCATAGGATAACTTTTTAACTCTAGATGTTACTTGATTCATCTAGTCAGGCTGTGTGAAGTCAACTGTTGGAAAGCCTGATAGAGTTTTATATCATTCTTACTAACTGCCTTATCACCCTTTAGGTCTGCCCCTATTGTTTACACTACTAGTACAAATGGACAACTTACCTGCAGCCTCTGTGCTCTCACAAGCAGGAGGGAGATGCTGGGGACAGTCCTCACCTGGGCGGTGCAAAGACTGAGACCCCAGACCCCTCCTCCTGCATGGTGAGAGGAGAATAGAGTGGAGAACATAATCCAGCCTCCAGTATTTTTAGCCACTTTAAGAGAAGCAAGCTAAAGAATTGCCATGCCCCTGATTTATAATCAGGTTAAATGACAACAGCTCTTTGTTCTTTCCTCTTGATGCCTCACCCTTTCATCCTAATACACATGTTTGTGAGGCTTAGGATGCGCATTTCTTGTGCCCTGAACAACAGTATCACAAAGAGCATCTTAAGCTCCCTTTTCATCAGTAAAATGTCATTATCAGAAACCTTGTGTGACCTCTTGTACGGCATCAAACCACTTTGCCAATATCCTCAACCCTTAGCAAGCTGCTAAAAGGGGTTTGTGCCTGACAAAGAACATTGAAGTCCTTATTTATACTTATATACATATATTTTATTTCATGTTTTGTTTTATACATTATATGTGACGTATAATTAAAAGTGGAATCAGTAACTGGCTTGTGTGTATGAGAGATCTTCCCTGCTGAACCCAGCACAGTGGTCATAAGTGACTGTTTCATATTAGGACTTTTGAGCACTCACATTAAACTATTCAGAACAAATCCTCAAGAACTTAATTGACAGAGGCACCTTTGAGGATTATTCTGGTATTTTCAGCATGCTGTCCATCTCCCACTGTTCACTCCCAGGATACCCAGTGAGCTGCCCAGAGCATTCAAGGGCTCACAGTGCTATTGGCGGCACTTTGGGCTGGAAGCAGAATGCACACAGGCTCAGCAGCACTAAGGAGTTTCAGCCACGGGGTACTACTAGTGGAGCAACACCAACAGGCAGTAGGAAAGGTGACTGGCATGCCCATATCCCCAGTGACAGCTACGTCTTATATCAGTGCAAGTCTGCTTCTATCTCAGTTTCAAATCAAGGAACACTTCTGGTTTGGGGAGGAGATGACAGCTTTTCATGCCCTGAGACAAGGCTAGAGAGAGTGCAGCAAGGTGGGGGCAATGTCTCTCTGGCTTAAGTTTTCCTCTTCAGCTCTTGTTTCAAATACAGCAAGTCCAGTAGTTTTGAGTCAGAACTGTCTTCTATTCACAAGCGAGACACAGTGGAGCAAACGCAAGCCGCGGTTTTTAGCAACAGCTTGCTCCTTCCTGTTCACTGTTTTGAAGACTGGAAAACATGCAGTCTGTAGGTGTGAACTCTGTCTGTGGAAGTACAGCAAAGACAGCAGGATGAAGACAACCCAACACCCTTGCATGGCCCTTCTTGGATGAAGTACAGTTAAACCCTTCATTGGTTCTCCCTAAGACATATGGTTTGGCACTAATCTGAGACATCTCCCAGTTGTATCATAGTGTTATCTAAGCTGGAAAGGACCCAATAGGGTCATCGAATCCAGCTCTTAAACTCATGGAGGACACCCCAAGAATCAAACTGTTTGCCCAAGAGCATTGTCTAGACACTTCTTAAACTCCATCTGGCATGGTGCTAAGACTACTTCCCTGGGGACGATGTTCCAGATCCCAACAACCCTCCGAGTGAAGAGCCCTTTCCTAATCTCCAGCCTGAACTTCCAGTGACTCAACTTCATCCTGTTTTCCCCAGTCCCATCGCTATCCACCAGATTAAAAAATTATGCCCATGTGGCTAAGAAGGCCAATGGCATCCTGGCTTGCATCAGGAACAGTGTGACCAGTAGGAGCAGGGAGGTGATCTTGCCACTGTACTCGGCACTGGTGAGGCCACACCTCGAGTACTGTGTGCAGTTTTGGGCACCGCAGTTTAGGAAGGACATTGAGCTACTAGAGAGGGTGCAGAGAAGGGCAACTAAGCTAGTCAGGGGTCTGGAAAACAGGCCTTATGAGGAGAGGCTTAGGGAGCTGGGCTTGTTTAGCCTGGAGGAGACTGAGGGGAGACCTTATCGCTCTCTTCAGCTACTTGAAAGGCCGTTCTAGGGAGGCAGGTGTTGGCCTCTTCTCCCTTGTGACTAGTGACAGGACTAGAGGGAATGGCCTTAAGCTGAGCCAGGGTAGGTTTAGATTAGATATTAGGAAGAATTTCTTTACTGAAAGAGTGGTGAGATATTGGAATAGGCTGCCCAGGGTAGTGGTGGAGTCACCATCCCTGGAGGTTTTCAAGAAGAGGATAGATGTGTTTCTTCAGGGGATGATTTAGGGGTAAGAGTAGTGTAGGGCTATCGGTTGGACTAGATGATCTTGATGGTCCTTTCCAACCGTAATGATTCTGTGATTCTGTGATTATGTGAACTATGGCCTGGAGAATAAAGCAAGCTTTGTCTCAGAAAAAAACTCGAGAAAGGATTGTAAAATATCTCTAGGCAGCCACTTGGTGCCTGTAATATATTTTCTTTGGAAAACAAGGTGCCATGTTTCTTCCCATAATAAATGAAATTCCAGAAAATTTCATATGAGAATGTACTCTTATCAAGATTAGCAAACAAAATCTAGTCTTGAAAGAATATAGGCTTTGACATTTCATGGCTGTGTATATATCTGGTAAGGAAGATATAACATGAGACACTCTGGCTGGTATGGTGGAGGGAAACAAAAATATATGTTGTCATGTTTCAACTGCAAAAGAGCAATCCCACTGCACAGGTTTCTGTGTAACTTGCTTCTACGAAGCACTGCTCCACTTCAACTATGTTTCTATTTTATACCTAATCATGAAAAGACTAAATACTCTTAAGAAGTTGATTAAAAAAGGTGACAATGAGATACAGTTATAGAATAATACAAACCATGAAAATCAAAGCAATTTTTGATAACTGTCCTGATACAAGAGTTTTTTGTTTGTCTTAGTACTCAGCTGAAAGCAAAATGTACTGCAAGTACACAATAAGCTAAGTTTGTTTGAAACTGTTGTATTTTTGCATACATAGATCTTACAGACCTCTTTCTATCTGCTGGTGTTATGTGAATTATCATGCACCTATTGAGTGTTTAAGACCAATGGTTTATGCTCTTTGCCATTCAAAATGTATGGAAAAAAAATTGCCTCATCACAACACTCTCAATAATTGGTTTTGTTCATACCTTGCACAGCTCACACCAGTGCTGTGGAATTCGTGTCTACTCAAAATGGGGTAGACACAAATTCTCCTCTTTGGCTTTTAATACAGTTATTAGGAGAAGAGTTAGTTTTTATGGTAGAGACTAATGCAAGGATTTAAATCTGCTTTTTCACATTGTCAATTTGATAAGCTCTTGCTGGTTTAGATGAGAAAGTAAAAGGTTTTGAAGCCCTCAGAAAGAAATCAAGGCATTTCTGAAAGTGCAGGGTAGTGCTGACAAGGACTGAACATCTTTGTATATGCAGGTCATAGAATCATAGAATTATCGGGATTGGAAGGGACCTTAGAGGTCATCTAGTCCAACCCCCTAGAGTGAGTAGGCAATCTCCAACTAAACCAGGTTGCCAAGCACCCTGTCCAGCCTTGCCTTGAACACCTCCAGGGACGGGGCCTCAAGCACCTGCCTGGGCAACCTGTTCCAATGTTCCACCACCCTCATGGTAAGGAATTTTTTCCTAATATCCAATCTAAACCTGCTCTTCCCTAATTTAAACCCATTACCCCTTGTCCTATCACTACAGGCCTTTGTAAACAGGCCCTCCCCAGCCTTTCTGTATGACCCCTTTAGGTACTGGAAGGTGACTCTTAGGTCCCCCCAAAGCCTTCTCTTCTTGAGACTGAACAATCCCAGCTCCCTCAGCCTATCCTCATAGGGGAGGTGTTCCAGCCCCTTGATCATTTTAGTAGCCCTCCTTTGGACCCGCTCCAACAGGTCTACGTCCTTCCTGTGTTGAGGGCTCCAGACCTGAACACAGTACTCCAGATGAGGTCTCACCAGAGCAGAGTACAGTGGCAGAATCATCTCTCTCGCTCTGCTGGTCACGCTTCTCCTGATGCAGCCCAGAATGTGATTTGCCTTCTGGGCCGCCAGCGTGCACTGCTTGCTCATGTCCAGCTTCTCATCAACCAACACCCCCAAGTCCTTTTCTGCAGGGCTGCTCTCCAGCTCCTCATCCCCCAGCTTGTATTGATAGCAGGGATTATTTCACCCCAGATGCAGGACCTTGCACTTGGTCTTGTTGAACCTCATGAGGTTCATCTGGGCCCACCTTTCCAGCCTGTCCAGGTCCCTCTGGATGTGGACACCCTCCAGCGTGTCAACAGCACCACCCAACTTAGTGTCATCAGCAAACCTGCTGATGCTGCACTCCATCCCGCTGTCGATATCATTTATAAAAATATTAAATAGGACAGGTCCCAGTACGGACCCCTGAGGGACACCACTTGTCACTAGTCTCCATCTGGACTTCGAGCCATTGACTACTACCCTCTGGATGTGACCATCCAGCCAATTCCTTACCCACTGAACAGTCCACCCATCAAATCCATAGTTCTCTAACTTGGCCAGTAGAATATTGTGGGGGACTGTGTCAAAGGCTTACACAAGTCCAGATAGACCACATCCACAGGTTGTCCCTTGTCCACTAAGGTAGTCACGGGATCATAGAAAGCCACTAAGTTTGTCAGGCAGGATTTGCCCTTAGTGAAGCCATGCTGACTGTCCTTGATCACCTCCTTGTCCTCCATGTGCCTTATCAGACCTTCAAGGAGAATTTGCTCCATGATCTTCCCAGGCACAGAGGTGAGGCTGACAGGTCGGTAGTTACCTGGGTCTTCCCTTCTGCCCTTCTTGAAGATAGGAGTAACATGCCCCTTCTTCCAATCACTAGGGACTTCACCCGACTGCCAGGACTTCTCAAATATTATTGAGAGTGGCTTGGCGACTACATCGGCCAATTCTCTCAAGACTCTGGGATGCATCTCATCAGGGCCCATGGACTTATTTACATTTAGGTTCCTCAGGAGGTCACAAACCTGACCTTCACTTACAGTAGGAGGCATTCCATCACCCTGTTCCCCACCCTGTGGCTTTCTAACTTGGGAGGTGTTGGGAGAGAGGTTACCAGTGAAGACTGAGGAAAAAAAGTTGTTGAGAACCTCTGCCTTCTCCTGATCTGTTGTTCCTAGCTCGCCGTTCTTGCTCTTCAGGGGGGGGATGTTCTCTTTGACCTTCCTTTTTTCATTGATGTACCTGTAGAATCCCTTCTTGTTATTCTTTGCATCCCTTGCTAGATTCAGTTCCAGCTGAGCCCTGGCCTTCCTGACCTCATCTCTACACCTACGGGCAACATCCCTATACTCTTCCCAGGATCCCTGTCGCTTTTTCCACTGCCTGCGCAGCTCCTTCTTGTTTTTTAATTTGACCAGCAGGTCTTTACTCAGCCATGCCGGTCTCTTCCCTTTCCTGCCAGATTTCTTACACCTAGGGATCGAGAGCTCTTGTGCTCTATGGAAAGCATCCTTAAAGAACTGCCAGCTTTGTTCTGCTCCGCTGTCTCTGAGGACTACCTCCCAGGGTATTCTGCTGAGCAATTCATTAAAGAGCTGGAAGTTTGCTTTTCTAAAATTCAGGGTCTTAACTGTGCTTCTTGACGGATTAGTGGCCCTTAAGATCATCAGACTCTGCAGCATTCACATCACTTCCTGTGGAAGCAGTGACCCAGTTCAGATGCAAATCTGCTGATCTGGGTGATCTAAAACAGCGGCAACTAGACTTTAGTGAGTGCTTTTCTGACTTACACCAGCTTTGTGAACATCATAGTCACCAGAGAATAAACTCAGGTTGACAAATATCCTTTAATACCAGTAAAGGAAGTTACCTGTAAGCTCCTCAGCAACTACATCAAACACGCTGAGCAATCATGCTGCTGGCTGCAGCAAGGATCACAATGAAATGGAGTATGCTATCCACCCAAACACTACCTATTGCAAGAAGTATAAGGAGCAGTTCCTTAGCTCATGTTCTGCTGTGACTACTGGTCTGCTCTGGTCATATGGGGTGGGATAAATTCCCTGGCCATCATTGTTAGAAATTGCTTACTCTTTTCCTGAAATACTGCTAAGGAGAACCACGTCAGAGCTGCGAGGAAAACAAAATGGCAGAAAAAGGGTTTAAAGAGTCAAAACACTGCAGACAACTTCTGCAGATTTAATGTGTTTGTGCCTTGGTACACATGAAATGTAAGTGGCCAGAATTCCATGTTAATGCAAAAGACTTGCTGGAAGTACCTGTGTGAAGCTGAGCAGTGTGGCTGTTCAGTGTATGTGCATGGACAGCAGTTTCACAGAATACTTTTTCTCGGCCACATGAAGGTGTGATATCTTCCTGGGAAAGAAATAGCCAGTATGATATACCCACAGTAGCTTAGGACCACCCACAGTTCTATTTCTGTCCCTAAGGTTATGCTGTCACTGTCTCAGTATTCAGTACCTCCCTTATGCCATAAGCCTCTCTAACTTATAGCAGTGACTCAAAGGATGAACAAAGCAAAACCTCCCAGCTTCCTCCCCCTGCACTGCAGAGCAGGCATGCATGCCAGTGACCATCTCCCACTCTGCAACTGCACACTGGAGAGTGTGGTTCCAGCTTTGAAGCAGTAGGCATAGCAGTGCTACTCACCCACGTGAAGGGGAATACCTGATACAATGCATACAGAAGTCCTCAGAAAATGAGAAGACAGTTCTGCAGCTCATCTTGTGTTATTTTTGCCAATTTTGATGTGTTCTGGTGATGTGGAAAGACATAGGGAGTGGTGAGAGATCTCAGGGATACTTACAAAGGACTGGATAATCTGGCCTGAGCCAGGTGACTGTTGGTCACTTTTATCATTTCTCAGGGGAGTTTCCACACCCAAGCCCAAGTTTCACATAGCTGCTGTGTGCTGAGCTACCACAGACAAACTGAAGTGAAACAAAAACTTGAACCTGAACTAACAAGATACTATAGGTTTAACCATACCTCTAATGTGACTTAAAACCTGAGTAGAAAATATTGTTGTATCAGCCAATCATGCTTCATCAAACAAGAAACAGCCTGAAAAGGTGCTTAAGGGGTCATAGCTGCTTGACCAGTACAGGAGACTAAGAAAGAATGCCAGCAAGTCTGCAGGATCTTGGTAAGACTGAAACTTTTTTGCCAGCATTGCAGGTGGTATAGTTAGTCTTTTAAGAATGGATATTCATCAAGAAACAGCAACATTTGTCTTCTTTCTTCATTTCTGTCTTCTGCCTGAGAATAAGCTTCCATCATTGTAGTTTTCATTCATAGACATTTAAGTCAAATGTCAGGTACAGAATATTTCTTTCATTACCACTGACTCACTTCAAGTATTGTGGTAAATTACCCTCTGCTTTTCATTTAGTCGAATCGAGAAAGTTGACTTGTATCCTATGATTTTATCTCCAACCTCAAGTTGAGCATTTTTATTTGTCTGATTGTTTTTAATTGCATTTCTGAATAAGTACAATGTTTCAAGTGCTTTGAGTTGAGATAATTGATGTTGTCATTGCAAAGACAAACTGGATAACTCTGTACTGAGAGAAACAGGACACATCTTTGAAAAAGCAAAGTGGGAATGCTTTAGAAGAAATAGGATCTTTGAACTGTAACACCAAGAAGTAGCTTCTGAGGTGAAGACTGCACCTATTATTTCAGTTCTGGCCATAACTGACCTTTTTCTTCTGGTTTAAGCAAGTCGTGAAGAAATCATGTGAGCTGAATCCTTACAGAGGTTGTAATTGATCTATTAACATATTTTTGTGAAGAAGCACAGTACTACATTTGGAGTCTGGTACTTCAGGAGTTCACATGCATTCCTAAGAATGAATCAATGGACCTGCTGGCCTGCAACTGCCAAGCAGCTCTGCTCAATGGCATTAATTTGTCTGTGGCAGGATTAGTTTACGTTACCATTGCACTATAAAAAGCAAGACTGAAATCTTTATTGCACCCTCTTCAGGGCAGTTGTGGTAAAGTGAAGTTATCTACTCAAACTTAGGAAGACTTACAAGGTAGTGTATGTATTTGAAGTTACTAAATTTTAATAAAGCAGCTTTGGCTTTTGAATCTGATCATGAATAAAACTAGTTTTGGTTAATATTTTTCTGAAGTTTTTGAATTCCCTGACCCCACCCTGAGTTGTTTTTAATGCTATAAATATGAGCTTAACTTAAAGGAGGTATGTAAGCTAGAAGGATTTAACAAAAAACTGTTACCAGCTTTTACAAGTTGCTAGATAAATTATTTTTCACTAAACTTATACAATTATTTTAGCCTCTTTTCATCATATTATATTCTCAAATTTATTCATTACTTAAACACTTTAGACAGATGTTTTCAAACAATACCTTGTGCATACCAAAACCATATTCTGTATAGATTCTTCAGTGACCACCTTAGCAGCCACTTGTAGGAAGACATCAAATGATGTGAATAACATCTCCCAGTTTGTTTTTTTCTCCTGTATTCTCACTAGAGGGTGGTGTATGTGTTGTAGAGAAACTTGTTTTGTAAAGGTTTATGTTTGATGAATGTGTTTTTCCTTGAGCATTACAGAAGCATGGGTTGGTTTTTTGTTGCTGTGTATTTCTTCTGATAGAGACAATAAAAAAATCAGTATGCACTTAGAAGATTAAGTAAGAGGCTTAAACCTGGGGAAGATCATTTTATTTCCAGGTGAATTCCACAGAAATTTTTATTTCAAGATTTACTTCTTCCACAAGAAGCAAATTTTCCAGACATCACTTTCATCTCAGAATCTTGATGGGAATTGTCTGACTTTCAATATGTTAAACTGCAAAGACAGAGATTGAATCTGGATTAGATTGAAAGTTTATGAGAAATTTCTGAAATGCTTAAGGCTGAAAGACTATTGTCTAGTTGCTGTGGTCCATGAAAATAGTGAATGGAGGTATTCAATTAATTTTCAAATATGGTGCAGTTTGAAAAATAGTAATTCTTCCAGTCTCTGTAGATGAATCCTCAAACATATGCTGTGAAATTCAACCTTAAGTAGACTTTCTGCTGACATTTGTGCAAGTCTTATGGAAAGTATGATAATGTCGTGAAGAGGAACATGACTAATTCATGTGCCATTTGGGTAGACTTTTGAACCTTTACTCTTTATTCACTCCATTTTATCCTGAGCTTGCTAAGGCCGCATTGCTAAGTATACACTACTTCTGTGGATGCCCAAGAGGCTGCAAAAAAGGTCAGCGTCTTTTCTCTGCCTCTTACATGTTATTTCACTTCTTATTGGGTCCTAGAGTTCTTAGGATGTCCAGCTGGCTATCAGCATGCAGTTTTTGGTCCATGACTCACGGATTTATTTGAGCTAAAAGGGCTAAATAGGAGAGGAACGAGTGATAAAAAGGTAAAATCCACAGATTGAATTCAGATACATTGTCTTAAATATACAATGAGGATTGGCTTAGTTGTCTAATCCTGCAACTCCAGTTCCTCCATTGTTCGTCTTAAGAAAATCATTACGGGAACTAAGCTATGAAATTTCAGTGGAGTCATTCTGCCAGTGAGCCAGACAACAGATGCAGAAACCCCTGAGGGCTGCGAGAAGGCCCCAGTCAGCCAAGAGTTTGTGATATGGCAAAGATAACTTTCAGCTCCTTTTACTCTGTAGTTTGACGACTCCTGCAACATTTTCTTCTTCACCTGTTTGTTGTGGTTTTTCTCAGAATATGTGTACACTGCCAGATCTCCAAGCGACTGGAAACAAATCATGACCCCATGCCAAAACAGTCTGCCTCTCAACAAAACCTTTCAGTTGAGGTGTGGCATGATGTTAGCTGCAGCAGGTCTACATAGAGTTGGCTGACAATGAAAGCACAGCTTACCTTCATGTAATCTAATACAAAGAGGGCAAACAGGCAACAGGGCTTTGTATTTTTGGGTAAAGGATGTTAAAATAAAACTTTAATATAATTATGGGAACCAGCTTCACACATATGTGAACAAAAAGGAGAATAGACTTCCTTCTTTTGACTTTTTCAGTAATGTCTTGAACGCATTCACAACAGACTACTCCCACTCAAGTGTTTCCATCAGACAAAGCCACACAAATGCCAGTTCTGTAGGAGAGGAAATGCTAGGGCTTGTGTCTTTCTATCTCTGCTGCAACAAATATACAGGGCTTCAAATATCTCATGTGTTCATACAGATAAAAAACATTGCTAAATAGGCACACAACCCCAGAACACTTCTCACCACAGACCACAAACACCTCCTTCACTGCTGCATGAAGAAGGAGTTTTAACACATTATGTCTCCACTTTCCAGGCTACCTTTTCCCTCCTCTAACATCTCGCCCTTATTTGTGCTCAGCTTCAGGTTTTCAATAGAGGGTTCAGCATAAACGCTTAAGGCTGCAGCACCCACCATAGACACTGCCCAGCTACTGTCCAGTTCAGTTGTAGAGTCATTGCAATTAATGAGGAGATTCCTATTTCTGGCTAAAAATGCACTAGCAGGCCTCATGTGTGATCCAACTGGCATGCAATCAAGGGTCTATGAAATGTCACTCTTTTTTAGATGCTTTTGAAGAACCAAGTTTAAGGGACAAGTTTCTCCCTCTGGGTTTTCTGACCAGTACTAAAGGTTGTGCTGCAACACTTCTGTTTTGCTGGGTTATTCAAGTCTGCACAAAGGTAGCTTCTATCAACCAGCACTGAGAGTCTGGAGTTTTTATAGGCCATTTGTGTGAGAAATATGCTAATAATTCAGAGATTTTAGTCATTTTAGCAGTTTCATTTTTCTCATGTGACCTCAACCCATTTAAACAAAGATTAGCACAGTCATCAAGAAACTCCAGCTTAATGACACTAGTTCAAAATTAACCAAAAAACCCCCTATTTTCCATTAAGATATAGGACTGATTTGGGGGAGGTTTGTGTGGGTTTTTTTTTTTTGGTTGTTTTTTGGAGGTTTTGGTTTTGTTATTTTTTTGAGGGTTTGCTATTTTTTTGTCTCTGTAGAAGGTGTAGCTTTTTTAAGAAATACATACATAATTTTTGGTTGAAAACATTAGGTATTCAGATGTAAATTTTGAGGTTTAATATAAACTAAAGAGCTTGGTTGAAATGTCCACGTGAAGAAGAAACCATGAAAAATACTGCTTATCTGAAAATCAGTATTTTGAAAATCAGTTCAATTTCAATAGTTGCAGATGAATTTTTTTTTAGTGAAGCAAATTAATTGCAGCTGGGGATGTTACTAACATACTTTCTTACAGTAGGAGAGAAAGAGTTTAACTTTTCTCCTGAGCTAGGAAGCTTTCATCTCAACATCCACCAAGAATTACTTTAAGCAAGGGTTCCTCCTCTCTGTGAGGAGCCATCCACCACTGCTATGTACCAACATACCAAAATATTCACTTACAGTAGACAGCAGGCACAGTAGCTGACTCTTACATTTTTCTGCTGTAGACTAGCTTTCATTAAGCAGCTGAAAAATTCAAGAGAGCAGTTAGTCAGAAAAGGAGCCCTGCCTCACAGCTGTGAGTCTGCCACGACACATCTATCGTGTCCAAGCCTCCAGTCACAATTTCTTTCCCTCCATGTGGCATAAACATTTAGTACTTTTGATGTTACTGTTTCAAAAGAATTGAATTAGGCTATTTAAATATTCAGGTGTTCCTTGCCTCTGATATATTTTGAAGGAAATTGTATATCTCAACCCTTCATCTACCTGTGGTTTTTTAATGACAAAACAACTATTTAGTGATGATTTTTTTATGGCGACTCAAACAACAACATCCCTGAACACCAATTTAGGTATTTAATAGTTATAATATCCTTGTCACCAAGAAGGTTTACTGGAGTGTTCACATGCCTGTTCATAAAAATGAAAATAGCTTTAGAGTTTGCTTCCTTTGGCAAAATCTTGTCACCTTCACCAAAATAATGATGGCATTGCTCTGAGAACTTGTGTCTGTACCAGTTTTTCTGATGTACAGTGGGTTTTCAGGTTTGCCAGTCCTTATCAGTTCATTGATTACCTTCAAGCTCTTAAGAAAAGCTACTGCAGCGTCAATGGACATGAGAATATCAAAGGAACAATTTGTTTGCAGAAAGAGGAAACATTTCACTTGAACTCTAATGTTGTCAGCAGCTGCTTGTTTGTTCCACATTGTTGCTAAGGTAACATCTAAAAATAATTTATAGTAGTAATACTTTTAAGTGTGTCTACTGTTGCAACATCATTTTAGTGTCTTTCCATTTAAAGTTTATTACTGCTTAATGCATTTGTTGCCAAGCTGATTCAGGAAGGAAGGAGGATAAATAGAAAATTTCTCAAGATGTTTTCATTTCTATCTGAAAAACATTGATATAAAAATCTCCAAGTGAGTCCTGACCATGTGGCAAATTTGTTGAGAAGCGCAGTTGAGCTTCTTACTGGGAATTTTACAGGAAAATGCCATCTGCGGAAACCAAATTCTGTTCCTGAAACCCCTTTTCATTACACTAAGCATTGCATTTCTTTCATTGCCCCAGCTAGCTAGGTTAATTCTGTCCCTTCTTCTCTAGCACTGCCCTGCAGAAGGTGTTAGGAAGAGCCTGCTTACTCACTGGTGCTGAGACTGACTACTCTGCAAAGAGGAGAAGAAACAAAAAACAAGAACAACAAAAACCCCCACACCCAAACCCAAAAATTAAGAGACTAAACCTTTCGTACTGGTAGTCGGTCACTGAGGACAAGATGAGAAGGAAAAACCTCCTTCCTCCTTCTGAAATCTTTAGCAACGACAACACTGTCAGAAAGAGTCTGGTCATCTTCTTCTACAGGAATGAAGTTGTAACACCCTGCTTTGAGGAAGGAGGATTTACATAAAAAGAAAACTGATATACTGACATCCAGAGAGATCTTTATAGGCTTGAGAGGTAGTCCCATGTGAACCTCATGAAGTTCAACAAGGTCAAGTGAAAGGTTCTCCACCTGGGCTGGGGCAATCCCAACCACAGATACAGGCTGGACAAGTGGATTGAGAGCAGCCCTGCAGAGAAAGACTTTGGGGTACTAGTGGATAAAAACTGAATATGAGCCAGCGGCATGCACTTGCACCCCAGAAAGCCAATTACATCCTGGGCTGCATCAAAAAAAGAGTGGCCAGTATGTCAAGGGAGGTGATTCTCCCCCTCTGCTCTGCACTGGTGAGACTCCACCTGGAGTACAGTGTTCAGCTATGGGGCCCCCAGCATAAGACTAACAAGTCCAGGGGAGGGCTTCAAAGACAATCAGAGGGCTAGAGCACCTCCCCTACAAGACAGCTGAGAGAGATGGGATTGTTCAACTCAGAGAAGAGAAGGATCTGGAGGGGGAGCTTCTTGCAGCCTTGCATCACTTAAAGGGAGCCTATGGGAAAGATGGGGAGGAACTCTGTCAGGGAGTGTAGTGACAGGATGAGGGGTAATAGTTTTGAACTAAAAGAGGCTAGGTTTAGATTAGATAGTAAGAAGAAATACTTTATGGTGAGGGTGATGGGACACTGGAACAGGTTACCTAGAGATGTTGTGAATGCTTTGTCCCTGACAGAGTTCAAAACCAGGTTGGATGAGGCCTTGAGCAGCCTGATCTACTGGAAGGTGTCCCTGTCGAGGGCAAGGAGGATGGAACTAGATGATCTTTAAAGTCCCTTCTAACCCAAACTATTCTGTGATTCTATAAATAGGGCATGAAGATGGGTTAAAAATAAAACAGATAACACTCAGAGTTATTACCCTTTAATGCAGCCTTCTCATAAAAATATATCTTCCTTTTCTTGCAAAGATTAATGCATTTTTGCAGACTGCTTTAGAAGTTGTAAAGATACATTTTTATGAATGCAATTACCAGAGGCCTTTGAGAAATTAAACTGACCAGTATGAAGTCCAGCAGGACCTGGATCTCATGGAGGACAGAAAGAGAGACCAGAGGCACATATTTGGCTATTTTACTGAATGCCTACTATTTTATCCATCAGCCACTTTGAAATGAAGAAAGCAACATCAGGGAACAAAAATTCCACACTTGTCATGAAGGCATGAGTGCTTCTTACTATAAATGTCAGTTAAAAGCAAAGCAGAATATGTGTGGTGCTGTGGTGAGGAGGCAGCCCATACACCTCTCCTTCACTAAATGTTTTACAGTAAGACTAAACTACACCCTAAATATTTGACACTGAACAGTAAAAAAACAATAGTGTGCTCTACAGTGTATCTGAAAGGAAGAGCAAACATAAGAGGAAGGGACAGTAGCTTAGAATAACATTATTCTAAGGGACCAGGACAAAGTTCTACCTTTGATTTTGATTTTCAGTCAATACTAGACTTTAAAAGCAGACTCTTATTGTATTTTTCAGTCTTCATCATGGTTTTTTTGATTGATTTTGTTGAGGTAAAATTTGGCCCACCCTTGCAAAAAATACAAGGTGAAAATGATGTTCCCTTTGTTTGCAGATTGGTTCCCTCTGCATGGAAGTCATTCTGCAGTCCTGACCCAGACAAAACTTCTGTTGATTTGAATTGTATCTTCCTGGCTGTGGCTTATTGTTCTTAAGAACTTTTATAATGTGTAGACTTCTCCTTAGCAGGATGTGAAGCACAGCTGGAGAAAAAAAACCCGACAGTTTTGAAGGTATCATTTGTTTTCACGCTTCAAAGGGCAGCTTCAGCTAGAGTATTATTGTGCCTATATATGCAAGTATAATCAATGTTTCTTCTGGTGATTTAGTATTTTATTGCTTTTTAAAATGGTTGATGAAATCATTTTAGTTAGATGATCTGCTTCAGCGTCTGCTGCTGTTGTCACTTCATTTTCAGTGTTTTCGTTTGGTGAAAAGATTTTTCTTTTCCATCTTGCAAAGCAACAAAATACCTGTGTGCACATATGTAATTGTAGTGTATACATGTATTTTTAGTACACTGTGTTCCTTCAGCTGTGCTTGGGTAACCTGGTAAGCTTCATTTCCTTGTGTCTGCATGATCATGATGCACAGCATGGGGGGACTTCTGTAACATAGTAAAAGAGCTGTGAAATATCACATTTGCTTGTAGAAATAGACAAAAGGAAATGTCTCAAAATAAGCAAAGAGTTTTTTGTAGACTACAAAAATTCTTTAATATAAACACTAAGTGGGGAGTTCCACCACAGTCTAAGTGTAAGGAGAATTAATTTAAAGGTTGAGTAGGTTAATATTTAGAACTTTAAAACTACTTCCTGTTATTCTTCTAGTTTATTCTCAACCATTTTTAGACTCAGTCAGCTGATAGTATGTTTCTTTTGTGTGAAACTTTAGGTTGTCATGAAGAGCTTCTCACAGTCCAGCTGTATTCATTGGAAACAAGCCTAGGAGCTGAACACCAGAGGAACAGATAGGCTGAGACTCTTCTGTAAACTCAGGAAGACCTAACCACTTTCTTCTGAAGTCAAACAGCGAATGTATGAAGAAATCTATCATATGCATTCTAATAAGGATCTGGATCTCACTCTCTTTGTAGTAAGAAGTGTTTTCTTCACTCCTCACCCCAATCTTCTGAGTCAATAAATTAATTAAAACCATAAAATCTTATTGTATCCTGACTTGCAGAAACTACACAGGAGCAAAGGGAAGACTCCCACATGTTAACATATGAATTATTCCACTTAATTTATTAGAAAACTCTAGAAGACACTTCTTTAAGAAAGGGAATTTTGTGTTTACTTTTTAAAATTAAAGTCTGCAGAGTATAAATTGAGTAGGGTAACAATGGGAATTCTACTCTTCCACTGGTTTCCATTTAAATGTTAAAATAGGTCATAGAATCATGGCAATTTTTAGGTTTGAAAGGACCTTTAAGATCAGTGACTCCAACCATTAAATGATATATAGTCAGAAGATATACAGAATCACTGTTAGGGATGAATAGTAATTCTTTTAAGAGCAAAAGTTCCTCATTGATTTCAATGGCATTAGAGTCTGATTACTGAAAAAATACTGGCTTCAATAGCTATAGAGCTGCACTGGAAGATTGGTTGTGCTAAAACAGAAATGGTATGAAAGCAAACCAACTAAATCCCAAACAATTTTTTTAATACCATTAGATTGAAGGATGAGCTGTTACATAAATGGAAACTGCTTCTCTTCAGATGCTGCTGCTGCTTTCAAGTGAAAGTGGCGGTTCGTTTCAGCTGCAGTGTCCTGTGCAAACCTTGTGCCCAATAACATTTTCTGTAGGGTTCCTCCATGGTGAC
Source organism: Galbula dea (assembly GCA_013399015.1). NCBI lineage: Eukaryota > Metazoa > Chordata > Aves > Piciformes > Galbulidae > Galbula > Galbula dea. The sequence continues at coordinate 294,121 of VWZX01009379.1, forward strand.
AAGAAGAGGTATAGCTGCTCCTAGAGTCTAACCAGATGTAGGTGCATGTAGGATCTAGGAGAAGATGACAGCACTTTGAGCATCTTCAGAGGCACGAATGCCTACTGACAACTTACTGGGGAGAAAAATAAGGATTTATGAACTTGAGTCATGTAAACTTGAGTCATAACTGGGATGCTAGAGTGACAGGAGCACAATTCCTATATTTGATTAAAGATAACTTCAGTTCTTTGCAGCTTACACTAATTTGGAGAGAACTGGTCAATACACTTAAGGGCAGACCTGCCATTCAGAGGGGCCCAGAAAGCAATCTTGTGAAGTTCAAGGACAATGCAAAGTTCTGTACTAGGGAAGGATAAGCCCCTTGCAATGATATAGGCTGGGGACTGCCTGGTTAGGGTGAACCTATGTGGAAAAGGCCCTGTAAACGGCATCTTTCATTTGTAATAAATGCTCTAGATAGTGAAGGATAAAAGTCAGCCCTTAGGAAAAATGCCTGGTCAGGAACATAGTGTAAGCATTTCGCCAAATACTGACCACCACCACACACTGGATTAATAAAGGAGAGCTATATGACCCTACTTCTACCCTACTTCCCCTTCAGGGAATCATAGAATCGTCTGAGTTGGAAGGGACCTCAAAGATCATCTAGTTCCAACCCCCCTGCCTGGCAGGGACACCATCCGCTAGATCAGGTTACCCAGGGCCCCAACAAGCCTTATCTTAAAAGCTTCCAGGGCTGGGGCTTCCACAACCTCTCTGGGCAACCTGTTCCGTTGTCTAACCACCCTCATAGTGAAGAACTTCCTCCTAATATCCAACCTAAATCTACTCTCCTCTAATGAAAAGCTTTACTCTGTTTTCAGGGGGAACTCATACTTTCTGGAAAGAACATGTTATATTACAGGCTTGTTATTCACACTCTTTGTACCAGCAAGTCTAGTAAATAGCTCAGCTATGAATATCAACCCTCCCCCTTCGATTTAACTTCAAAGCAGTTCAATAGCTGTTTTCATCTTATCTGCATATAGGAGCTACTTGCAACATGTTTAGTAACCATGTGCTAAACAAACAAGTTTACAAGCCAAAAACATTGGTGTTGTTATCTTCTTCACAAGCATGCATATTACAGTGACAGATGGGGTTTGGGGGTGGAGTTCAATTTGGTTTGTTATTCACTATGGATCACAGAGCTTGTAGATGAGTATAACACTGAGTGTATGACACTAATTTCCACAGAAGACTACAGCTTCAGGTGGCTGATACCATCTCAGCATTAAACAAGTTTGCTCTATCACTGCCTTACTTAAGAGTAGCATGGGGATTACTATGGACTGTGAAAGTCTTGTCAAGACTTTGAAAGCTCATGTTACTAATACGAAGCATGCACTTATGAAATTTACCCATTCTGAGCTCTGTGCTGTTCTGAGTGCTGCTAGATGCTGAATTAAATATAGTGGACAAATACATTGAAAGAATCTGTCTGTTTTTTTCATCATTTGTTCCTACTTTTAAAAATATACTCAGTTTCTCCAGGACCCCTGAAAAAACACCCTGTCTCTCCCTCCTGCAGGACAATAATGAGTCCCCAAATAACCACTCACAGAACCATCACAGATCTCAATCTTCCATACTGAGTAGAGAACACCATCCCACCATGATTGCTGTTACTACCTGTCAGCTGTGAAAACTTTAGCCTAAAAGTCTGGACTGCGAGTCAGCAAAGAAGAAAAATGAGAAAATAAGACATACCACATTTTAATTTGTACATAGCCCACATCTCAAGGGAAAACAAAAACAAAACAAAACCAAATAAACAAACAACAACAAAAAGTCACTGCACAAAAAAAAGCTCAAAAATCACCAAAAAAAACCAACCAAACAAAAAAACCCCAAAACTAAAACAAAACCAAAACCAGAGGTAAGTGTCTATCCAGTGAAAGGCAGTACACTGGGAGAAATGGAAGAGAAAAACAGAAGAGAGGCTCTCTGTAGCATACAGAGCTCTTCAGTACATCTCCTTTTGTATCACATATGCATACATCCCATCCTTCTGCAGAGATGCAGGGTTGTTGGCTTTGGTTTAAATTTTTTTGTGTGGATTTGGGGTTTTTTTAGCAAACTGCGTAGGTGCAGTCCTTTTTTTGTGAAGGACTATCTCCAAGCTTGAAAGTATGGTGAATCTTTAGGAGAAGAAAAGGTAGTCCTCCAGCTAAGTGAAGAAGAGATCTTGTAACCAAAGGAAAAAGATCCATGGAGTTTAAGCAGGCTGTAACAGCAAATTACTTTAACAAGAGTGTCTAAGGGCATTTTACATTGAATGTAATTTAGATTGAATTTCTTAATGGAGCAGTTGCCCATATGCCTCTCTACCAAAACACAGTATTTTGGATACTGTGGCCGTTTGAGGGTTAAGGCTGGACTGACCACCACCCAGCAAGGGACACTCTCCACTACTCCCCTCTTCCTCCCTCCTGCTACTGGAGGGGAAAGGGAAATGAGAGAGAAAGAGGCTTGTGGATTGGAAAACAAAACAACACAAAACAAAACAACAACAACAGATTACTCTGCACTAGTAAAACCAGATAATATATGTGAATATATGTAGAACCGGCACTGAAACCCAAACCCCCCTTGATGGTAACTATGTCACTGCCTCCACTGATACTGCCACAGGAGGCCTTCAGCAGCAGATGGGAGTTGGACTCAGGAGCTGGATCCTGGAGCTGGATTCAGGAGTGAAAGGCAGAGAGAAGAAGCAGAGATGGGTCCTTGAAATGCAGAAGAATCACACAGAATCACAGAATCATTACGGTTGGAAAGGACCATCAAGATCATCTAGTCCAACNAAAACTGCACACAGTACTCGAGGTGTGGCCTCACCAGTGCCATGTACAGTGGCAAGATCACCTCCCTACTCCTACTGGTCACACTATTCCTGATGCAAGCCAGAAGAGCAGGAAGCAAGAGAGAGAGCAAGATCAGAGGGAACTGCCCCTCAGCTTTATATTGAGAATGATGTGTATAGAATAGAATACTTAGCTGGTCAGTTTGGGGTCCTGTCCTGTTCACTCCTTCCTGTAGGTGCAGACTTTTACTCTGCACCCCATAGTACAAGTCACAAAAAAAAGAAACTCAGCATTGGCCCTGGTTTCCATACCAATCCTCAGCAGTAAAGCCAATTATTAGGCTTAATCACTGCTGGAAGCAGGCAGGGTTTCTCAAAACATACTGCCAGCTTCAAAAATGCAGCCACTGAACGGAGCTTCAGCTGGAAAACAAGGTTACTGAACAGAATCAGTTCTGTTCTAGTTCAAAGCAGGACAGGTTCAAAGTAAAATTGTTTCTGTAAAGAACAATTCCATTCTTTCATAAATGTGTGACACTTTCATAAATCTGTAACACTTGTCACCCAGTTTGTGTACAGTCTGTATACAGGTGTAGTATAATTTATTTTCACAGTCTTTTGCAAGTGAGTGTCATCTCACTGATAGTGCTTTCTTCGCAGTCCTTCATATAAAGACACTCTTGGTCCCTTGAGCTGTCACTGTATTGTGCTGCATTACATGCGTCTAAAACTACCACAATAAATTAATTAATCATAGAATCAGGCAAAGAAAAGGTTGGTTTGGTGTATATTCCTTTATGTCAAAATCACAATGCTATGCTAGTAGGACAAACTGATCACAATACACCATGAACCTTAATGCTTTTTGTATACTGGAATTTTTGTTGATTATTTCAGACTTTTTACTGTCTGGGCTTCTTTACTAGCCCAAAGACACCTAGAGTTAGCCCTTAAGGTAAATATAATGTCTAGTAACAGTCTTTCAAGCAAAAAAAAATGATTGTATTATAGATTATAGTGGTTTCCTTAGACAACATTTTGACATCTAAATTTAAGGACCAGTAGATTGTCATGGTGATTTTAAACTGGCATGTCTATCTTTAACATTGTTCATTTCCTGTTTCTAGTCATTCTCACCACATAATCTCTCTCTAAACAGAATTTGTCCCTGTTCTACCTTTGGGTGCTGAAGAAGATGTAAACTGTGATTTATGTTTTAAGCATTAGAAGTCAAAATAGAAAAACTTGTTTCTAATACAAAGGTGAAGGAAAGGTCAGCAAGGAACTCAGAAGGCTGATGTCAGAGTCACAATTTAAAGAAAGAGTTAGTAGGAAGCAAGACTCAAATATGACTTCAGACAATAAGTGAGTGACTGCCTGAGATGCTGTGCCTTCTCTTTTCTTAGCGACAGCAATGAACTGAGAAGTCTTTCTGAGAAGTCTGAAGAAAGCAGTGAACACTTACTGGAACAGACAATCTGCCTCTACTTTTCTGAAACAACACCCCCATGTTCAGTAGGAGAAAAGTGATGAGTGTAAAATACACTGCTGCAAGTGTCACAAAGCAAGAAGGCCTTAAGCTGAGGATAAGACAATCGACAGACGAAGATAGAGTTTCAACTAGACCCAAAACATGCAATTTGTAAGACTTTTGAAGATGTAATCTGCTAATCATGATGCAAAAGAGAACATAAAGTATCACTATTACTTGTGGCACCATCTCCAGTGGCTAAGGATAATGAGAAAATTGTTTTGGTGAATGTGAAGAAGAAAACATTGATAATGAAATGAGAAAAAAGCCTCTTGTTTTCCTGAATACTTCTTATTGCTTGTGCTCTTGGCTTTGACAGCTTGTTACAGGCAGGTAGCAGTCCTAGTTTCATCTGTGTGATCTAAAACCTGTACCCAACCATAACCACAGACTTCTCAGCACCATGCACTTTCTAGCCCGTGGCTCCATGCAGCGTTTTTCATTTTGTAGGCAAACCATAGCTCTTCCTTTCTAAAGCCTTTCAGGAAAGGTAAGAGAAATCCAGAAGGTAGGTGAAGATCTTGACTTGACCAAGGCAGAAGAAAGGTTAAGTAGTGTTTCTGCTACTTCAGAAATGAGACAGTTTTCTGCCTACTGCCTAACCATACTTCCTGTAAGCAGATTGATAAAAGCCTGCTGTAAAGGCTATTATGTCTAAACCAGATTACTTATCTTGCAAGTTTTCAGAAGCCTAACTCATGAAACTCAAATGGTGATGAACAGGTTAATCACATGTCATAGATTCATAGAATGGCCTGGGCTGGAAGGGACATTAAAGATCATCTATCTCCAACCCCCCCTGCCATGGGCAGGGATGCCACCCACTAGACCAGATTGTGCAGGGCCACATCCAACCTGGCCTTGAACATGCCAGGGATGAGGTATCCACAACTTCTCTGGGCAACCTATTCCAGTGCCTCACCCACTCTGGGTAATGAATTTCTTTCTAAGATCTATTCTAAATCTTCTCTCCCACACATCAGTGCCACCAGGACTCCCCTGACAAGGAATATAGCAATCTGTTTCAGCTGGACAGGGAAAGTCTTTCCAAAATGAGAAGTATACCAAGTGGGAGAAACTTGGAACTAAGGCAAGTCCTTGCTCATGCAACACCCTTAATTATTTTCTGAGACATTTGGCTGGTTAGTCTAACTAGTTGATAGTCCATCAAATACATGGCAAGAATATTTGGTTAGAGTTTAAGGCTAGGCTGGATGTGGCCTTGGGCAACCTGGTCGAGTGCACGTGGTGACCCTGCCAATGGCAGGGGGGCTGGAACTAGATGATCTTTAAGGTCCCTTCCAACCCGAGCCATTCTATGATTCTACTGTAGGTTTTGCAGGTCAGTATTTGCTGTTGGTTAGTATCAACAGACAGAAAAATGGAAGTGCTCTCAGGACTGATACTGATGTTTTGCAGGGAAGTATGCTGCCCCTTCTTTCTAACTCATCTCACATATTTAACACTTTAATTATAGATGGGTAATACAGATGGACAAAAGTCTGTGTAACTGAAAAGATGGTGGTGCTGTGGCTGCTAACAAGGAAAAAGAAAAGATCAGTGTTGCGGAAGTTTTTCCTGCTGATGCCCATTTTCCACAATAATAGGTGTAGGATAAGAAATTTCACATGTAATAGAATGATGTCTTAGACCTGATTGAGAGAGGTACCTTAAATACTCTGAGCCATTTTCTAACAGCTTGGAACCATTGTCCCAAGGAGAACATCAGATGATGTATGTGAAAAGTTCACACAGATAATTTAGAGATGTAGAAAAGGATGACAGGACAAGCATTTCTTAAATACATGGTTTATCAAGAATATGGAAAATAAAACCTTTCTTTCAATTTCTAGAGGAAAATATGAAGGAAAGAGCTGGAATAAGACAAGAAAGGGACAAAATAGGAAAAAGTAGACAGAAAAACCTTCAAGAACCAATCATAAGGTAAAAGCAAGCAAAACTTCTAGAGGTAGCAAGCAAAGTAAATAATTAAAGGAGAAAGAGGCAATTCAAGACAGATGGCATGTCTTTTCAAAGGTTTTGTCAGGACTTCTGGAAAAAAGTAGGGTAAATTGCAAAATGAGATAATAAAAGTAACAGTAAAAGAATAAAGTAATAGTGACTGAAAAGCTACCCTCTTACCATATCTTAACTGCCCTTGGGATAGAGAAGGAACTTTCAGACTGCAAACTGTGAGTTTGTCACAAATATTTCAGCGCATCTGCATCTTTGGGAGCAAATGCAAACAGCGAAACCTTTAAATAAACTTGATGAAAACTACTTTGTTTTCCATGTATTTGGAGGTAATTTTCAATTCCCTTCACAGAACTATCAAAACAAATTGTCTATGGTCATCCTTTTTGAAAACATAACATTCAGGCTCTCAAACTAACCAAGCAATGTTATCTCCTAAAATTCCATGTTTTCTTTGGTTTGAAAAATACCCAATGGACAATATAGCCATGACAACACTGACTACAGTGTTAACTTTATGTTATTGATCATTTTCTGACCAAGCTGTAAGTGAGGTTCCTGCCATTAACACATCTGCATGCCCACCTGTCAGGGCTTGGCAGACCACCAACCTAGTGACAGATGCTCTCTACTACTCTCTATTCCCCACCCCCTCCTGCAGGAAGGGAAAGGGAATAAGAGAGAGAGACACTTGTGGATTAGAAAAGAAAATGAAAACTAATTTAATGATAATAATAATAATGATAAATAAAATATATACAAATATGTACAAACCCAGTACCGAACCCAACCCCCCCTAGCTGATAACTATGTCACTGTCACCTTCCCCACTGATACTGTGGCAGAAGGCCTCAGCAGCAGATGGGAGACAGGCTCAGGGACTGGACCCTGCTACTAGATGCAGGAACTTATGTACCAGGATTGAGGGCAGAACAGACAGAGTTCTCCTCAGATGCCGGCCACTGAAGCAGAGGAAAAGAAGAAGAAAAAAGAAAAAAAAAAAAAAGAACTGACCTTCAGTTTTACATTGAATATGACATATATGAGATGGAATACTTAGCTGGTCAGTTTAAGGTCACCTGTTGTCTGCTCCTCCTTGAAGGTGCAGCTTGTACTTTGCATCCCTCCCTAACACGAGACACAAGATTTAGCAGTGGCCTTGGTTTGCATAATCTAGACTACATCTACCTAGACTTTAGTAAAGCCTTTGATACAGTTCCGCATAACATCCTTATCTCAAAATTGAAGAGATAAGGATTTGATGGGTGGACCATCCAGTGGATAAGAAACGGGCTGGATGGACGCAGTCAGAGGGTTGTGGTCAATGGCTCCTTGTCTAGGTGGAGGCCAGTGACAAGTGGTGTCCCTCAGGGTTCTGTCTTGGGACCGGTGCTCTTCATTGTCTTTATTAATGACTTGGACAGAGGTATTGAGTGCACCCTCAGTAAGTTCGCAGATGACACCAAGCTGAGTGGTGTGGTTGACACGCCAGAAGGGCAAGATGCCATTCAGAGGGACCTGGACAGGCTTGAAAAATGGGCCTTGAAAAATGAGAATCGAATGAAATTCAACAAGTCCAAGTGTAAGGTCCTGCATCTGGGTAGGAGCAACCCGAGATACGAGTATAGGCTGGGAGAAGAACTCGTTGAGAACAGCCGTGCAGAGAAGGACTTGGAGATCATGATAGATGAAAAGCTGGACATGAGCCGGCAATGTGCGCTTGCAGCTCAGAAGGCTAACCATGTCCTGGGATGCACCAGGAGAGGCATGACCAGGAGGTCTAAGGAGGTGATTCTGCCTCGCTATTCTGCCCTCATAAGGCCCCATCTGGAGTACTGTGTACAGTTCTGGGCTCCTCAGCATAAAAAAGATGTGGACCTCTTGGAGCAGGTCCAGAGGAGGGCCACAAAGATGATCAAAGGACTGGAGCACCTCCCCTACGAGGACAGGCTGAAGGAATTGGGGTTGTTCAGCCTGGAGAAGAGAAGGCTTAGAGGCGACCTTATAGCGGCCTTTCAGTACCTGAAAGGGGATTATAAGGCAGAAGGAGAGAGACTTTTCTCCTGGTCGGATTGCAAAAGGACACGGGGGAATGGCTACAAGCTGAAGGAGGAGAAATTTAGGCTGGAGATTAGAAGAGGGTTCTTTACCCAAAGGGTGGTGAGGCACTGGAACAGGTTGCCCAGAGAGGTTGTGGAGGCCCCATCCCCGGCAGTGTTTAAGGCCAGGCTGGATGTGGCCCTGGATGACCTGGTCTAGTGCATGCGGCATCCCTGCCCATGGCAGGGGGGTTGGAACTAGATGATCTTTAATGTCCCTTCCAACCTCAGCCATTCTATGATTCTATGATTCTATGATTCTATGATAACAGTCCCTGGTAGTAAATCTAAACATTAGGTGATATCACTGCTAGAAGCAGACAGTGTCTGCAAACACTTTCTGTTAGATATCAAAAGTGCAGTTACTTAGAGGAGCTTTAGCTGAAAAGTAAAATCACTGAACAGAATTATTTCTGTTCTAATGCAAACCAGGACACCACCACACCAGCTGTGCATATTCACCTGTTTGTGAGCTCCCTTCTCTAAAGCAGACTTGTACAACTATCACATTAGAGCAAGTCACTTCCTTAATCAGCATTTGAAAAGAAAACTTTTCTTAAATTTAGTCCAGAGTGGAACTTAGTGTTACGGTTTAGTTTGACAGTTGGACTTGATGACCTTAGAGGTCTTTTCCAATCATAATGATTCTATGAACTATTCTGGGGAAATGGGAACTTGCCCTGCTGAAGTTTTTGCAATACGAGAATGCAGCCTGGGATTCCTGAAAGGGCTTTAAGTTCTTGTGGTTTGTGTATGCAACAGGGGCTGTATGTTCAAGTCTCAGATCCCCCACAAAGTTCATAGATTTCCTGCAAAGCATTTATTTGCTTAGTTGGATTTCTTGCTAAGGATGTGTTCAGTAATTATAGGATTCTAGACACTGCATATTGTTAATCATCCACAATTCTAAAAGATCATAGCGTATGTTTATGAATTTCTGTGTTGTTGATCTCCAGACCAAGCAGCACCACAATAAAACCAAACTAGTTTGTGTCAATACATGCAACTATCATTTGCTACAAAAGAAGATAGTTTTTGTGTTGTCTAGTTTAGAAACTAGAAAATACTGCCTAGGGGAAGGGAGTCTAACTTCTAGGGTCTTTGTCTCCAGGCACTTCACATTAGGAAATCTCCAACCATCCTCCCTTCAAAAAAAAAATCCCATTACATTTGCTTGCAACTGTAATAAATGCCTTGGCTTAAGTACTTTTTTCCTTCTTTCTTGACAGAGAGTCTCAGCATGAAGGATGACAAATCATCTCAAATAATACTTAATCTTTAGAAATTATTTACAACAAGTCAATGCCCCCAAGAATAAAATAAAGCACTTAATGTGGCAGACCATGATGTAGGGGAAGCAATAAAAGGGAAACGCAGCTTGATCTGTAACATTGCTGGGTAACTTAAATCTCACTGCTGAAGGCAGCAGAGTTGCAGTTACCAAACGGCTATTCTGTTCTACTGTTTTTTAATCAGTTGTTGGCATTATCTGCCACTAATTGCTTTTTCATTTCCACTTGTAATTATTCCATTGCATGTTTGTGGTGAGAAGCTGAAAATGAAGCAGATCACCAAGAAAGAATTAATTGTTAATGAATAATCATCAGTAGGAAGCCAATTTCATTATCTTCAAAGAGGTAGCCAGAGATTACTTACTGGGGTTCTCCTACTTTCAGTGCATGACTGTAAAGTAATAAAAAATAATCACACCCTCCAACTTCATCAGTTATTTTCTATTATGTGAATTGATACTCATTTTTAGTTTTGTTGTTTAATGTTAACAGTAGTATTCAAGCTGGAGTGATAATTGGAAGGTGTTTTATTCAGTGGGCTTCAGCCCTAATTATCAGAGCATCTTTTTCATTAGCATGGGATTCTAGGAGGGATACATGCTGGTAGTTACTAAATTCACCACGTTATAAATGCATTATCTTTATAAATAAACTTTAGGCAGTCACTTATAATAGAATGCTACCTGTAAAGCTACTTTCTCAGCAATGCACAGCAGTAGGTCTGATTTTAAACCATGCCATCATTAACCATTTATTAATAAATTCTCCTTAAATAACATGTCAAAACCAAAGACTGTTTTGGATTTAAACAATAAGCGTAGTAGTGTCAAGGCCTGAAAGAAATCAAATAGTGTAATAAATCTGTTATATAATAAGCAGGGTGTTTTGTTTGTTTTTTTTTTTTTTTAATCCCATCTGGATCATTATTATTGTATAGGTTGATAGGCCAGTGAGAATTGTTGATTCTCATCCTTCCATTCTGCCTTGCTACTGAATTTTTTGCACAGTCCTCTGTGATACCAAAAGCAACTGTAAAGAATAGCTCTCCTAATGTTTTTAGATCAACTCTGTATCACAATGTTATATTTTTATTGAACTTCTACTAAAGAAATAATGCCAACTGCAGAATATGTTCAAATTCGGTGTACTACTGCACTCATTGAAGCCGTTAGTCTTCTCCATGTGTGGATACCCAATAACAATGGAAATACTGCCTTGTATTTTTTCTAGCTTTGTACCTCTGCATGTGAAACTCACAGATCTTTCACCAAGGGAAGAGATGTGACCTGTTAGTTTTCTTCTGTTAGAACTGATTTAATACAAGCCAGCTTCTAGATAACATTTTATTTTTCTCTGCAGCAGGGAACAAAAGACAAAGCCACCACCTGCATCTGAAGGAACAAATAAATTAAAAGCAGTTTCATTCATGACCCTCCTCAGCAGTCTCCATAATCCTTTAACAGGGAAGAATGACTGTGGATCACTGTTCTGGAGACCTAAAGAAATACCATTAAGGAAGATGAGTTCTTTGTGAATTCCATGTTGTTTGCAAAAGGAAAGAATGAAACTTTACAACGTGTTCCACTCCTGTCAGGCTGCGTCTCAGAGACAATGCCAGGCCTGGTCAATCATAAACAGTGTCTGAAAACCATTATAATTAACATAGAAGTTTGTCTTCTGCTAAGAAGTATAATACAGCTTCAATGGAGTTTACCTATCCAATGTGATCAACAATTTAGGAAGTTATATTCAGCTATATGCAACTTCTTAGAAAAAGCAACTAATAGTCACATAAACACTCACAGAACATTGCAAGACATTTCCAGTGATCATATACAGTTACAGTCAATCATATAACTAACCTGTGCCACCCTGGTAAAGCAGCAATATGCTCCTTTCTCTTTGAAGATGGCATTCAATGTGTTGTGAGAGAGCTTGGATGACTGAATTAATTTTCAGACTAAAGCAGCAAAGGTAATTTTCTCTTTAAGGCAAGATTTTTACTCATCTATCACAACAAAGTATGATGTGCTGACAGCACTGCTGCCACAAAATATTTTTCGAATGGTGAATGCTCGCATTCAGAGTAGGGTAGCTTCTGCCATATTTCTCTTTTGTCACAGAGTCTGATGATGTATTAAATAAAACTTCATCTCTTCCTGCCTTCAAAGCTGTCTCTGCTGTATCAGGACTTTAAATGTCGTCATTAATTGCTTAACTACCTTTTCCTAAATTCCCCCTAGGGTTCTTTGGTACTCATTGCTCTATTGCATTACCATGTGATACATGGCTTCACTCTGATCTAACACAGAATATATTTTTAGCCAATTGTGCTTTACAGACATCTCTGACAACATGGAAATTACACATTTAAAGACTCCAAAGGTAAGCCAATCTAGAAAGAGCAATTATAGTTCTACATTAAAAGGATAAAAAAGTAATTCTGCCTCAGTTCGTATTTGTGGAAAATGTTTGTGTTCAAAGCCTTTCCATGGGTAAATACCTTCAGTTTCTAAGCCATGTAGAACACATTAGTATGAAACTGGCAAAAGAAGCAATAAGAAAAGCTGATAACTGAAATACCTATGATAAAATTATTGGATGAATAATGAAAATGGTCTTGTTTAAAGTGAAACTATGATAGGATTAAAAAAAAAACCAAAGAAATGCTAGATCAAACCAATTGCTTATGCCTGATTCAGAGGACAATTTAAAGCTGAGATTTTAAATATAGTTCCAGATTTTAGTTTCCTTGTTACAATAACCCATAGATAAAAGGCTTGTATCTGTTTTTCAATTGCTGCATGTCATAAGTTGAAAAGTTTCATCAAAAACCAAAACCAATATGCAACTTCTATGCATGTTCAGAACATGATGATATTCTCTATAAAGAAAAGCTCTCAAACTTAATCTAGCCAAATGTCAGAACTGCAACAGGAGAAACTTATTTTCAGTAAAACAATTTTAGAAGCTGCAAACGCATTCACAAGTACCAAAATATTATGTTTATGTATTTATGCATTCAGACTTTTGATGCAACTCAAAGCTGAATTTGCCTACTTCCTCCAATCCCTAACTCCAAGTCATACACATTTTTTCCATGGAATACTTCATGTTGAAATATCCACAACATTTTATAATCAGAGGTTGCATTACTTATTATGTAATCATCTCTTCTGTTTAATCACCTTGTGTAGGGGGAATAAAAGATCTAATAAAGCTTCACCTGGCTCCCCTAATTAGAGATTTGGGTTCAGTGGTGAGAACATTGGTCTAATTAGCTCCATGTGTTCTTTTGCAATTGGGCAGGACAAACGGATCTTCAAGAATATTTTATTCTTTTTTTTGCTGTGTCTTATTCTGTGATATTTTTGTCATGTTACAGACCCTGAGAGAGTGATAGAAGTAGCACTTTTCTCTAAGAAGTAAAAGTGGGGTAAGCATTCATTTGTAGTTAGGCCTTCTCCTGTAAACCTCCCACCTTTTGTTTCTGACCTTTTTGCATTACAGAAGTCATTTAATTGGTACTGCTAATAGCTAGTTGTCACACTTAGCCTGCTGTATCATAGACACAGATAATACCTCAGACATGGGCTTCGCTGTGCATAGCCTAAATTGAAGCAAATATGAGAACACTGACTATAACCCACTTTGAAATGAAAATGATGCCTTTATGCTAAGCAAAGTATTTTGAGAAAGCAACTTATCAATGGTACAGTGGGAGATAGTAGGAATGCTATCTTTTTGTTACAAATATTCACAGACAAAATGTCTTCAAGACTGGCTGGTTTTAGTGTTTCCAGTGAGGAAGTGCTGATCACAAGACAAAAAATTTACAGACAGGTCCATAGTCCAACTGTAGATAGAAATTTTGTTATAAGAAAATGCATCTTTTGGCTCTCCGCCAAATTGTGTTGCTCCTTTGTCACAACCAGATTGGATTATTGCAGCAACCCTATTAATAGCAATACATCTAACTATTCATTTCAAAATTTCAGGAAGCAAAGCATAAAGTTGCCTGCCTAGCTTGCTTATGTTTTGTAAATGAGTTTTTACAGCTACTTAGAAAAATCCACTAGTATCCACTATATCCACTTGGAAATAAAATAAATTATTTATAGCTCACTAAGGACTGTAGAACTTATGTACTATCTCCAAGAAGCAAAACCAGGTGGGGTACTTCAATGGTGAGCCTTCAATTTATACATCTTCTAGAAGACTTTGTAAGTTTGTAACTTGACTCAATTTTTAGGGAAATCATAGGTGATTCCTTCATCTACACACTAGAAGGAAGGAAACTTTTCTTATTTGGTGCATGATGTAGAAGAGGGATCTATAGTCTACTAGCCTGTAGAATTCATGATAGAAAATTCCTATTCTATCAATCAACTTGAAAAAATTGTGTAGCTATAAAAAGCTTCTTTATTTTTGCTGTTACCACCAAAAAAAGGAAAAGCGTTTCCTTAAACAATAAACAAAGGAGAATAAGGCTTCCATAGGAGTAATTCAGGTTTCCAAGAGCAGAAAAAGATGTTGCCTCCATCTTTCACCATGAAGAGTGATCCATGACTCTTCCAATATTTCATCTTGTTGTCTGTTTAGCTATAATAAAAACATGTGAACTACTAAATCCATATGCAATTTGGCACCTCTTGGATCTATCATATAAATCATCATCTGTCCTATTCTAAATGCCCAGTTACCTTCACCTGTAAAGAGAGTATTAGGCATCAAAAGTCAAGCAAAACTGTTCATTATTTATGTGGCACATTATGGAAACTAGTACCAATCAGTAGCCATTTTTGACGAAGTGTCAAGACTCTATAATCTCTGTTTTCCTTAGCTGGATTATTGGCCCACAATCAAAATGTAACCAAAACACACACAGAGGAGTTTTAGGTTTATTCAGGCACACCTCAGCTCATAGATTGACACAATGGACTCTGACAGCTCTTTCAGAGGCATTCCAGTCCATCACATCCTGTGTGGCTGTCGTTCACATACACAAGTCTGTGCACTAATACTCATTATGAAATATTTATCCCCAGAAAGGTAATGTGCATTATCAGTAACAACTTCTCCAAAACGAAAATAAGTTAGTCACTTGCCATTCCCCCCCAAAGCACTGTGTGCATCAGAGATTAATATCTTCAAATCTTTACCTTAAAAAAAAAAAAGGGGCAGCAGGAAAAAGTATTTATAATTTATAACTGCCTGGATAAACTAGATGAAAATTCTATGCCTTTTGAACACTTAGAAAGGGCCAAGAAAACAGCTGCAAAGTGTAATTTATAATTGAGAGCAATGACACAGTATACCCTACAGCAGCATACAGAGTACTTTAATAATACTGTCACTGAATACAGCATAATTTCATTTGGCAACAAAGTTCTTGTAGCAGCCACTCCTGAAACATTCAATTCAACAATATAAAATACACAGTCATATTTTTGCATTTATTTATAGGCTTTCTTTCTTATTCCAGAATGAAATTTCAACATAGCATACATAATTCTGTCTGGTTTTAGGGGGTTTTCATTAAACTATAAGTGAATTGCCCTTCTGGCTGAAAATCTGTTTTCTTTTGCGTTCCCATCCCTCTTATGTGCGACATTCCCTCTTAAATTCCACAAGGATTCTATAGATTTTATTTAAGCAGGGCCAAGTTGCATGAACAGATCTGCCCTAGAGAAGTTTGTCTCTTTTAGCATGCAACCCACCACTAATGCTCCTTTTTCATTTAGGTTTTCAATTTGGATGAATTCCAAATTACCATTTATTCCAACAGAAATGCAACTAATTACACAAAGCATCTTAATAAAGAATGGAAACAAGATTAAAAGCCCTCCTCCTTCTGGTGTTTCAATGTGTTGAATTTATAAAATGCAGAAAGGTACTTTAATTTTAGTTGTATTTAGGCCTCTTAAAGATTTTTTTATCCAGTGTTTCAGTACTAGTCAAATAGAACAGAATTTAAGTTGAATGCAAAATATAGCTACTTGATACTAATTTATTACACAGGGTTTGCCTTATTCATTATGTTTTCTCATGTTTTGTCAAAAATAACAGACAAGCTCTTCATATATGATGAGTTCAAAGCACCTATGCTGCCCTGAATAATTCCCTGCCCTAAGAAAGATATTTCTGTCTTCAAGAGCTTTGCACACTTTGAAGAGATAAACAAGTATGTAACAGGGAGAAAGAACAGCAGTTGGTATTTTACAGGTCTGCTTGATTCATTGCAATCAAACCACAAACT
Organism: Galbula dea; assembly: GCA_013399015.1. Taxonomy (NCBI): domain Eukaryota; kingdom Metazoa; phylum Chordata; class Aves; order Piciformes; family Galbulidae; genus Galbula; species Galbula dea. Next base: position 310,124 of record VWZX01009379.1, read on the forward strand.
TGTACAGCCTTTAAGAGCAGTCCCCAGTTGGATAAGATAGGTTTCAAACAAGCTCTTAATGGCTACACAGGTGTAATGGCCCTAAGCAGAAAGAAGAATGAGGCTACAAATGGTCAAATTAGACAAGAATTATGAGAGATGGAAAAAAATAGGGAAAGAAGGTATGTTAAAGGATAGTAAGTGTTATGTAAGTGATAATAACAGCAACACTGACACTACTAGAGATGTCACAATGATGATCGAAATCCCCAAAGGGAGTAAGTCTGCAAATGATCAAGACTGGTAACAAGTTTTTAGACTTGAAATCACCCAACAGAAAGAATGCATGTACTAGAAAGGCCAAAGAATAGATTTTTCCCATGTAATCATTGCCCATAGTCAAGCCTATGCAATTACAGATCTGTGCTGGTAAGAACAGATTGCGAGAGTACACAGGAAATACGCAGTATTTCCTTCTGCTACCTCCTCTGCACAACAAAGAAGCACTGGAAGGATCCAGTTAAAGTATTCACTGTACAGCACAGCAGATCACTTATGCAATGCTGAACAGTCAGGATTTGGTCACTGTATGAAGAATCTCTCTTTAACCCATGATGTGATCTGTTGAACAAAATACAGTCTTGGTGGTCAGGCAAACAAAAACAAATCTGGTAAAGACCTAAATGAGACATGTAGAACTGAATGGAAATTTGTGGGAATATTGGAGAAAGTTAAAGGTGGAGATTAAACTGGTGTAAGGATGTACTTTATAACAGGCAAAGACTCTCTCTGATGTATTCTCTCATCTTTGTAAGGATTTTCCATTGGCTCAGAGGCCGCTTGTGTTTGGGTGTTACAGAAATTTACAGATTAGATAAGGAAAATTATCTGGCCACTCAGCAGGGCCATTGCTTCTGTTAATTCTCCTCCTGTATTCAGTGTCTGTATATTCTCTCCCAAAAGCACAGCACACTGTTTGTTTCTTCCCTTGTCAATTATTCAGTTCATGGTTATACACAGCTTAGTCAAAAATATCTACAGCAAGTTAGCACGAAGGAATGATTAAGAGGTCAAAAAAGGGATGTTACGGATGTTGCCAGGATTGCTTGCTTCATCCTGTGTTTAGTTTTAAACGATCACCACAGGAAACTAATGACTGTACAGAAGAGACTTCCAGATCTCCCTGATGGAGATAGTGAGACCGAACAGTGCCTAAACCAAACAACCACACACACCGCTAAGATTCATTACGCTTCCTGGTACACATTCATTTTATAATAACAAGCATCTGAAATACCTGAGAGTTCAGGAGTGCCTAAGAGAAAAACAAAGCCTTCTCAATTATTTTAGTTAATCTATTGCTTTTAAACCTTTGAAAGTTTCAATTACACTGTCAATACATAGGGGGAAGACAGTACAAAATAGAATTATTCTAGAGGAATTTGTCCTTTGCTCTCAGCTAAAAATAAAGGAGAGCACAAATGAGTGAAAAAGGTCTGTTTCTTTATAGGAGGTAAGAATTATTTATATTTTATCCTGTGCAAGCATCAATTCCTCAAATTTAGGGCACTGCCAGCTAGTAAACGGCTGTTTACAAAATCAGTTCACAGTACTTATATTAAACTCCTAACTGGTATTTGCAGTAATGTTAAAGATAGGATGACCAGGAAATCCCATGATCTAACAGTACAAAGGTCAATAGCTTGGAGTTAAGCACAGTAGAAATTTGGCAGTGTCTACAGCCAAACGGTTAACTCATAAAGCCTCAGCTATAACCTTTTGGTTTCCTCTCCCCAGCAGCTTATGGAAAGCATGGCCTTTGTTTCCACAACAGCTTCTTTGAAACCTCAGTGTCCTCACTTTCCTCCACTATGGTGTTGTCACAGTAGATGGGATATAGCTACTAACAATGTTACATAACTTACAAAAGTAGGCAATTTTTGTTGTAGTTTAAGCTACGCCCATTTGTTATCTCAATATTCAGGGCTAACACTGTTCTCAGTAGTCACGCTTATGGGCAATAAGGAAACACCTTATGTGCACATCTGCACCTGACTACTTATTTAAAAATATCAATGTTATATGCACCTGTATTTTTTATAGGGTATAAAATCTATCTTTGTAAAACTGGTTTGGTTTTTGTTGTGGGGTTTGAGGTTTTGGGGTTTTTTTGCTTCTCTTGGGCAGCTCTGTATGCCTTTGTCTGTTTTAAAGATCTAGCCGGAATGTATAACTGAAATTTCCAGCAGCCCAGTTCTGCAAACCTTTTTCAAGTAAACTCTGAGAATCTGCAGAAGTAAGCACCTTAGCAGCACAGTGTGTATTCAGACCATCAGTCTCTCACTATAGATTTCACGTTAGTGCTTGTTGCAAAAGAACCCATTCCCTTTTTTCCCTTTTTTTTTTGCAGGTTACTTAAGCTCCCAAGAACCAAAAATAAAGTTCCAGCAGAGACATGTAAGCTGGAAATGAAAGCAAAAGTTTAATATCAAAGAATCACAGAATATTAGGAGTTGGAAGGGACCCCGAAAGATCATCTAGTCCAATACCCCTGCCACAGCAGGATTCCCTAGACCAGGTCACACAGAAGCGTGTCCAGGGGGGTTTTGAATATCTCCAGAGAAGGAGACTCCACAGCCTCTCTGGGCAGTCTGTTCCAGTGCTCCCTCACCCTCACTGTGAACACATTTCTATGTGTATTCACACAGAATCTCCTATGCTTCAGCTTACAGCCATTGCCTCTTGTCCTCTCACTGGGCTTCACTGAGAAGAGCCTGACCCCATCCTCCTGACATCCACCCTTCACATATTTAAAAGCATAGATGAGGTCACCCCTTAGTTTCCTCTTCTCCAAGCTAAAGAGACCCAGCTCCCTCAGCCTTTCCTCAGAAGGAAGACGTTCCACCCCCTTCATCATCTTTGTGGCTCTGTGCTGGACTCTTTCCAGCAGTTCCCTATCCTTCTTCAAGTGAGGGGCCCAGAACTGGACACAATATTCCAGATGTGGCCTCACGAGGGCAGAGTAAAGAGGAAGAAGAACCTCTCTTGACCTACTAACCACACCCCTTCTAATACCCCCCAGAATCTCATTGGCCCTCCTGGCCACAAGAGCACACTGCTGGCTCATGGTCATCCTTCCATCCACCAGGACCCCCACATCCCTTTCCCCTTCACTGCTCTCCAACAGCTCAGCCCCCAACCTATACTCATACATGGGGTTGTTCTTTCCCAGGTGCAAGACTCGACACTGGGCCTTATTGAATTTCATTCAATTTCTCCCTGCCCAACTCTCCAGCCTGTCTAAGTCTCGCTGAATGGCAGCACAACCCTCCAGTGTGTCAGCCACTCCACCCAGTTTAGTGTCAGCTGCAAACTTGCTGACAGCACACTCTGTTCCCTCATCCAGGTTGTTAATGAATATATTGAAAAGCACTGGTTCCAGTACTGACCCCTGAGGGACTCCACTAGACACAGGCCTCCAACTAGACTCCATCCCATTGACCACAACTCTCTGACTTCTGTCCTCCAACCAGTTCACAATCCACCTCACTACCCAATCAGCCAGACCACACTTGCTCAGTTTAGCTGCAAGGATGCTGTGGGAGACAGTGTCAAATGCTTTGCTGAAATCAAGATAAACCACATCCACTGCCCTACCCTCATCTATCCACTTGGTTATGTCCTCATAAAAGGCTATCAGGTTGGTCAAACATGACTTCCCCTTGGAAAACCCATGCTGACTGCTCCCAATGACCCCCTTATCCTTGATATGCCTAGAGACAGAGTCAAGGATAAAGTGTTCTATCACCTTTCCTGGGATGGAGGTATTCTTGGATTTTTGAGATATTGCAGTTTCTTTTAATTTCCCAGTTATTTTCAATATTGTATCAATTGGCTATTCCTGTCATACTTTCTTCTGAAGAGAATTTAGGAAATAAAAATTGTCCCAAGTGCTTCTATCCAGTGTTTGAATCATATAAAGGAAAACTGAACTAGAACTGACTAATGCTAATACATTATTTTCCTACAACAACTACTGAGCTATTAATTATTTTACATAAATTAATGAATGTTTACATGATCTAATTGCATATTAAATCCTTCTGCCTAAAAATGAATTTTAAGAAATATTTTCTCCGTGGGGGAAAAAGAAATTTTTCAACAACAATAGAAATCTGAAATTCACATCCATTTTTACACTGTTCTTGAGCAAATACCAAAACCTGAGCACTTGATTTAATATTGTAGTAGCATTTAATTATAAAACTGCATTTTACTCTTACCTGGGAAAAGCTTTAATTTCTTTTTCAAAGCACTCAAATTTTACTTTGGTGAAACAGAAATTCAGGTGTCATATCACAAATATCTCTACTGATTTCTATGTAGTTATATAGATGTAGATTGAGTTAACAGCACAACTTGAGTTCATAAAAGCAACTAAGATAAAAAGAACTATAGTTATTTTGTGAGGGTGATGTTTTATGTAGGATCAATGCAAGTAGGAAAGTATACATGTAAGACTGGGTTTTTACTCAATGCGTGTGGCAAAATTAGGTGAGCAACAGTCACAACTAGTTAATGAGATTTAAAAAAAAAAAAGAAAGAAGATCCTTGGCTATTGTTTAATAATAGAAACAGCATCTCAGATTTGCACTGTACATCAAAGGCTTCACAGATGTTTTACGAACCAAGACATCTGTGAGTGTGTTAAACTGTCCAAAGACAGTTTACTTATGCTGTGTTAATAGAGCAATACCCTCATACTTGCTTTGCTTATTGCCCAAGTAATGAGTGAAGAGGTAGAGAGAAAATTGCACTAAATCCTGATTTAGTAATGACTAAATGACCAAGTAAATGACATTATTGACTTGACTATTTTAAGAAAAATTCAAGAATATTGCCAGAAAGATTCCGAAAGCCACAGTTATCCCTGTCCATACTTAATCCAGGAGACAGCACATGCCCGCCTGTGGACTGTCTAACTAAAAGAGTGATCAAAAGCTGTGTTAAAGCTGTCAGGAAGTAAGAAGCTGAGAAAGCTATAAAGACCAAGAAGATATCACCCAGCATATGTAGGCTTCCCAAGTAAAGCAGCACAGATTAATTCCAGTGAGCTGCTAGTTCCTGGCAGTGGGATCACAAAGGAGAACATTATTAAAATCATTTAGAATTTGTGAATGTAACTAGACTGCAGACAAAGGAATGGGACAGGCCTGGGGGAGACTGCATTCCCCTGTGAACTTTGAAGGAAGATAAGAACACCAGCAGTGTCTCAAATATTTTTGGTTCAATATTGCATGACATGGCTCCCTGAGAAGGATGCTCAGAGGAAATATGAGTAGTGGAGCTGACAATGAAAGATACAAATACTATAAGAAGGGGAAAAGGCAGCAATAAGGTAGCATAGTCACTTCTCAGAAGTGATTGTTTTATGATCTAACAACACTTCAGTTGTTTCTATTCACTCTGTCACTTATGCATGCATAATGTAAAATAACAGACATATGGGTTGTTAAAATTTCTTCCCCTATTAAGTTTGTACTAGAGGTGACTCCCGATCTTCACTTGCTCACATAAAAGAAGAGCCAACATGCTCTCTCTTCCCATACCAACTGGGGATACCTTGAAAACTGGGATCACTGCTCAGCCTTATGGAAGGGGTTGAGAAGCAAGATTCTTCCTCCTATCCCCTCTGAAATGAGAATGCTAACACAGACATCCTTTGTAGATGCCAGACCTAATTTGCTTCCCCCTGGACTCTGGGTTAAAAAAACTCCAACAAAACAAAAACAAAAATAAACCCCACAGAAGTTGCTGCTGATATCAGCTAATGACCATCCGGCAGGAGCTGAGGATGAATGGCTGCAGCAGGAACCTTCTCCAGATGTTGCCAAGAAGAACAACTTTATTCTGCCTCATCTACTTGTTCAAATCCCATTTCTGTTGTATCCCTTCATCCCCAACAAAACCTCATGTCTTTGAACTTTATAAAGCTATAAACAGAAGTGTTGCAGTGTTAATGTGACATCTCAAAATGTCACTAATTTTTCTGGTTTATTCCGTTATGCCCAAATCCTCTCTCTGCCTTTCCTGCTCAACTACAATTTCTCCAGGATGGGGGTCCCTATATCTTGTCTGTCACAAAGTAATGTCATTCTCGGATGAAATCCCTAAGTCCCTTGGCACCACTATAAATATTTATGTTAATAATATAATATTAATAATATCATATTAATAATATAATATTAATGTTAATATTTGGTTTCACTGGGTATAAATGTGAATAAGAACATAACACCATTTATTTCTTAATAAAAAGTCTCTCCTACTTTCTCCTTTCTCCCCTCTTGTCCATTGCTTTTAATTATTCTATCAAACATAGACAATTAAGTTGTCTCTAAATACTACAGAATTTGGAGAAGTAACTTTCTGCAAGACTTTCATCTTTTCCTAGGTATCTTCATTCTAAGTTTCTGCCTGCCTTTAATGCATATATAACTTACTTTCTCAGATGGAAGCTGCTGTCACATGCATTTCAAAGCACTTGACTGAGTCCTGGAGCATTCACTCATAACTATGATCCACAATATTTCCTCACCAGTGACAGACAGCACAGTAGTAAACATAAGAGATGCCAGAAGAGAGTAACTGGCAGTAGGGAAGGACCCAAAGCTCTGTTTAAGAATTTCCAGCCTTCTGAGCTTGCAAGCAAAGCACCTAGAAGGTGCCACTGTGAATTTATCAGTCGCATCACTGATTCGTTGCCTCATGTCTCCCATCAGACGACCAAGACTCTGCCACAGCGTTGCCAAGCAACCCTCTCTTGGGCTAAAAACAAAAGTAGGTGCTACAAAGGTTTCATGATTGACTGAACTCTTTTCTTCACACTGGCAATCTTGTCTTCAGTTACCATGCAGGTCCTCATTGCCCCAAAATCTTTGCTGTTGCTAAGCTCTGAGTGGGATGTCTGTGAATAGATCACTTGCTGCACTGAGCTGCAACTAACTGCTGCAGTGCTATGAACAAAAGGTCTTCACCTAGACATTATTCCCAGAATACGTTTTAGATGCTGCTGCCATTTGTTAAGCACACTAACAGCAAAAGACCATCACTAGACTTTTGGTTCACGTGCTGCATTGTAAGATTGCAATAAGATACATCCTCCAAGAGTCATGGACTCAACCTATGCACACAGCAGTAATCCTGAAGAGGTCTGTGTTCATTTGGTTATTTCCAGCTGTCTTGATAAATACCAGTTCTTTTCCAATGCCTGTCCTTAAGCATCATTTTGACAACACCATAAATGTGAATTAAAGTCTGTATTTTGGAAGGCAGAGGTTAATAAAAGAATCACCTTTTACATCCCTATTTATTACTTAGAGTTTAAGTAAGTCAATTTATTTTAGTGTTGCTGCTCTTAGTAGTATTTTGTCTTTTAATGTTATTGACTGGTTGTCCATTTTTAACTGAAGTATTCACAAGGGTGTTTTGTTTAAAAATGCACAAAGGTATCTTATTAAATAATGTCACAAACATGAAGTTCATTATTATGCAAATGCCATCCTCAGAACAGATTTGTTAATTGCAACTCATTTGCATAATTAATGAACTCTCAAATGAATAATGCTTTTGCAGATTTGTGCAGCATTGTTTTAAAATAAATTATAAAATACATGTCAAATGAAGAGTGCTTCTTAGATTCCCATAGCATTGTTTGAAAATTAATTACCAAACGCTTGTCAAATTAAAATGAGCTTATAGTTTTTACAATGTTATTTTAAAATTAATCACAAAATATAATGTCACCATACTAAAGTAAATAACTCAGTCTTTTTCTTTTTTTTTAAAAAAGAAATACAGAAAAATATGCTTAAACTTCAGTTACATTGTTATATTGATCCTGAATTCTAGTCATTTTGTCATAGCATTGTGATTTAACAAACTTGGTAGCTGTTTGTTTTAGTAAATTGAAATTAATTCAATCACATTGTGTTGGATCTTTAATGGTACTAATGATTAATGATAGTGCAAGTAAAAACGTTATATGGGCAAGGTCATGATTATGGTGGTGGTTTCTGCACGTCAATTGCATATTAGTAACAAAAAAGCCGGGACTTCCAAGGACTGTAGATTCATACTTACTTTTATAAAGGGTTACGTATCTTTAAAACTCATTTGGTTTCTGAATTTTTTTAGGCACTGCCTCAAATCAGAATTCTTCTTTCCTGTCTTATAACTTATATAACCATTTTTCACAGAGAAAAACAATCTGAAAGTTCAGGAAAGTAAAAATTTTCCTGAATTCGTAATGATGCAGCCTAAATAAGATCAGTCTCAGGAATTCAGCACTACAGCCTGATATGTCTTAACTGTCTGCAATTTTAAAACCCAAATTATGGATGATCTACTCTGAGACACAAAACCTTAGGCAGATCCTCTGCTTTCTGTAAATTAGTGTTCACTGTCTTTACAGGAGGAAAACCTTTTGTGTCCTCAGTATCTGACCATCTCCATAAATGATGGAGTATTCAAATACCCTGTTGGATGCAGCCAAAAAAAGCTATAGAGGTACTTTACCAATTCTTTGAAGACTAGCCCTGCTAGGTAAAGAGAGAGCTTCCAACTCTTTCACAATCCTCTGGGTTACATTAAGATTCATCCCAAACAATGAATAAGGTCAGTAGCCTTTTTTTAAGCATCCTGGAGGAAGTACAGTTTGTTCTCTTACATAGTCTATAGTTCTTAAAAAAAGTTATATCCTGTAGATACAATTTTACAAGCAGTGTTTCGGCAATGCATATGTAAATACAAGTGTGTGTGTGTGTGTGTCTGTTTGTGTGTGTGCAAAAAAGCATCATCTGAACTCAAGACAAGTAATAAAGTATTAAGGGAAATTTCATACTGTAAAAAAAAAGAGAGAAAAAATAATAAAAAATGTTCAAGCTATTACAATTTACTCTAGGATACTTGAGGATGTTGATGACTGGTATGATGAAAGAAAACATAAACATGCAAAACAGATTGACCCATTTCAAAGACTTCTTCAAACTGACAGATATAGTAAGCACTAAATAAAAGTAAGGTATGTGATGTGATCAGAGTGAATCATCTTTTCTAACCTTCCAACACAGCTATGGGATTCACGCTTCTAAGAATCAATAGGGAATACCGATAAAATAGGACAAGCTTTCTCTTGGGTTATGGTGATATAAATTTGAGGCAATGAGATTTGTTTTCATACCCTGTAAAACAAACTAAAATCACAGAAGTAAGAAGTACACAAGAGATTGTAATAAATTGGAAACATCTTTGAGATGGTTTTTTAACATTTTAAGATGTAAAGTAGGACACATGATAGCCAAGTGGTAGGGTAATACCTATACACACTTGGTCATGCAGATGACAGTTTTTTGTTCTGTGCCTTCAGATGACCAGATGACCGTGGATACCGTACTGCCACTGAGGGAGAGCAATCTGTAAAACACAGCAAAGCTAATGTTGCTGCAGAAAATGCTTCTACATTTAACATGGTGGGGTGTGCCTTCTGGCCATGACTAACTAATTTACTGGGGACAGTGATCAGAGGTGACACGTCAAAAATCTGTGGTGATATAGATTGCATTCAAAACATCATGAAGTCCTTGAATTTAGGTGTCATCAAGTCAATTGCAGGTGTGAGATCTTTTGACGGAGAAGACTACAGCCTCTGTCATTTTAAAGTTTATTTCACTTCATTGCTTAGGAGCTAACTACTTGTATATGAGTCATCTATCACTGTGACTGTTGCCCTGGAGATTTAAAATGCTTAATGTGTTGTTGCTGTATTTTGTTGCTGAGATTGCCAATGTACAGGAAGTTAGCTATGTCTTTGCACAGAGAGTCCATGTGGAGAACACTAGTGAGATTAAGTTCTTACTTCTTACCCTCCAGACCAGTCCCGGAACCTTAACACGAGGAGGAAATATTTCCTCTGATGATATAAAGCCTGTCTGATTACTGTGGAAGTCTGGTGTGCATTAAGCAGCCTGGAAAGAGCAATTTATTTTAGAAACTTCATTGGATGAAGCAAGGAAATGTTTCCTCTTCAGAGTATCATGATATTAGTGGATTCAGAACTACTTTTTATTAGAAGATGAGTTTACATTCTGCATTCCTTGTTTATAAAATCTTCACATAGATAAAAGAAAGAAGTAATTAAACTTAACTTTATATCAATGTCTTCTTTCTTCCTCCTTGCATCTGTGAAAAAGCTATAGAATTTCTACAAGGTGTAAAAGTTCTGGACATTCAGAAGCATATATTCTGCAAATGCTCCAAATGGCTGAGAAAATAAACATTTAGGCTAATGTATGCTGGTGAAGGTCATATGGTTCTGCTACTAGTGCATACTGCCATCAACACTATGTTGAAATATATACAGTTCAGATTGTAGGCAATGCACCATTGGATTATAATTTAGCTTTCTTAAGGAAACCACCTCTTTGGCAAAATACCATATACTGCAACAGAAATTAAAAATAATAGAGGTAATATGTTACACTTTATATGTACACATGTATACTGATTAATCGCAAAGCATTTTGCAAAAAAAATAATGAAGCACTATAATCTTACTTATTAGTTGAATAAACTAGAGAATAAATAGTTAAGAATCTTGCCTGGACTATTACAAATGGTTAAAGAAATAAGAATAGAATAAAGATCTTAATCTGAATCATGTGTGCATCTTAATGATGAAGAATTCTAACAAAGTATCTTCTCAGTTGTAATTTTCTAAATTCTCCATTGTTTCTATGCGCACTTTTATGAAAACTAGACACTTTAAGCTAATAATTATGTTGCTGACTTTTCTGTTAGTGCAACACTTTACATTAATTTATATTAACTTTTAAACTCCACAATTATAGCTGAAAGAGAGTTTTAGCTGTTAATTACGCTAACTTTAGCTTCAATGCAATCAGTGGAATTGTACTGATCTGTAAACAATGAGATCTGGCCATGCTCTATTGGTGCTTTACAAACACTCTTATTACTCTTTCTTATGCTCTTCTTAATGAATGCCACTTTTTCTTGCATTATTAAAAGCTTCTCTTCATCCAATAAAATACAAGCCTGAAGAAAAGGAGATGGGGAACAGGAAGCTGAGCATGTCCTGACAGCAAACACTGCAAACAGCATCCCATCCAAGCCACCCAGCCTGGTGGTGGGGTTTTTGGAATGCTAACTGAAAATCAAATCTAGACCTACAAAAGACTCAATTCTAATAACGTATTCTCTTAACTTGCTTAGGAAAAGAAATGCAAGGAGAGATGTGAGAAAATTAATTTCTTTGTTTTTAAAAATAAACAAAAATTACTCAACTCTCTTGTTAGTAATAGCCAAGGTACTGATTTCTCTCTGAGTTACAAAGAAAGTGAAAAAGAATTTTTTTAAATCCTATAAAAAATGTAGTGAACTAGTTATGTAAGACAATCCAATGATCTAGAAAATAAAAAAAATCACTGAATGAATTAAATTCTAATAGATCTGCCTTTAGAAAGTCACACATCCAATGTCAACTATAGAAGGATTACAGAGGACTTATTCAGTAGTAATCTTCAATTTATAATCACCTAGTTTCTTTTGGATTAGATCCAGTCCATTTCATTAACCTGTAGTAAGGTTATTTTCTTTCTCGCATTTTAATCCACTCTAGCCTGATTTACAAAGATTAACTTCAGATTGAAGTTCTTGAGATCTGCATCCCCAGATCTGAATGTTTGACTTGGAAACACATATATCATAAAATACATCCCTGTTTGTAGGGACATCAACCTTCTCAGAAATTCCAAAACTTACTGTTGAATGAAAAATAAACACTGAATTTAAATATGTGTTTAGTGACCTTGGGGATAAAAAGTATTCATTCTGATCTAATGAAATAAATAAGAATTAAGATATAGAAGAAATAAATTAAAATAAGCATGAGAGATGAAGGCGAGCAAAACAGATCCTGTTTAGTCCTAAAGCCTGAAAGAGGCTTTGGTTTGATTTGCCTTCCATTTATAAGTTTGAGGAAAAAGTATATAACTGTACAGCAAGGCAATCTAATTCTGTTTTCAATTATCATGGTGTAAATTCTGTTAAAGATTATTGAATTACAGTAGAATGAAGCTGAGTGCTTGAAAGTACCTGATCTCCTATATTTTAAATAAAGAGTTCTGATACTTACTACAGTTGTATATAATTATTCCTACAGATGCTGACTATGAATTAATCAATATACCCCAGACATTATAATACATCTTCATTTGTGAAACAAAAATCAAATATTTAGGATGCCTTTAGGTTAAGACACTGTCCCTTCATTATAACCAGGTTGTATAAAATTTAACCTTGATATTTCAGCTTTTCTACTTTGTTTTTAATGATGAATACTTCCTTCAAAAGTATTTCAATTTCAGAGTAGTATTTGGATTTCTAAGTATTTTCATACAAAATAATAAAGAAAACATAAGCCTTTAAGCCTTCTCCAAATGACTGACATTTTTTCAGCCCAACCTGCATTTTTATTCTGATAGTCCTGCACTATAAATAGATTATGAGATTGCTCAATGTATTTTGTTAACTGAGATCATTGCAGTTATAAAAATCCGAATTCATAAACTGTCTTAGTCTACACTGTTGCCAGTGACAATCATTTCAGGTTTCAGTGGGTATTTTTTTCTGAATCATTCATATCTTCACCTAGAATGATGTGAAATATAGCAAGATCATATTACAGAGCAAGTATGTGAGTTTAAAACCACATCCATACAGATAGCCCCAAAGAGGATGTTCTCTTCTGTGTGGCCACAGTAATACTATCATCCATTCTATAATGCTGGTGGTTGCTGTGAGTATTTCTCTCTCAGCTGATGCTCTCAAAATCTTTCACATCCAACAATGATCCTCTCAGTTTGGAGGTAGGTGTCAATAACATGCCTGAGTTCTAGGAAAGCTGTAGAGAATCAGCTGACTTATGTATTAATGGGGGATTTGTGGGTTTCCATCAGTCAGCTCTTCAGCCAGGGTTAACAGTAAAGGATATTTTCCCTTCTTCTCTTTCAGTCAGACATCTGGAAACACAGCACTCCCTTTTCTGTTCTCTCTGCTTAAGGGATTCATATAATTTTTCCTCTATAACATGCTGTAAGTCCTTTGATTATTTAGTGAATTTTGCAGAGAAACTGCCTACGGTTATCCTGGGGTGGGGGTTTCTGTTCCTATGAAAAGTGACCCACCATGCAGTGAGCTCTGTCACAGCCTCCTAGCAAGTATTTGCTGAATCCAGCAATGGCATGTACATTCATGCCATTAGGATTGTATAGGTCATATTCTGACTGCTTTATCAGTACGATCAGCAATAGTTTGATGCAAGTTGCACAAGGATGTGCACTAGCTCACAGATAACACTGTAAGATCAAAAAAGATAAGGCTGATGTGATTGATCAAACAAAATATGAGTGTAACATGACACTGTCTCCCACAGCATCCTTGCAGCTAAACTGAGGAAGTGTGGTCTGAATGATTGGGTAGTGAGGTGGATTGTGAACTGGTTGGAGGACAGAAGCCACGGAGTTGTGGTCAGTGCGATGGAGTCTAGTTGGAGGCCTGTGCCTAGTGGAGTCCCTCAGGGGTCAGTACTGGGACCAGTACTTTTCAATATATTCATTAACAACCTGGATGAGGGAACAGAGTGTGCTGTCAGCAAGTTTGCAGCTGACACTAAACTGGGTGGAGTGGCTGACACACTGGAGGGTTGTGCTGCCATTCAGCGAGACTTAGACAGGCTGGAGAGTTGGGCAGGGAGAAATTGAATNNNNTGTCAGGAGGATGGGGTCAGGCTCTTCTCAGTGAAGCCCAGTGAGAGGACAAGAGGCAATGGCTGTAAGCTGAAGCATAGGAGATTCTGTGTGAATACACATAGAAATGTGTTCACAGTGAGGGTGAGGGAGCACTGGAACAGACTGCCCAGAGAGGCTGTGGAGTCTCCTTCTCTGGAGATATTCAAAACCCCCCTGGACACGCTTCTGTGTGACCTGGTCTAGGGAATCCTGCTCTGGCAAGGGGGTTGTGCTAGATGATTTTCCAAGGTCCCTTCCAGCTCCTAACTTTATGTGATTCTGTGATATATATGAATCTGTCATTACACATAGGAAACTATAACAAAAATATATGTCTAGCAAGAGTAGTTGAATTCAATTTAGAAATTTTTTTAAATAATTTTTACAACTTTTCTTTCACTCATAATTTTTCCAGAAAATTGTCTTATACCCAAACTTTCTACTGCCAGTAAGAAGGGCTATATTAAAGCTAGGATAGATTGTATTTTTCACTTAAAGGTAGAAGGTATAAACTAAAAACGCTGATTTTTCAAGCAAGAATCAAAATAATATATTCAGAAATGCCTCAAACCCCAAAATGTTATGTTCAGTATTTTTCATGTGAATTAACCAAATAATTCTTTTCTATTTTTCTTCTACATGGTGAAAGTCACTTTCAGCTGTCAAAACAAGGGATCAACATTTTATATTCCAAAAGAACATTAAATGTTTCACAGTTTTTCTAAAACAGTACTATCAAAGTTACTATATTTTTGCACATTTTTATTTTGACAAATCAATCATAGAATCATAGAATCATCTGGGTTGGAAGGGACCTCAGAGGTCACCTAGTCCAACCCCCCTATAGTGAGCAGCGACATCCCCAACTAAATCAGGTTGCTCAGAACCTTGTCCAATGTTCAAGTTAACATACTTACAAAAGTAAAAACTGTTGTCCGAGGAAATTCCTGAGCTCCTGTAAGCTCTGGGATCAAATGTTGCTTTGGCAAATGTCTTAACCACTACTGTAATATAGATTGAATTGCTTGGAAGTTAGAGTTGTTCTCTATGTAGGTGGGTCAAACTTGCAGAATCAAATCCTGTAAATTTCTAAGGTATCTTTTACAAAACACTTTTTCTGTAGTAAAAATATTTCAGTCTTGGAATTTCCTCAGCTTCAGGGTAAGCTTTCTTGCTAATATAAGAAAGAAAACACTCTAAAGAGCCAGGATTCTTGACATAATGGATTCCCAAACTCGTTAGGTATATGGCAAGCCTTTCTCACTTAGAGAAGATAGAGATTTCAACATAAGCCCCTAAATTCTAGATGAACATAGTGGCCACTTGGCTATTTGGATAGTTCTCGTTGACATTAATTTTTAAAATCTGAAAGCTTGAGGTTCTGTGTGGTTTGCTTTTTCCCCAATGTACAATGAAGGCCAAATGTTTGAAATCATTTGCAAACCAGAATTCTTGTTTTACAGCCAATCTCACAGCTGACTTCACTGGAGCTATTTGCGTGAAAGAGGGAATCATATTTTGACCAGAGTAGCTGTGTCTAGACTAGTAGATTTAAGAATACCAGGGAAGCATTTCCAGGCATTGAAATTTGATTGTCTACACTGTTAAATTGTTTAAAGAGTCTCTGGCACTCTCTTGTTTTTTCTAGGTCAGAGCAGTTCCAAACTATTCACAAGGGCCATTTCCTATAGGTAGCATGAACACAAACACCCTTTGGACAGTGGGAGATTTTCATAGCATGGGTGTGAGCCAGACTGCACCACATGCCAGAGAACAGTCATGAGTAAGTTTAATTTTGTGTTATCAAAATAATCAGTGTGGATCAAAAAAGAAAATAAAAATCCTGACTTTCTTTTCATGGAAGAGAAGACAGGTGAGGAGAAAGGGAAAAGTGGGAAAACAACAATTATCTGATTTTAACAACCAGATATTTTAAAATGGAATATCCCCTTCTTTCTTCTGGATGTTAGGAAAATCTGATGTTCCTTCTGGTGTTGTCCATACTGATTTACTTTTATCTCACTTCTCCAGGTTTTTTAGTTACATATCAATAAGCTGACAAAAAAAATGCAGGGGTTTAACTTCTTAGTAGATTTCACAATAAAAAAAATGTAGCCATATTAACTCTGAGCAGGTCTTTGTCCAATCCAAACATTTTACTGAAGATTCTATGCCAAAGGGCACAAAAAAGGAGGCCATTCAAATCCTTCTTCTCCAAATAACTTATGGTCAAAAGAAAAAGATACTTCTGAATAACAAGGAACAGCTCACTCAGAGAACTAAATGGGAAATTGTGTTTGTGTCTTTGCAGAGATACACAAGGGCAGAAGGACACTTTCTTCAGGCATTCAGTTTCTGCACAGGGTCGAGCCACAATGGCAGTGATTATACTCATGGAATGACTGGACTCCGCAGGGTTAAAGCCCCTGGAAATTATACACGAGAGGGGGTATGTCCTCTCACCCACTTTACTGCATCATGGGCATGGCTGGAATTGGGAAGCAGAGTTTTCTGTCTCCTACGTACTTGTTTTGCCTGTACTCGTGTTCACCTTTAGAATTCCTAGGATTGCATTGATTGAGCCTCTGAGCTCTCGACTGCAACTGCTGTGGTTCAGGTACTTTTCAAGGACCCTTCTGGAAAGAGCATTGCATGCTATCTTGTTAGATTCATTGAGGTGAGAAGGTCTGCTAAACTCAGTTTTAAGTGCCTCACAGAATTAACATCAAGAATCTGTTTTCCTTCTATCTTTCTTCTAGTTGGAATGAGGCAGCTCTCCAAGGAAATATCCACTGCTAGCGTCCCATCTCTTCACTGTAATCTATCTCACAGAACTGACTTCTGCCATAGTTTGGAGATGAAAAACAGTTGACTGGTTAGTATAATGGGGTTTTTTGAGAATACAGTACAGTGTAAGTATAAAGGCTGTCTTAAAGAAAGAAAGGTCACATGAATTAGTTGATTTGAGGATTCCTTTAGCATTTCAGAGGGAGTTTATTTCATACCATGGATATTAATAAAGCAAAGCCCATGGTGTTTCTAAGTATGTCGGGCGACATGTGCAGAACTGCCAAATGCTCCATTATTTCTAAAAAATGTGTCCCAAGGCAGTAGCAAACTTGTTTTCCAGACTGTGGGTATCAGTTTATGTGCTATGTTTAGCATGTCCCTTTTTCTTCTGTTTTCCAAGGTAAGTTTGTTTCTAAAAATCCTATTTTTTGAATAACATTTTCTTTTTTAGAATACATCCTGTGATGGCTGATTGTTCTGTGTTGTCCACTAAGCAATAATACTATTTAAGACAGAGAATGAAAAAAAGCAATGTACAAAAATGAAAGATTTGAAATGTAATGGCTGTTAACAGCACATAAGGCCTATATAGTAGTCAAAAATAAGATGTTATTGCACTTTTATATGTCACATATATTTTATCACGTTAATTATCTGTTCATTAATACTGTTGAGAGCAATTATTTTATTTAGGGTCTAGTATTCCATATAAATAAGGATGCCAGAGGAATTTTAGAGGTTTGATTTCGGTTTTGGCACCTTCTGCATTATTTCATACAGTAGTGACAATAACAAATTCAGAAACTATTTCAGACCATGTACTTATAGGAAAAAAGAATTTGCTTGGATTAAAAAAAAAGGCTTTTAAGGAAGAACATGGTATTTAATTCAGTCAAAGCTTCTGGTAACTGTATCCTGTTAAAATAATTTACCAGTGACAATTGCTTAGCAGTATTTAAGATAGTATACAAAAGGAGGAAAAAGTCAGGTATGATAACACAACAGGACAAATTCACTTTTTTTCTCAGATGCAAGGGCTACCTGTGAGCATGTCAGTCACATTAGGTGTTAATCCAGCAACTAGTATATACGCATTTTCAATTTATAACAGGTCTGCACTTTGGTGCAGCAGACTTCTATCAGATTCACCCAATTATAAAGTATTTTGCCCAAAGATTTAGTGCTACTGAGAATTTTGCATTCACGAGGAATCATGGAACAGATTTCAGCTGTCTCCTGAGCCTATAAAAGAAAATTCCAGGGAAGGGTGATTTTGGTGGCATGAGAGAATTTGTAAATATCTACATTGTTCTCAGCACAGTGTGATCCTTCCAGCTTTTAAATAGGTGCCTGTACAGTCTGATAGAGCACTTCCTGGCATAGCAGAGAGATCCCTGTCTTAATATCTGACTTCAGGGAAGTTCTTCTACCCATTTCTCAGCCTCTCTCATGTTCTGTCATGCACATGAGCACATAGATATAGTCTCTGCCTCAGTTTCTCCACTTTATAGATAGAGAAAATAGTAATGACCTCTGTAAAGATCTTTGAAAACTGCTGATGTGAAAGAGTATGTATAAGTAAAGTGCTACTCATGTACAACTGACTCCTCCCTTTCTGGAAATTCCGGTGCCTTAGAAAATAAAGAAAATTAAAACTTTAATATTCATAAAATAATCAGTCTGTAGTAGAAGGATGAATGCTTGGAGTTGATCAGTTCTGCCCTCACCAGCAGAGCTGATAATAATCAGTCACTTATGTGCTATTTCACAGCTGATACCTCCTCAAAAAAAAAAAATTAATTGCAAAAGTTTCACAGATGTCTGCAGCAGTTGACCAGAGCTCTTGGGTTATTGCTTGTCAGACTATTAATGGGTTTGGCTAACCATGACAGTCATTACTTTCCTCCTCCTGTGAGCTACTTTCTGTGTAATTTATGCATAGGTTTTGCCAAGATTTGACAACTTTCAGGATATTAACATAAAATTAGACTGCAGAGCTGAACAATGGGTGGCATTAAAATTAACGGCAGTGGAAACCAATCAAAGAGAATTGGTTTCTCTCCTGCCTTGCTTTTAAGTTAATATTTTTTTAATTTATTTTATCTTATTTCATTATCATTTTAGAAGGAGAGATAAAAGAATAAATGCTAAAAAGAGTTTTGTTTTCTTGGGTACCTTAGGAACCTTTGGAATGGTCGAGAAATTTCAATTAGACAAAATGCCTGACAGCATCTTAAACAACGGCTCTCCTGAAATCAATCACAGTGGACGAAAAGTTAAAAGTGTATTTTTGAAAGGGGACCTTAAATGGAGCAGAGTCTGCTCCACACAGATTGTTTAGTGAATGCCATTACAGAATGCAATGTGTGTGTTAATAAGTAAGGACATCTGGTAACCAGCTTTTTTCTGATTCATTAACTGACTCTGCTTCTGTGGCCACAGGGCTTGATAGGGAAGGCTGCAAGACTTTTGCTCCCAGAAAATGGGACTTTGATGTATGTTTTGTTTCTTTGACCCAACCATATCCTTTAAATTTCCCCTTATACCTCTATTATAAATATTTAATTTTGAAATCTTGCTGGAAACACTTAAAAGCTTAGAGGAATACATCCTCCTATTTAATTGTACATAACAAGAAGTCATATTTAAGATTCTTTCATCGACCTTCTGCAACAATCCACCCCATCCCCACACATTAGTAAGCGACATTCTCTACTTGCTAACATTTACATGGATACATTTAAATGTTAAGTTATTCTCCTGTTTCTCAGTGTTTACACTCTTTCAAACATGATTCATGACATTGGATGGAATACTTCTGAAAAAGAACTTTGAACTGATTCCTTTTTTGGAACACTACAATTTGTGCCAAACCAGTAGGATTTTTTATTTTTAAACCGTCCGTGAGATTAATGAGCTTGGACAGAGAAAGTAAAAGCATCACACTGCTCATACCAAGTGCTGTTTTTCTTCATATAATACAAGTGAAACAGCTCCAAATGCTCTGGAGAGAATGATTGAGCAAAAGAAATCTAACTTGATAGTACATGTTGAGGGATGAAATGGACAATGAAGTTTCCATATGTTGTTTTTACGCAGTAATTAGAAACTGTCACACACCGTTTCATTTTTTAGTTTCCTTGGGCTTATTTGCATGTATGAGGCTTTCCATAGAGCAGAAATGCAAGCATCAAACTGGCACCCAGTTGAAATCCAAGGCAGTGACACGTGGGCTTCTTCCACCTCATGGACAAGAAGCCAGCGGCAGGTACTGTGATGGCCTAGAGGACAGCTCAGCAGCAGCCAGCTGCAGCCTCGATTATCTCTCGGCCTCTGTTGAATTTTCTTTTCCAGGTTGAAACAGTGGCTGTTCCCATGGTGTGAGTCTGCATATTCTCAGGTGTGTGGACTAGATTTTGTTTCCAGCAGATACAAAGAATTAAACATATTATCTTGCATGTACATTCGGTAGGAGCTTTAGTCTTTATTCCCTTAGGTTCCTTTGAAAATCCTTGCATTTTGTCAAGGCCAAGGTAGATAAACAGTGTTCTGATTCTTGGTTTTCCACATGGATGCAGAAAATTGCCCACAAGATTTTGACAAATTTTTCCAGCTCTTTAGTAGTGATTCCCTTCTATGTCCTGAAAAACAGCTGATTCACTTAAAACATCCAAGTTTGATCTTCAGAACTGCACCAGAGCAGAATGACTAATAAAAATATTTGACTTTTATCTTCATTATCCTGATGGTAATGATGACTGAGGACTTGGTCATACTGAACTTTTTTTTCTAAAAGAAGGGAGATATATATATATATATATAAGCACACTTTTAGAGTCAGCTAAAAAATTAAATCAGTGTGTGTTGTGTAAGTGGGTTGATGTTTTCTGTCTCTGAAGACTTTTTGAAGTCTTTGTAAATTAATAGACAGCTGGATGCTTATCTCTCTTGTCCATGTAAGGTATATTAGCTCTCTGGATTGCTGTTAAATCCCAACTCTTAAATAATATCTAACCCCACAAGTAGGCCTCTGAAAAACATCAGAGGACATTGATTACATTCACAGTTACATCTTGAGAGGCAAAATTCAAATATCTACCATTAAACTACTATATTTTAACACAGGACCAGATCCTTGGTGTTATTGATCCTCTTCTGTTCATTCCTGACTAAAGCAAAATTGTGCCTATTTAAAAAAGAGCTGGATAAACTTTTACTGTAATCAGTAATTATTTGTACTGTAATAGCACCAAAATGCCCCCCTCTGCCTGCTGCTGTACAGCTTTACAGAGATCCTCATCTTCACCTGATCCAGAGATGGCTCTAACATAAACCTGATTAATCCATACAAATGAACCTTTGAGGAGAATAGGTCATGCTCACTTATAGTCACTTATTACATAACATAGATCTTGGTATATTTTACTGAATATTATTAGTTGTTATTTACATTATATTCAAAGAATAACTAGAAATTTTTCTAAACGTGAAGGCAAATCCTCAGGAAGCTGTGAAGATATCAGAAAAAAAGATGGATATTATACTTTACAGAAACTTTCAAAGGCAGTTATAGTATCTTGTTTTATTTTGAAAATTGGAAATATAACCAAAAAAAAAAAAAAGAAGAAAGGAAAATACTCATATAGAAAATGAAGTAAAGCTAGCTTGAGAGATAGCAGAGTTATTGGTCAACACAGTGGAAGGCATGTCATTGGTTATAGCACAGCTGCTGGAGGTGACTGTATTGGTATCTGTAGCATGTTGATGTGTGAAGTGCAAAAATGAATCTTATTCCTCAGGAGAGTCCTGCATATGTCATGTATATTGTCTCATTAAGCCAATCCATTTATCAAGCCACTGAATGCCAATTAAATTGCACAGGATGGTGCAGGTATATGGTGGGCTGATGGTGCCAAACTTTATTACAGCTGAGCTTTTCTGGCTCAGTACATTCCTGCATAGCAAAATGGCAGACATATCAAAGCCAAATTAAATGTTCTTGAAATAATGCCTTTAAAGAGGAAGAAGAGCCACAGTCTGGCACAAAAGAGTATGAAATGTAATGTCACTTCTTAGTGTACTTTTAGTTCCAATGAAGATGTCACGGCTCAGTTCCAGCCAGTGCCAAATGTCTTCACAGCGTGCAAATTAGATCAGTGTAATTTCATCATGATGATGATCAGACTCTATTGTAGTTATATGGCTGCATACACAGCTTCTGCTGACTGCTGCAGTCAGACTAGCACAGCTGAGCTAATGCTGCCATCCTCAGAAAAAGACAGAAGTTGGTTTTATAGCATTCTGCTGATGCCAGAGTCCAAAGGATATTCCTAGATCCTGGAAATATGTTGAATTAGTATTTCCTCTGAAGTGTCGACTCAAAAAATTCCCCTTTTTATCTCCCACAACAGTCTCTTTTTTATCTCCAACAACAGTAACATGAATATCCTCATTCAATTTATTCTTGATACATATTATCAGCTGATTTGATTCTGTCTGAAGATTTTTCCACCGTCAGAAAGTGAGCAACCTAGCCAAGAAATCCATTCTGCCCCTCTCCTCCAAGACACTGGCTGGTACCAGGCAGAAGAAAAGACCTACTGCCTTAGTTCCCTCAGTCTAAAGTCTATTATATAAACACAAATCTATCCTCTTTGGCAGTATTCATTAAGATTCTTGACAGATGTACTCTGCTGGATTTAGTATCAGTCACTTAAACATTATTGCTCCTGCTGTCCACCTCACGCTTTTGGTGGAGGTTACAGCCTGCATAGCAGGGTTGAGAAAAGTGAAAGTTTCACAGCTCCCTCAGTTCACAATTCACAACTCACCGTTTCAGCTTGACTCTCTACTGCTTACCTCGATGTATCTGATCTGCTGAATCTTAGGGTACCAAACCCTCTCTGAGGATGGTTGCTGCACAAGCATGTATTTTGTTCTGCTGATGTAAGTGTGGGGCTGGTCACCCCCAGTGCCAGGCAAGACAAACAGGTGGGAAAAGTATTGTCTTAAAAAGGCTCAGCCTGCCTTTTGCCTTTTTGCCTGTCATGTCTCCAGGTATGCAAAGTGGGCTTGAAATGTTATTATTGTACAGGAAGATTAA
This sequence comes from Galbula dea, assembly GCA_013399015.1. NCBI lineage: Eukaryota > Metazoa > Chordata > Aves > Piciformes > Galbulidae > Galbula > Galbula dea. Next base: position 332,861 of record VWZX01009379.1, read on the forward strand.
ATCTACTAAGTCATTGTTCTGCTGAGAAATGCTTTCAGAAGCAGGAACACAATATTAGGTGTTAGGTAACAGTACCAGAGCCAAGTCATATCTTACATATATTGAAGGTTTGGTTTTGCTGTAGCTTTTTGCATAGAGGATTTTATACGTTAAATTGTTAAGATTTGGTGATTTTTTCCCTCCCTAAAGCATTTGGTAAAGAGCAATTACTTACACATATAACAGCTAAAATCCCTAAACACCATGGCACACAGCCATTTGAGGCAAGTTGCCAAGTCTGTAGCTTCAATTAACCTTCATATATCCCCCCAAACTTGGAACACTATCAGAAGGCTATTATGTTCAAGCCTTACTCATGCGGTGAGCACTTAGACACTGAAGTTGAAATCAATAGCCTTGGTGGATACATCATTGCTCCTGTATTCAGGTTTGCACAAGCAGACTCAAATTTGTGGCAACCTCATCCAGACTGAAGTACGAACACTCAGAAACTTGCAGACATGCAGCCATTTCAGGGTTTTGTCACAGAGATCAAGCTCATTGTGTCTTATATAGCGTCTGTCCATCACTGAACCTATTTGGGCTCAGATAATAGCTACTGAATGTGGACTTGACTTAAAAGGAAAGGGAGCATAGCAAGATTTGGACATCCCATTAAGTCTGTGAAGTAGCCGTTGTTTCCAGTAACAACTCTCTGTTCATCTGCTATCTCTGGAGACTGAAACTGACACTCTATGCATCCCAGATGTTCCTAAGCAGTTTATTTACCCTCCCCCGTGTGCGTTTAATTCTCAAGATGGATGGAGATGGAACAGAAAGAGGACAGGAAATAAAAACTCAGTTTTGGCTCTAATATGAAAATGTTACTTATGCTCACATGGAAAATGTAAAGCTTCAATAAAAGCAGATAAACACAATTTTTATATGGGGGCAGACAAAGGGCTAGATGCCCAGCTGGTATGAACTGGCATAGCTTCACACTGAAGTTGATTAAGCATAATGCAGTTTGTGCCAGCTGAAGATCTGGCTTACAGTTACTGCTCAGTATCCCTATTGTGTATTGTGTATTGTGTCTAGGACAGAATATGTCACCCAGTAATGAATACCTCAAGTGCAAAGGCTACAGGAACCTTATAAGATTCATCCTGAAAGCTCACAAAATTTTTAAACCTCATAGATGCCACTACAGATTACTAGAAATTGAGAAAAAATGCTAGTATACAGAGCCTGAAATCCTAGGAAAAAAAGAGCTTTTATCATTTGAAGAAAATGAAATGCTTTATATTTAGCTTTTACCCAAACATTTCACATTTGCAGCCTACAGGATCTGTAGTCTGAAACAAATTAGATCTTTGAGCTGAGACAAGAAGCAAATCACCCAGCCTTTCTGTCTGTTCACCTACTCCTGTGAGGGGGGTATCACCCCAAGCTGCTCCCGGGGCATGCCAGAACCCAGATGCTAAGCCTGGGAAGGCTCTAGCAGCAACATCTGGCTGCACGGCAAGGTCTAAAGGCAGTTGTGCTAACAGATCTGGAATAGCCTCTGGGTCTGGGCTTGCTCACGCTCTCCTAGGACACATTTTCCTTCTGCTCACCTTTGTTTTGTCAAATGTGTGGGGTTCTCATTTATTATGCACTAGAGTAATATGGAAAGGCTTTCCGTCTGATCAACAAGGATGTTTCCTGTACCATACCTTTTATTCTTCTGCAAATCTTTGCCTCAAGAACTGCAGCCTATAGAAGTTTATGCCACTTGATTATTGCCTCCTTTATTTTATCATTAAACTCTTTGTAAGATGTAATTGCTGATTGGAAACATGTGGCATGAATTTGTCATCTCATTTTTAAAAATCAGTTTGCTAAAGCTGAAAAATGTCAGGGATACTGGTACCTTGTGATTGCACTTATGTCTTTGCACATATCAGAGGTAGAATTAAGCAAGATTGGTTGAATTTGCTCAAGAGTTTGTTTAAATGCTTCTAGTAATACAAAAAATACCAAAAAAAGAACAGGAAGGTATGAAAGTCACTACTGCATTCTAAAAGTAAACCTTTTCATACTTTTCTTACCTTTTTAAGCGTTTGCTATGCATTGTATATGGAATGCAAAACTTATGACGAGGCAGATCTCTGCATAATTAATACCAAAAGAAAAAGTTATGGAGTTTTGAATTCAGGGTAAACATTTTTCCTGAAATGTGCAAAAATACCTACTGAAAATTTGTTCAAAGACCTTGAATTCTGTTGCATGAATTCTTACATGCTTCCGCAAGCCGAGAGATTTCTTTGTGTCTTTTACTTTAAAACAAAAATTTAATAAACATGACAAAACATTTTAAAATAATGCTATTTTGACTTAAATGGATCACAGCTTAGGAACTCACTAGGTAAGCTAAATAATATCTTGCAAGTAGGACACTAGCCTTTGGCCCTGAGCTAGCAAAAAATATGTCATGGCACATCTCACGTTCACTAATATTTAATAAATTAACGTTTGCAGCATGCAGGTTTTTCCATGGGCAGTGTGCAAAAAGAAATATCACAGAATGTCATATGCTGTTCTTAATTTTCTGAGCACAGCTAAATGTGTTCAGCAAATTTTAATACAAGCTGAAATTTGGTTTTATCATTCTCTGTATAACAAATAAAGAAATCTATGGCAGAAAAAATATGATCCAAGAATTCCAAGTGTCTAATGGCAAAAACTTTCTTTTTTCCTCTGGCTTTGTCAGGATGGAACAACTGTGAATGTTATAATTTTGTGGAACTAAGGAGAATTTTATTCTTCAGGGATTAAAACACATAATTCAAGAAAAGATAAATCCAGAAAACATAATCCAAGGGAATCCAGAAGGACATGAGGATTAATACAGAGAAGAATTAATTGGAGCATTAAATGTTAAAGAAAGCATGAAATGCATAAATGAGATATCTCTAACTTATCATGTTGCTTAGGGATTTATGTGCAGCTCTGCTTAACTATAGGCCAATTTATGGGTTTAGATTTGGTTTCTCTTTAGAGTTAGTTACTCTTATGGTACATCTAAGAACTCTAAAAACCCATACTAGGGTTACAATACATGTGAAGTGTCAGAGAGCTGGTTGAAACAATACGTTTAAAGGACTGTGGAGTTGGCAACAGAGATGGCGTAGTGATAGCCATTGCCATGATATTAGATTGCATTTGAAACTGTCACTTATACAGAGTAGTGATTGAAACAATGATAAGTGGATTTATCACTAAAACTAACTCAGGAAAGACTGAAAAAGAGCTGCTAAGTCTGTAAGCCATATCCACACATACAAATTGGAATCTTGTGAAGGTATTAAGTAATAACCCAATTAGCTAGTACAGACCACCAACTATTGGTCCCTTGCATCTCAAGGAGGAATGTAGCCTACTATTCACAATCTCCTAGTACTAAGCTTTTCTGGTTTTTGAATGCATGTGTGGATGGGTAGATGACTTAGAGAAGCCATTCCTTCTAAGTTAATTCAAAATGACTGAAGTTAAATTCATAGGGGAACAAACTGTGGAAAAGAATTTTGGCACCAAAAAAATGGTAAAATATATCTGGCAGATTTCTCTTTAATGTCCAAGCATAAGACAAACTATAATAGACTGAGCAATTAACTATGACTATCATTAAGTTTTTTAAAATATAGGAAAAAACACATTTACTCAATGCAGAGGAATTTATAAACATCTTACTCTTAGATCCTCACCTGTACAGTCCTGTACAAAAACCATAGAAATAACTCCAAAAGAAGAAGAATAATAATGATAAATACTTTACTCTGAAGGAGATTTCACACCATTTTCCCCTGATGAGGGAAAGCTTACCCTAATCATGTAACTTGATTCTCTTCCAGGAAAAACAATGAAAGCCATTAGCCTTCCTGAGGGCCTGTGAAGTGAGTCCTAGGAAGACAAGAAGACACAGTCACAGACAGGCCCTTATGGATCAGCTAAGAGTGGTTTATGAAAAAAAGAGAGCTTTATGAAGTAAACTCACCTCATTCCCTGTTCTCCATATTGCTGAAATCCTTATTGGTTTTTTTTACATAATATTCTCCAGTGACAGAAGTGGTGTCTAATTGTCTAATCACAGCTCTAACAAAGCAAGTAGCAAAGTTTTCTCTAAACTTTCCAAAGAAATAAATATATTTACACTCTCTGGTCCAAAGCTCCTCTTCTTCCGAGATGATGTACTTAGCCCAGCTTGCACCTGATGAGTGGCGAGGGTAAGAAAGGATTCCAGGATCACCCTTAGACACAAGAGTCTCACATTCTCAAGAGATCAGTGCCTCTGAAATTCACTTGAGGAAAAGTAAGGGACACAATAATGTATTTCTTAATCCTTATCTATTTTTATTTATAGTTCTGCTCATTTCACTCCTCCTATTACTCCAAAGAGCAGAATGCAGCCTGTTCTTATGTTAAAAGAGTTTTAGCAGTTCACAAGTCTATTGAAGATATGAACAAAGCCTCTCCAACTTTACAAGCATGGATGCAACAGCTCTAGTTCAATTTCACCTCAGACTTACATGGCTGGAGCTAGGAGTGTGCCACTTGGGCCTCTCATGTGACTACTCAGAGGGAGTACACTGTGGCAGAATCTTTCTTCTTTCCTGGGCACAAATGTTCCTGAAAGTTAGAGGGGTTTCAGGTTGTCTGATTTCTATTCTTCCAACAAATAAAATAGTTAGGCTTCCCTTCAAACACCAGGCTACAATATTTGCAGTGGAAGTTTCTTTTAATTAATGTGTACTACAAATTCTGTTGACTGACAGGCACCTTTTAATAACAATTCTTTAATTTACATTGTTTGATTTCCTAACAAGAGTGGCCTCTTTGATGCATCTGGCCCTTTATTATTGTTTTGTTACTTGAGTATTATTCAAACTGCAAATCACTATGGAATGTTGCATCATGTTCATCTTTTCTAAATTAACATTCTTCAGTATGCCTCTTTGGTTATTGCAGGGAAGGCATGGATTACAGTTTTTTTCATTGGGAATAACAAGGGGAATGCTCTGTCATAAAATACCAGAATCTGGAAGGTATTTGGCAAATTTATGGCAATGGATTTGGGAAATGCTGATTTAGAAAAGCAATTTCCAGCATTCTTTTCAGTTCAAGCAATTTGGCTGCTCTAGGGAATTTCCTCTTGTTAGTACTAATCTTGACTATATGAACTACAAGGAACTTGGAGCAAATACTTGGATATGCAAAAATGAGGTTTCACAATGCCATATAAGCAAAGCCATTGTCATTTTATGATTGTAAGTAACAGTATCAGATTTTATACTTATTAAATATGCTAGATACATGGAAACTTTATGTGAAACATCTTTGTGGAGGCATAAGAGCTGTAGGATGGCTCTGCCCTGTCATGCCCCCAAGGCTGATTTACACAGGCTCTGTCCATGCCACAATTTATTCTAACATGATGGCCAAAAAGATCAGTACTGAGACAGCAATAACATAGCTATCATTGCTAAATGTCTTTTTACCTTGGGCATTCCAGCCTGGGTGGTTAAGGAAACACAAGAGAAATGCTGACTTCTTGACTTTCACGTTTCTTGGGTCCAGATTGAGAACGGAAACAAAGTAGGAACAACAAAAGTAGTGTATCAGACAGTGATCCTATTAAACAAAAGTGGCCATTCAAGCCCACCCTGAGGCTGGCCTGCAGAACTAAAAGAAGCTGGGTGTGCTGGAACACTTAATAGGATTCAAGCTTATCTTATAAATGTATGATTGATACTTCAGATTGTTTTTGAATCATGCATACCAAAACCATTCCATGGCTCTAACATTGCTGAAAAATAAGCTTGCCCTTCTTCGGAATTATATAAATTAATCAAGTTGTTTCTTAAAATGCATATATATAATATATAGAGACTTGGCTGTCGTCTTAGGTTACTCTAAGGTTTCAGGACATTATGCAGATGCTTACCACTGTAGTTCTGTCTGGGGTTAACAGGAGTCTCTACATGGTTTAATATCACTCATTGCTTTGACAGGATATAATACCGTTAATTCTTCACACACAGATCAGATGTTGGTAGTGGAAAACATCTGTTTCTGCTCATATAGTATAGAAAACAATCTCCAAATATTAGAAATTGTTAGCAGAGTTGGAAAATTCTTGCTTAGAACTAAAACAAACACAATGTTAAGAGTCTCTACTTTCCTAGGTTGCCTGTGCCTTATATTTTTTAAATATTCTAATACTGATCTGTTTAATTCTCTTTTTAAATTAAGAAGCAACAGATATTCTTGCTAATATTAAACAAATATATTTTGTCGTTGAATTGTTTGAAGCTTTGAAAAGGAAAATAAGATATTTGAAAGTCCAATCCTATTTAGGATTGAATGAGCTAATTTCAGTCTGTCACAGGGTGTCAGAAGAGCAGCAGCAGGAACTGAACCACATCACACAGAGGCAAAAAATCTCAAATTTGTCTGCTAAGCAGAATGGGCATAGCAGGTAAATGGTGATTTTTGTTGTAAGATTTCTGTTCCATGACACTCACTCATTCACAGATTGTTTGTATGTCTGTGTCATGCAGACATGCAACATCCAAGGCCTTGCTCCCCAACTCAAGGGAAAGTGTTGGTCACTCCAACACACAACACATCCACATCCACCCAGACTCCCAGGCACAGTACTCCCACCTCTGGCTCAGCCACCTGTATAGGTCTGGATCCCTGAGGAGGTGTGCCCCTAGTGAGCTATTTTTTGGTGGTTGTTTGATTTCTAAGCTGGATGGTCAGAAAAAGCCACCAATAGACTTATTAAATAATTTCTCTCCCTGACATTAAAGGGGACAGGCAGAAATCCATGGAGTAAGGGCCTAAGGACAACATGGTCCCACCAAATGGGCTTTTGCCTTTCTCATTAGGTCACCCAGCTCTGTAGGCATCCAGCCCTCACACTCAGAAAGGCAGTAGTGACCAAAGTCACCACAGATGAGCCTCCCTCACGGTTGAGGTCCCTGTCTTTGAGGCTGTTCTGGCTCTACAATGGCTTCACTAGGAGACCAGGTAATTCACAAATCCAAGGAGTCACATCTTACTCTTTTATTTCTGCAGTGAAAATAATCATCAACACTAAAAATTTCAGTTTGTTTGACTGAACTAAAACTGCTCTACTCAGCAGAAAAGGATTCTGATGGAAAACTTCTGGCCAGATCAAATAACCTCTGCTTGTGATTGAGGCAGTTTCTCTTTCTGGGTTTTCCATTTCACTTTCTGAATCCCTTTTTTCATTAAGTCCTCCTTTATATCACAGCAAAAATTTCTCTCGCAACAGTTTCATGTAACATTATTTTCCACATGTATGTCATGGATACTGATTTACTAAATTAAGGGTTTTCAACAGTAACCTAGTCTCTTTTGAATTCCGTGGGAAAACTCCAAAGTTTTGCCTGTACTATTTATCTGGATTGTTTAAACAATTTGAAATCACTTTGTTACATAATATATGTTCTATTTATCACAAATAGTGGTAATTTAATCTAATACTGTAGCTATTCTGTTTGCATATTTTTATGAATACTTAAGAAAGTAACTTTACAAAAATGTTCCTGCTGTTTGTTCTCATTATTCTTCCATTGTTACAAAACTGTTAATTAATGTAATAAAAAAAAAATTTATAGCAAGCAAGAAATTAAACATTTTATTAGAGGTATCTTCTGTGAATAAACCAGGTATTACCTCCTAGACATAATTTATTTGCAGAAGAAATAACTTTCTGTGTGTCTTCCATTCCTTTTTCCACCTAATGCTGCTATATTGTACTTAGGGGAAGAAAAAACTGCTACAGATAACTGAGGAAATACTGGATTAACCTCCATATTTTCTCTCCTTTTCTTTTCTGTATCTGTTTCCTATTCAGTACTAGAGTCATATTTACAGCAGATGTCATCTGGATACTTCATGTAGGGTAGAAGGTTATCATGTAGATAACCCCAAGCAGCTGTAATAAAGCACATACTTCAAATTATTGTTTATATAATGTCTTGTCTTCAGAGAGGGAATGAACCAGTGTAGGCAACTGGGAATACCTCTTGGATAAATAGGCAGCATCCTTTTATTCCAGTTCAAGAACAGAATGACTTGCATAGTTTTAGGTTTATTCCTTATAGTCATGCAAGCTGATATCTCCACACATTTTAAGGAGGCTGCTGGTACTAAAGCCTTTACCTCGGACTACTCTGACCTACTTCCATTTCTGACTCAGGGGCATGTGACATGCCCAGACGTTTGCATTAGAGAACTGTTCCTGTTTTTTTAAGCCTATGTAACTTCATCTTAATTTCTGTTGATAGCAACCATAATTGTATCCAACAACTCTGACACAACCTCTGAAAACACCAGAAAAAATATTATAAGCCAGAGATCCTGAACTTCTTTCTCTACCCCATTCTCCCACCCATTTTTTGTGTCCTTTAGAAACGGGGCCATTCTACCATTTACATGTAATAGTCTCTTTATTCTTCACTGACTTTATGTTTAACTTTCATTTATAAACACTTTTTTGCTCAGTATTGTCTAGAGGACTTTAAGCCTTCTTTTCCCCATAGTCGTCAGGAAATAAATTTGGTACTGATTAAGAAATAGTCTCTGTATATTTATATTCTTATCCAAGACCAGTAAATAGAGTATTGGTTACATTTTCTTTTCTTTCTTTTCTCATAATCTTTCAGATATGCTTTGTAAAACTTTCAAAAATGTTATGCTATTTGCTATAAAAATGTTTTGCTAGCAAGTACATTACACTAGAGACATAAAAAAGAGTACATAAAATTAACCACAAGATTTTCAAAAGCATTCAAGGAATATTAGGATGTATCTCTAAGAAGCTCATAGTGCTAAAGATGTGGTGGAAAACAAGTTAGAAAATTTCACTTTAAATAAACTAAGAAGTAATTGTTCCTATCAGTTGGAATATAACATAGCAGAACTTTTCCAGTCATACAAAATAAAATAAATACTACTAACAAACCATAACTCTTTTTCTGAAATGTCCTAGCCCTTTCCAAAAGCCTTCCTTTGTCTGTCAGGATCCAACCATGCATGTACGTGTTGTCCCTCATAAAGCTCTTTCCTGTTTCAATTTTGTTTACATCAAACTTTCAGTTACCAGAACCTCTACAGAGACATCTTGTGCAAAGCATTGCTGTTGTATTGTGAAAGACACCCCTATAGCTGCATAAACTGATACTAAAAGCAAATATAAGGGAAACAAGTATATCTTGAATTTATCTGCTTACAAGAACTGCTTTATCTGCTTACAAGAAGAAGATATGTATAATGAAAATATTCTTGTGGTTTCAATAAGTCAACTAAAATAAGATATGCAACTATAGTTCATACATATTTCAGCCCCAGGGCTCATTTAAGGTTATGTTCTGAGAGTATCAAATTAAAACTAAAACCTAGTGAAACTATTTCTTCTCTAAAAAAACATTCAGATTTATTCTTGTTTCATACAATTAAACTCTCTTAGTTACATCCAAGCACCTTCAGGAAATTTTGTCCAGCTCCCAAGGTGTATAGGAATCAAAACACTAGCAATCTCCATCCTCCAAATCCCCCAGGCCTTGTGGAATAGTGGAATGACTTTTTTTCCCTGGACCTTTTCAAGAAGTACTAAGCTATACACACTATAGTGTGTCACAGTTTAGATTCTCTTAGGGCATAGTTTAAGATAAGTCAGAAAACAGTAGGAACAAAGAATTTCTAATAAAAGAGAAGCACAGGTGAAACTATTTTGAAACAGGATTTTCCATTCCTTCTACTCCTTTCCCTTACAAAATGTCACAAAACCTGGAAATAGAATTCTCATAATTCATTTTTTTCTTATCTAAAACTTTCTAAAGAAGATGAACAATTATGTTATATTGTTTGAAAATAGCAATTCCTGCTGCAAAAATACTCCTAAAATCAAATAGGAGTTTTAAGTTGGGTTTTTCAGTTTCCCTTGCTTTGTATAGGCTAACCTGCTGATTTTTCTTCACCTTCACCTTCCTTAATGCCTTGTATATCATTTAGCATCCTCTCGCCTTGAAATAAGGTGTTTGCAAGACAAGAGCCTTTGTCCCAGCACATCACTGGAAACATGAGGTAGCTAGTATCTACACTTATTTGAGCATGAGAAGCTTGAGGAAGTCAAACCACATCTTTTGAGGAGACCAGAAAGCTCTATCCAAATAGAAATAGTTCATTTCATCTGTCGAGAATACATTTGTCCTCTCACTCTCCTCTGAGATGGTTTAAGTATTGTCAAATTCATTTTACAAAAAGTCTTGTTAAGAAGTTAGCTCCAGAATCTAAAATCCTTACAGTTAGCAAGCTTTATTTTTCCACAAGCCCCACAGAAAAATTACTCCTGCTTTAAACACTTCTAGAAAGACCAAAAGAAACATGAATATTTGGGCATTGTATCCTCCAGATGGATTTGGTTTTGCTGAAGTTTACAAATCAAACTTAATTCTGTAAGTGCCTAACTTTGGTTCTATTGCTTTAAATATACTCTGCATAATAATAGAGAAAAGTATTGTAACTACTGAGGAGTTCATCTTCCTTTCTTCTGAGCCATCAAACTGCTTCTACAGTTCTTAAAGCTAAGATACTAAGCTTAGATACAGAGCTAAGACACTGAGTCCTTTCATACTTCCTATATGCATATTATTTATTGTTGATGATAAAAATGATTAAGCAAGGGTTTTGTAATGCAATCAACCTTTAAGTCAAGGATGGCTGAAGAAGGCCTGTGTGCTGTTCAAAGATTTGTGTAATATGGAAAAAAACCCAAAAAAACATTACCAGCTATTGGCTGAATGTCATATTCAAATAATTAATACTACTGTACACCTCAGATTCACCTTTTCATTCCAGATTTCTGAAATCTCAAAAATCCCAATACTTTAAGGATGTCAGATAATTGAGAGTGCTCTCCAGAATACCTTGCTCATGAAAACAAAAACCTTTAGGAGATGAAAACAGGAACAAATTCTCTTTTTGACAAGAAAAATAAACATCAAAATATTATACATCTGGCTTTCTTGGATTTATGCTGTCACCAAAGAATATTTTATTCTACACACAGCTAGAGTTGCTCATGTTGTAAGGGGAAAACACATTCCTGATTTGCTATCTATGAGTTATTTGCAATGCATAAATAAATTGCTGAAAATGAGAATAGAAATCTTGTCATGTTTTCCCCAAGTAGCCTTTTAGAAGAAATGGATGAACCATTCAAAATTAACACTCTGTTTACTACATGTTGTTTTCCCTGTTAGAACTGAACCTCAAATCAGTAATGATCTTGCAGAATTTGCTTGTTATTCATCACTGTTCGCTGACACTTGTCCAAACAAATTACTGCCTATGGATTATCTGAAATGTAAGGCCCATAATTATATGTGATAGACCACTTTGGCCACATGTTATTTAGATGTTAATCAGATTATCTCAGTTTCATAAAATTGAGCATACCTGAAAATCATTTACCTTTACAATCTTTAAGTGATTAGACAGAAATTTAATTCCAGGATTTTAAAAAATTATTACTTTTTAATTTTATTTGATTTTATTTTGTTGTTGTTGCTGTTGCAGGCGAAATCTGCCTAACCTGAGAAATCTTTGCTGGTAATATATGGAGACCTCAGATTTCAAAGGTCATTCTCATTTGAGTGAGGTGCCTAAGAAAATTTTCATTTCCTTTTTCCTTGACATAAATGTCTCAAGTAATAGAGGAGACCCATGCTTGATGCTGTTCATATACACTGTCCACGGAGCCTGTTGTCACTTCAGTTGCTTATACGTGTATGTAAGAATTACTATAGCCTTCCTCAATAGCATGCTATTTCAGACACCTCCTTTCATGCTTGGCCTGAAGACACTGAAGTTCTTAATTTTGCTCATCTTCCATCTCACCACAATGTAGTGGTTACTAGTTCAACAGCAGTGGTCCAGAGTCCTGCTGGAGCCCTGGGAATCCCAGATAACATCCATATTCCTCTCTTCCTGCCAGTCAAAACTTCAGGAAATAAAAAGGGAAACCTTAGACAAAGGTTAATTTTAAGATCCTCTTCAAGAAAATAATATCACAAAGCATGTTTTTACTAATGAATAGCTGAAGACATTTCAATGCCTATTTCTTTCTTCTTTTCAATACCTAGAATCATAGCATAGTAGAGTCATAGAATGTCCCAAGTTGGAAGGGACCCAAAAAGGATCGTTCAACTCCTGTCAACAGGTCAACCCCCCAAAACCACACCATATGACTAAGAGCACTGTCCAGATGCTTTTTAAATTCTGTCAGGGTTGGTGCTATGACTACTTCTCTGGGGAACCTGTTCCAGTGTTCAACCACTCTATGGATAAAGAAGGTTTTCCTAATACCTAACCTAAACTTCCCCTGGCATGACTTTGTTTCATTCCCTAGGATCTTTTTGCTGGTCACCAGAGAGAAGAGTTCAGCTTGTGCCCTTCTGCTTCCCCTTCTGAGGAATCTGTAGACAATGAGGTGTGTCCTCTTCCTCAGGCTGAACAAATAAAGTGATTTCAGCCACTCCTCATATGGCTTCCCCTCTAGACCCGTCACCATCTTCATGGCCTTCTTCTAGACACTCTCCAACAGTTTAGTATCCTTCTTATATTGTGGAACTTACATTATAATTGCCTAATTATTGCTTCTTTTCTGCAGTCATCTTGAGGAGGGGATTTAACTGCTGCATGAATCTGAAAGGGTTACACATACTTTTTACCTGGAGTTCCTTAGAATTATGGGATGTTACATTTACTTAAAAGCTACTGTAAGCAGAAGGTGATGGAACACTTTATCCTTGACTCTGTCTCTAGGTATATCAAGGATAAGGGGGTCATTGGGAGCAGTCAACATGGGTTTAACAACCTGATAGCCTTTGATGAGGACATAACCAGGTGGATAGATGAGGGTAGGGCAGTGGATGTGGTTTATCTTGATTTCAGTAAAGCATTTGACACTGTCTCCCACAGCATCCTTGCAGCTAAAGTGAGCAAGTGTGGTCTGGCTGATTGGGTAGCGAGGTGGATTGTGAACTGGTTGAAGGAGAGAAGTCAGAGAGTTGTGGTCAATGGGATGGAGTCTAGTTGGAGGCCTGTGTCTAGTGGAGTCCCTCAGGGGTCAGTACTGGAACCAGTGCTTTTCAATATATTCATTAACAACCTGGATGAGGGAACAGAGTGTGCTGTCAGCAAGTTTGCTGATGACACTAAACTGGGTGGAGTAGCTGACACACCGGAGGGTTGTGCTGCCATTCAGCAGTGAGACTTAGGCTGGAGAGTTGGGCAGGGAGATAGTTAATGAAATTCAACAAGGCCAAGTGTCTAGTTTTGCACCTGGGAAAGACCAAACCCATGTATCAATACAGTTTGGGAACTGCTGGAGAGCAGTGAAGCAGAAAGGGACCACCGGTTCTGGGCCCCTTAGTTGAAGAAGGATAGGGAACTGCTTGAAAGAGTCCAGCCCAAGCCACAAAGAAGATTAAGGGGATGGAATGTCTTCCTTATGAGGAAAGGCTGAGGGAGCTGGGTCTCTAGCTTGGAGAAGAGGAGACTAGGGGGTCACCTCATCTATTCTGATAAATATGTGAAGGGTGAGTGTCAGGAGGATGGGATCNATGTATCAATACAGTTTGGGAACTGCTGGAGAGCAGTGAAGCAGAAAGGGACCACCGGTTCTGGGCCCCTTAGTTGAAGAAGGATAGGGAACTGCTTGAAAGAGTCCAGCCCAAGCCACAAAGAAGATTAAGGGGATGGAATGTCTTCCTTATGAGGAAAGGCTGAGGGAGCTGGGTCTCTAGCTTGGAGAAGAGGAGACTAGGGGGTCACCTCATCTATTCTGATAAATATGTGAAGGGTGAGTGTCAGGAGGATGGGATCAGCCTCTTCTCAGTGAAGCCCAGTGACAAGACAAGGGGCAAAGGTTTAAGCTGAAGCATAGGAGGTTACATGTGAATACAAGAAAAAATCTTTTCCCAGTTCAGGTGCCAGAGCACTGGAACAAACTGCCCAGAGAGGCAGTCTTCTTCTCTGGAGACATTCAAAACCCATCTGGACACACTTCTGTGTGACCTGGTGTAGGGAATCCTGCTGTGGCAGGGGGGTTGGACTAGATGATCTTTGGAGGTCCCTTCCTACTCCTGACATTCAGTGATTTTGTGATTCTGTGTGTTTCATCAGGCATTTTATCCTGCTAAATATAGCAATAGGACTAAATAATAATAATAAATAATAATAAATAATAAATATAGTCCAATAGGACTATCTATTCAGGCAAAACATTCACTTCAGTCAATACTTCTGTGGAAGAACAAGAAGTATGAGCTTAACATGGGGCTTGATGAAGTTAAACTTCCTTCCAGTATGTGTATAATGGTGTATCTATACTGCAGACAAAAATGAAATACAGTTTTCTTTCTTTCTTGTGTGAAGAAAAGAGAAGCAATTTTGTAAGTTCCTTAAAATAATGCAGGCCAAATCCTAGTAATCATTTAAATAAATATGTCATTTACATCTTTTATACGGAGGATTGATTTGATATTCAAAATCTTTCCAATATGACTTAAGCTAAAACTGCTCTGACACAAAGATTTCAGTTATTTCTTTAAGTATTCTCTACCTCTAATACTACTTCTTTGTTAAGTAAAATATCCAATGGCTACATGTTGTGGGTATTTCCTCTGATTTTTCAGAGTTATTTCCAATGCTATTTGGTTATTATATTTGTATGGGATAGTGATTATAGCACAAGAGATTGCTGAAATACAATTATTTTTAGACTGCAGGGAGTTGTACATTGTTGCTGACTGCATCTGTTAAGATCCTGTAAAAACTGAGCCAGACGCTGCGTGGTATGCAAACACTCTGAGTTGCAGCGATCATATGTGCAAAGGCTACAAAAATTCTCTCCAGAATGTAATTGTGATTATGATCAACATGACAGGCAGCTAAAATTGAATTCTGTCTATTAAATTGCATAATCCACACTAGTTTGTGGGAAAACTTCAGCTACCACTGAAACTGAACCTACTTGTGGCAAAATTGCTCTCAAATGTTTAATGTCAGTGACCATTGCTGAACAGAGACAAGTGGAGATGGAAAGGTAAAAATGTATCTACTGCTCAAGGAGTGATTGGAAATAATTCACCTAACAAATTCTTAGCTAGTGTAAATCAGTCTAAAACTACAGACCTCTCATCCCCAGCCATCCCTCAGGTATATTTTATTTAGCTTTGAGACAGGGAATAAAAGTCTGCAGTCTGCCTAACAAACTGCATTTCTACATAATGAAGTTTTTAACACATGATCTGCATGATTTACTATGTTGTATTACTCTAGGAAGCAGAGGTCATTATAAGTTCTTCTGTCAGTTACAGCTTAAGATGGCAGTTACTTACTCCTACACATGCATCTATTGACGTCAGCCCCTGTGCTCAACTGATTAGATCCAGAGCTGCAATTTTGACCCAAACACCGGAACTATGCATGATGTTTCCTTTGTGCTCATGAATCTGTTTTTCGGATATTATCCCAGAATTAAACAGGCATTTCCTCACTTACAAGCAGCACAGTGCTCGTTGCATTCTCTTTTCAGTGACTACAGTTCTTGTTGAAATACACAGTTTGCCATGTTGTAGACTTTAAAATTGCATAGGCACCAGTTTAAACCCTGTTAAAGAATCCTATTGTCACTTGGGGATGAGGAGGGGGTCGTAATACATCCTTATCTATAGCTACATCATTATCTACATTCTACATCTATCTTCCTGTATTTAATAGATTCATTACAGTAACAGACTCCAAAAATTGATTGTAAGTGAACTGGTTTTGTTCCAGACGATGGGGATTTTTGCTCTGAAATTTTTATGCTAAGAGTTTCTTGCTTTATCTTTTTGTACATATCTTGAATATGAAAGTGAAGGAAAAGCAGCATGTCTTGTGAATAATCATCTAGTGCTCGTATTAGCTATTAGAGGGCATAAACAATGTTTAATAAAAAAAATGTAAAGTTCACTTCAGAAAGCAGTTTCTAGAAAAGCAAACCAATAAAATAAGCTTCAGGGAACAATAACATTTGCACTGAGGTTTCCGTCAGTCAACTTGTTCGTTTAAATACAGAGATGTTTAAATAGCTGCAATTCTTCTCCCTTGTGGAAAGCAACCGTCTACTACCATAACTTTTGGGATTGGTCTGTTCTTCTCTATTCCTCTACCATAAGCCTGAAATGCAGCAGGCATTGCAGTCTCCTGATGATTTCAGAAACACTGGATCACCCTTTCTTTGGAAAAGGCTCACAGAAATTTGTTTTAAAAATACTTATCATTCTATGGGTATATTAAATGAGTGAACATGAACACTGGACCAAAGTATCTTTTTTGGGAGCAGAATCACACTACTGGATTGACACACGTGATTCTTTAATTTCAAAACACCAGGTCCCCTAGAAATAGATAAAACTAGAGTTACTTGATTTGACATTCATTATAAACTGCATCTAATGACATTTTCAAGATGAAGAAGCAGCCAATTCAATGTGAATATTCAAAAAGCTCCTGAAAAGGAAATGACACAAGACTAAATAATGGATTTTTATTTTCAAGAAAGTAACATTACCTGTCTTGAAAACTGGAAGTAAGTAAAAGTCTGGATTTAAACAAGAAGATCGAAAAGCAATGCAGATGTCTTTGCACATGAACCAATTGGGTCCAGCAGACTATAACTGTATTCACACAGAGATATACCCATCTCATAAGCTTTCCAATTCAGAAAAATTTGGCTGATTGTTAGGTTTCCTTATCTAAGCCTTAGTTACCCCTTCAGATGAGCTATAACTTTGATAGTAATGAAGTGACAAAACAGCCAAAATCTTCTGGAACAGATAGAATTACATGTAGATTCATCCTTTAACTTACATTCTTTAAAACTTATGACTGCTTTTTTAACTTTATATTTTCATATATTTTATGTTTGCAAAGACTTTTACTCTTTGATCATTTTTCTGTCAACACATGAATCATGAGTGGACATATCTAGTGACTCATTCCTCATAGTAATTGCTATACAATTATGGCAGAAACAAAGTTTTTTCAAAAAGAGATGTACAATATTATACTTCATTCTACTTAACTAGAAGAAAAAGTGTAACTTCTTTTTACAAAACAGAAGGTTGATGGTACTGATATGATATAGTAAGACATTCTAACACACTATCATTTCAAAATAGAAAGATCTTGGGAAAACTTATTTAAATAGATAATCTGGTTTTCATACATTGTGCCAAATATTTGTGTAATCATAATTTAAGTAAATATGCCAGAATTTTTGTGGGGATGTTAATTGGAAAATCAAATATCATTAGCCAGAAAACCTAAAAAAAACACCCACTGCAAAGCACATTAATCTGATTATGCTTCAATCTTCACACAGTCCCAGACAAACACACAGATGGGCAAAATTGTCACATAGTTGAAAACAATGGAAAAACTCTATTAGCTATTAAAAGAGCTAGAATTTCAAAATGAGTCTAACCTTAAATAATGAAAGTTTAGGCAAATCCCTGTTCTATCAGGTCAAATGCCAGACAGCATTTACTGCTACTGAGGGTTTCAGTGACATGGCCCATTGATAAAGATGTTCAGCATTTCTTAACTCTAGATCTGAATTTGTTTTTCTGAGAAACATACAATTTTGTCTTAGCTACACAAAATACATATTCAGCATCTTATTTTACCCATCTGTAATGACACTTAAATTCTGTTTGACTTTTCTCTGAGCAGCCTTCTGTGATCTCGGTAAGCAGAGGAAAAAAAGAATTTAGATAAACACCACTCATTTCTCAAAAGAGATATTATGTCTTGTTATCCCACAGGCATGCCTATGATATAAACTACATCTTCATTTATGGTCAGTTTGTGTACAAGACATAATCTCGACTGTGCAAATAAAGAGAAAATTGTGGCTCAGATAAATCACAAGAAAGAATATGGCTCAGTTATTTTTGTTCTCTTCTTACCTGGTAAGTTAATATCCATATCACTTTTCCTGTAAAATTTGAAGTCCTGTCACATATGGCTTATAATAATGCTTAAATATAGGTGTGGAGGTTTTATTAGTATGTCTTTTAAATCACTCTAAAATTGTGACAGACCATAGAAAGATAACCCTACTGTGCCTAAAATAAGAAAATCACAGAATCACAGAATATTAGGAGTTGGAAGGGACCTCAAAAGATCAACTAGTCCAACCCCCCTGCCACAGCAGGATTCCCTACACCAGGTCACACAGAAGCGTGTCCAGACAGGTTTCGAATGTCTCCATAGAAGGAGACTCCACAGCCTCTCTGGGCAGTCTGTGCCAGTGCTCTGGCACCTGAACTGGGAAAAAATTTCTACGTGTGTTCACACAGAATCTCCTATGCTTCAGCTTACAGCCATTGCCTCTTGTCCTCTCACTGGGCTTCACTGGGAAGAGCCTGACCCCATCATCCCAACACACACCTTTCACATATTTAAAAGCATAGATGAG
>VWZX01009396.1:4224-22790 GCA_013399015.1 Galbula dea
ACTAAGGGGTGACCTCATTTATGCTTTTAAATACGTGAAGGGTGCATGTCAGGAGGATGGGGTCAGGCTCTTCTCAGTGAAGCCCAGTGACAAGACAAGAGTCAATGGTTGTAAGCTGAAGCATAGCATACTCCAAGTGAATACAAGAAAACTTTTTTTCCCAGTTCAGGTGCCAGAGCACTGGAACAGACTGCCCAGAGAGGTTGTGGAGCCTCCTTCTCTGGAGATATTCAAAACCCGTCTGGATGCGCTTCTGTGTGATCTGGTCTAGGGAATCCTGCTCCGGCAGGATTCTAAAAATATATTTAGGAATTTGTTTTAAATCAATATGGAAATGCAGTGAATGCGATATAAACTGTTTTCTAGCAAATGCATCCTTCTGGAGTTTTCTTACAAAACTGCTGAGTCAGTTCCAATTAGTATCTGATTTTAAGCTCCTCTGAAATCAGTATTCCATGGAAATGAAATAGGCACTGCTTCCTCACAAGGTTTTGGCCAAGATTAGCATCACATTCATTTCACATCAGTCACACACTTCACTGGGGACACACGTCCTACCATTGTTCAGAGGAAGTGGGGAGCATCAAGTAAATATGTCCCATTCAAATGTCTTCATGCTCAAGTAACCTATATTTAGCAAATGCAGACATGCTAAAGCACTATAGCAACACTGAGGTTGTGACATAAAGGAAGTGAAGCAGAAAATTCAGTGTGAAGGATTACATACTGGCCACTCCTCCTGTTACAAAAGAAAACCACGGGGTCATGACCAGGCATACAGTCAGCACCAACACCCAGACTTCCCACTAGTGCCAACTCATTTTACTACATAAGTGCTATTTAGTGGCTCTGTAATGCTTTTTCACCTGGTTTCCTAAGATAATTTTTGATGTTATGTGTGATGGGTTTAACGGCTTCTCCCAACCCCCACGCACGGCAGTTAAAGGAGAGATTGGATTGCAAGTTAAAAACTAAAAACTGCTTTAATAATAATAACAGATATAAATGAAACAAATATAAACATGTACAGGACCCAAGATACTGAACTGTCCCGATGCCAGCTCCCAGTGGAATCAGCACAAGCAGTCCAAAGCAGTGAGAGAGCACATGTAGCTTCCGGCACAGGCAGACAGCATGCAGCTCGGCAAGGGTCACAGCAGAAAGAGCAGAGAGGAGGCTTCTTCGTGGCTACGAGTTAAAACAAAAGTCCCCAGCAAACCCCTGGCTTCACCCCCCACGCCGGGGCGGGGTTTGCAGTGTCCTTGATTCAGGAATCTCAGGTTCCTTAAAGGGACAGTCCAGGCAAGGTGTGTGGGGGGAAGACTAATAACGGTATTATGTATGTGGTGGTGGAATATCTTTTAGAAAATACAGTTACTGAACAGAATTAATTCTGTTCTAATCCAAACCATAACAGTTATGATTTACTCCCTCCTGCTATTCACATTGCCTAGGGCCAGATCATATCTTGAGGTAGCTCACTTCTGTCAGCAAAGGAGGGCTACAAATTTGTATTGTGCAGACCTCAAACTTCTCAGCTAATTTGCTTGGTAGAAGCATTAACAAGTCTTGTATCAACAAAAGCAAGGGCATGCCCTGGTCTGGTTTATGGCACTGGTTACCCAAGGAGGCGACTCCTCTCTGGACAGCAAAGGGTGGGAGAGCACTCCTGTGCTATTGTTTGACACTGAGCTGTGCTGCTGATAACTAGCTACATGATCATGAAGGTATTTGTAGAATACAGGGAAAGCCATCACTACATCCTTCATGTCCTGCCCCAATCTAGAGACAGTCTTCTCTAACGTCTTGGGCAGAGATCATGGAGATATTTATTTTGGGGGAGATGTCCCAAGAAGTTGGAAAAAAAGATGTACATTCTTAATGATGAATGACACACTTGTTTGTTTCACTAAACTAAATTTCATGTGACTGACTGCAATGGTTAGGTATGACAGATGCTAAGGTTGAGCTCACTGTGGAACAGCTGAGTGAGGCCACCTAGTTTGTTTGGGTTTCAGTCATAGAGGTGTGCATTATTATATTTTGCATACACCCAGCCTCTAAAATATATTGTCCCTTTTCTCCTCTCCCAACATTTTTTCAGTGAGTTTAGTTACCTCCAATTTTTGCAACAAAAATTCTCTTACCTGAACACTGATAAGAGGCATCATTTTTATGCTCAAATTACCATGTTTGATTATGGACTTTTCTAATTACTCGTCCATTTTCATGCTAACTACCAAACCTGACAATATGATTTAACCCCAACAACTTTACTCTAAACCTGCACACTGGCTTTTAATTGATACTGGAAACCAGTGACATGGTTAGGTATCTGCCCCCAGCATTTTACTGTGGATAAAGCCCTGCAGCTCCTATCCATGCTAATGCACAGTATGGTGATTCAACACTGAAGATGCCAATTGTACCAAGAACACTGCTGAGATTGTTTTTATTCAGTGCACTGCAGGTTGCTTAGTGACCTGTCACCAAAACAAATGCAGTCACTTGGGTATTTAAAGAGCTCTCTTTCCTGAAGGGTCCAGCATTTTGCAGGGACACCTGTTACTTGCATGCTTGAAATTTCTATCCTGAAATGACAGGCTTGATGTTGTACTCCAGCTGGTTAATGCTTTTGTAAGGAAGATGTCGTGCAGCATGTATGCATTTCTTTCTGACTCATCTCACACCAGTGGTGCTTAAATCACACTTCAGTGTGCATGTTGCCAGACCGACCACAAGAGCAAGAGTCAATCAAACACTAACCTTTCCCAGACATATGCCAGTTTATAAAATTGTTTCCTATTTCTCCATTGCTGTTGGAAATCGAAGGTATCAAAGTACACCATTCAGGCACATGTGAACAAGGACAAAGGGCAGTATCTGAGGGAAAGAATTTCCCAGCATCTGAGACACAAACTGTCCTGTGACATCAGATCATCCCACAAATGCATGACAGGGCTGAGCACTGAAGTCCCCCTCAAGCACTGGAGGTGCTATGCCTGATAGAGTTCAGACCATATGTTTCATGGCTGGAGGTAGAGCAAAGGACTCAAAGGTTGTGTTAGGAGCTTAAAGGTGCCTGGCAGTCAGTGCAAGCTCCAGTGGAAGAAGGGTCCAGGTATAGTAGTGTATTTTCCTTACATTCCACTTCAAAATTAACTGAAGTCTCAGCATATACTGAATAACAGATTTATACAATAAGGCTTTAAGTATCTGTAACAATACCGTGAATGACATCAAAAGGATGGCAACTTAAGAGTCACAGATAAACATGCTCGCATCTATCCTTCTTACCTCAAACTGTCACCCACAAAACCAAAAATGCCCCAAGCCTAAGAAAATACATTGTTTGTGAAGGCAGACTCTTTACTCAATAAATTCCAAACACAAAGGTTTCACAGGGAACTTCACCTCATCCATCTTGCTTTCACACTTAATGCTGGCACAGCTGATGACTGCCTTTGCTGCAGGAGCGCAAAAAGGAGGCCTATCCTTGGGAGAGGAATGTCTGAAGATGCCACTGAGCTACCACACAAACCAGCAGTTATCACTTCTCCTCATGGTAGAGCCAGGACTTCTGCCTGGCTCATTTCAGAGCAGTGCGCGGAGTGGTACATCTGTGGGATATACAGGACATGCACAAATTAATTGAGTCCTTTCAGCATGCCCATCATATCTGATTGTGGCCTTCTTTTCACTTTAGAGACTTGACAAACATTCCTAATGCTGTCTTAAACAAGCTGTGCCTTCTTTCCTTTTAAGTTTTTCATGTCCTATTTGAAACATGGAGCCGATCTTTTAAGAATATAGAAACAGTCAGGCTTTTCCATATTTCTTTATAAGATTAAAGCAAATCTTTCTTATTGTCTTCAGTTACATCTGTGAAGATACAGAGCTTCCAATGTCAGGTATTGTGACTGTTTGATGGTTAAGGCTGGATTGACCACCACCCAGCAACAGACACTCTCCACTACTCCACTCTTCCCCCTACCCCACCACAGGAAGGGAAATGGAATTAAGAGAGAGAGAGACTTGTGGACTGGAAAACCAAAAAACTTCAACTACTTTAATGAAAATAGTAACAACAGATGATATAGATGTGAATATATGTAGCATCAGCACCGAAACCCAACCCCCCCCCCGATGGTAACTATGTCACTATCCCCACTGATAATGTGACAGGAGGCCTTCAGCAGCAAACAGAAGTCAGATTCAGGGGCTGGATCCTGGAGTTGGGTTCGGGAGTGAAAGGCAGAGAGAAGCAGCAAAGAGGGGCCCTTGAAAAGCAGAAGAGCAGGAAGTGAGAGAGAAAGAGAGAGCAGTGGGAACTGATCCTCAGCTTTATATCGAGCATGATGTGTATGGAATGGAATACTTAGTTGGTTGGATTAGAGTCACCTGTCCCGTCCACTCCTTCCTGTAGGTGCAGACTTTTACTCTGCACACCACAATATGAGTCACAAAAAACCCAACCAACCAACCAAACAAATGTGCCGGAAGCAGGCAGGGTTTCTGAAAAACATACTGCCAGCTTTAGAAATACAGTCACTGAAAGGAGCTTCGGCTGGAAAACAAAGTCATTGAACAGAATCAGTTCTGTTCTAACCCCAGCCAGGACAGGTATCACGTGTTAACCAACTGGGAAGTACAAATGCCCAGTGTAACCACTGGTGAAAATTTATGTGGAAGCCACCTGCTCTGCACCACCAAAATCCTGTACCAATGTGATTAGCCAGGGCAGTGGTCAGTCCCCATAATCACAAGGCTATCCTTCTGCTCTTCCTGCAATTGTCAGGTCCTTTTGCTACATACCTTTTAGCTCCTGCATCAGCAAATAGCTTCATCCAACACATGGTCCTGACTCACACCCAGAATCACATCCTGTCCAAGGAACAAGGATTTTGTGAAGAAAATAACTAGATCATATCAGCAGCTTGATCAGCCATGTGCATGTGGGAATGCAAAATGAGACTGCTGGAAGTACTTACTGATTTTTTAATTGTTTGACTTTGTCATCATATTTTCCCTTTAACTTTGGTCTTCTACATAATTATATACACACATGTCTATCCAAATGAAGAAGCTTCTTCAGAGAGACTAGATGATGCTGGAAGAAGTGTTAGATCAGAGAGGTGAGAGCAATGGGAACTTGGAGTGCAACTGGTGGCTGAAAAACAATCAGAGACAAGTAAGTGTAAAGGAGAACTAAGACAAATATGGACAATCACAAAATACTGAGGGAGGAAACCTGCAGTTTGATGATCTATTAAATTAATATTAGGAGGAAAAAAGCTCAAATTGAAATACACAAATAAATCTCATAGAATATATGTAACTTACAGATGATGCGTTTATGGAGTTTATTCTCCATATGCTCGTGCATTGAGCCAGCCAGGACAAAAAGAAGAAACACCTCATACCTTGGTCTGACTCTAGTAAAACACACACATAGTTCTGAACTAAAAAGCATAAATGAGAAACCTTTCTCTCCAAGTATTCAGTGTAGAGGTTAGATGATATTGTAAGAAACACTTACCGTCAAGATTTTCAAGACCCCACTGGATAAAGACCTGAGACAACCTGGCCTGGCTTTATAGCTGGCCCTGCTTTCAGCTGAAGGTTGGATGAGAGACATTCTGAGCTGCTGTCCAACCCAGATTATCCTGTGAAAGACTTAACTAATGGCACCAATAGCTAGAAAACATACAAAGCCTCGTGCATACTTAGCATTCGGCTGAGAGTCACAAATAAAGTACAGTTTCCTTGACAGCAGTGGAGCTACTCACAGAAAAGAAGTTGAGCAGAAGCACATTCTTAGTTTTTAGCCTAGTTTGATGGGCTGTGATGATATAAAACACACGGTTCCAAAACCACTCTGATAGTAAGTTTCCAACAGCATAACAAGAATGAAAGCTGGCTGAAAAGCATGAGACCATCAAAACCAGGAATATGCCAAAGCACGTTGCAAATACATTTCTGAAAGGTTTTTATATGTTTGAAAACACAACTACTGTTGGCTTAATCAGAAGTTCCTTGTACTCTTGTGACAACCTAGATTCTGTATTATTACATGGTTTAACATGCCTGGCAAAATTCCACTTTGCACAGCAGTGTACACAGTGTACTCCTATCTCTGTATGAACAATTTAATCCTGTTTTAACAGATTGTGGCTTGATAAGAAGTGAGCACACAAATAATTTAGAACCTTGTAGCTGGAAAATCCCTTAAGGAGCAAAATAATCACACGGCCTCACCCCTGCACATTTTACAGGGAACACTCTTTGGGGCTGAGGACCACATGAGCTGCTATGGGAAGTAGCCCTCCTCAGAATCATTTCCTCATTTCCCATGTCCACAGTGATGCTTTTACTGGTTGTCCCCATTTCGCTGTGCATTTGGTTCCTCATACACAATTCAGTTGCTTCCACCCCTCTTGACTTGAGAAATTTCTTAATTTTACAGGCGACCTGGGCCAGACTGCCAGCACAAGCACCACTCCCTGATTTATGAAGCCTTAGCCCACTGATGGAAAGCAAAATGATTCCCTTCTGCTGAGCCGTTGCATCTCTTTCCTCCTTCTGTCCTTCAGCAGTCTAGCTGCACCATTACAGTCTTGCATGCTTTCTGTACTCTAGTAGGCAAAATCTACTGAATTTGACTTCAGACTATTCTGACACATAAAGAAGTACTTAAATTTCTGGAAGACAGACAGAGTCCCAGCATCCTGCCCTTATAGCACTGTGTTTACATGAGTGTTTTGATGACAAAAACTTCTCTGTGTTGGGAAGCTCTTATGCAAGAGACACTTCCTTCCAGAGGACTCTTGACCTTAGAGGATAGCAAAATGGCAGTTTTAGCTGGCAAAACACATCACCACCAGTGACATCTGTAACAGGGAAGAAGAAAGGAGCAGAGACACCCTTCCAAGACAGGTGTGACCCTCAAGGTTCATCTTCAACCATGCAAGCTGAAGTAAGTCCCCAGGAAGTGTGTCTGAGCCAAGTGCAGATTGCTGCAGGAACTGCATCTGTGTATTTCCACAGCACCAGGTGGGAGACAGCAGGAATCAAGAAAACCAAGGAATGTAATGGTACCCTTCTAAGCTTCACTAAGTCTTAGAAGCCAACGCAATACCCTTTATAATCCTGACATTTCTTTGCCTTTCGTAGAAGCTTTAGCTGGCATTTCCATAATTAATAATGCTGCTCTATCACTGAGCTTTCACCATCATCATCCTGGAGAGACAGCTGGGAAACAAGTTGCTTCTGAATGCCAAAGCTTCACTTCTGAATGCTAGCGTCACAGCCATAAACACTCATGTCTTCATTTAATTAAAAAAAAAACAAACAAAAAACACCAGAACAAGTGTGAAATTAGGGAGCAGGCAATAGGCATAGATGTTGGTTCTGCAGCCTCCTGTCTCTGCTCTTTCCTGTTGTTGATACTCACATTTGCCATTTACCTTGTTTCAGACATGTCTCTTACCCAGTACATGTCCTGCAGCACAAACCATAGCTAGAGACATATTTTAGTAACAGTAATTACATACTGAGGTGCACATCAAATAAACCACACTTTCTCTACCACAGCATTTCAATGGGCACAATAGAGAACTACTGTGCTTTGGAACTCTTTCAGACACTGGAGGCAAGCCAAAGAAATTTCTAGTCTTCATTTCTGTGAAGAATTAGACATGGTCTCAGTGGAGCAGTTTTTCAAGTGAGATATTTGAGCAAACCACACTTCTACTTTGCAGACAGTATGATCGTTTGAGGTAAAACACAGTCATCTTGTTGCAGTTCTTTTACATACAGTTATTCCATTTGGGGGCAAAAAAGCCAACCCACAAAATCTTGTAAGAAAAAAAAACATCCTACAGAACTTGAGTCTGTAGGTGTTCCTTTCAAAAATGTAACGCCTTATTAATATTGGAAAACATTCTTCTTCATCTTTCCATTCAATGAGCACACTCAATGGAGATATTATGTGAATATGTGCCAGACTTCATCCAAGAAGTATCTGCAGGGGCAGCAGAGCAAAAGTACATGTGGCTGCTTGCAGTCAATTGTAAAATGCCCATAGCAGGAAAGGAAACAAAGTCAGTTTTGGATTTCTTTTCTTTTTTATACTTGGTTGTCACACATTTTTCTAACCACATCAAAACAGAAAAATAGTATCTACTTATACATATATGCAGCTCCATCATACACCATTTAATACACAAAATCCAGTAATCTCTTTGCAAATTGGTTTTCTGCTCAGTGAGCATCTTTGCCGAAGTACACATTTTTCCCTGAGGCCAGTATCAAACAGCCACACAAGTCATAGAGCCTCCATTTAGCTATCTAATATGTGTGCAGTTGCCTAAGTAACTTTAAGTCACTCTGCTTTGCCTTTGCTACTTCAGGCAAATGGAAAGAGACACATTAAAAGCGCAGTTATACTAAGAAAAGTTCACAGTTCTTGCAGCAAAAAGAGCTTGCTTCCCTATTTATGTTTGTCCATGCCTATGCACACAGCGTTCTGCTACGTGTGCACATACATATTTGTGCCGTGAGCTATACACACATATTTTCATGTAACAGAAGTGCACTTGCTGGGCCCTGCCTGGTTAATGACAATGGAACATCTTAAGCCTCTTTCAAGCTGTTCAGCACCTACATGTGCTCAACCCCAGATGCAAATCCCAGGAGCTTCAGGATGCCTTTTCAGGAGTCTATATAGTTTAAATGCTCAGGCTACAGACAGATTCTAAGAAGATTTTTGATTTGTAAGTCTTTTTTATATCCCATCTCTGTATGGAAGGAGATGATTTTCCTGACTTGAATAACAGCAATACATCCAGAACCTAGCCTTCTGACTGCACAATTACCAAATTGTCTCCCCATGTGAGCTAAGGGATTTCTTGGAAGAAGCATCATCAGCCATCTTACAGCCAACATATAATAAAGAATCTGGACAACACCACTTAACCTTTCTCTTCTAGAGGTCTTTATGGAGGTTTTACAGATAAAGCAAATGCGTTGTTCCAGCTGTTAACAGGCAGATTTCCGGAAGTAAGGAAAGGATGTACAATCCTCCACATCTTCTAAAATTCTTTTTTGAACAAGAACTTATTGAAGACTGAGTTGCTTTCTAGTTTTCTGATGCTGTTGCACAATGCATGAAACATTATTGTCTCTGATCCTGATGGGAGTATTTTCTCTTTTCAAGAACGCTCTCTTACCTGGGTAGGTTGCTGAAGATCTGACTACATAGATGAACTCTGCCTAGATGGTAGAAACTTTATGCTGAGCTCTTTACAGAAGACACTTCAGCAACTTTGCATCAACCAGGGTGGAGAATTCAGGAATTTTTAGCATTGCGCCAGAGAATGGTTTGATGACTATATATAAAAACTTAGCTGCTTAGAAAGGATGCAAAGCTACATTACTACTTAAGTTTCTTTTCCTGGGATCAAAGCTTCACTAAAATTACTGAGGTGATATTTCAGATTTGTTTTCCAGCCTGGCAGTTCACACTAAGTGAGCATAGACTCTATCTATAGTGGCTGACTTGCATTGCTTTTTGCCACTAGTACAGTAACAAT
Source organism: Galbula dea (assembly GCA_013399015.1). Taxonomy (NCBI): domain Eukaryota; kingdom Metazoa; phylum Chordata; class Aves; order Piciformes; family Galbulidae; genus Galbula; species Galbula dea. The sequence continues at coordinate 13,818 of VWZX01009396.1, forward strand.
ACTTCAGTTTCCTCCTAAGCGGTCTTCTAGCATCTTTTCACGCCCACAAATAAAATATACTACTGCTTGCTAAATCAGCTTGGTTTTGCAGTAGCCATTCTTATTTCACTTTTCCTCTTGGCTGTTTTTTGCTAATGTAAGGCCAACATCACACTGTTAACGACTAAATGAGCAGTTTTTGAAGATTTACTAGAAAAGAATTGCACACCTCCAGCTTGTCTCCACGCTGCTTGCAGTCATAGCAGTAAGTTCAGACACCTTGACTGGTTATTTCATCCTAGCTCAAGATCACGGCATAGCTCAAAGTGGGGAGCTGCCTAGATCAACACTCTGTTTATGCAGTCCCTATTCTGGAGGACAACAGCTGCTGCAAACAGGGGACAGAAGAAGGGGACTTCTAGCAGCAGCCATTGCTATCTCTGCCAATACTGCCCACAACAGCAAGCAGAAGGTGAACTCTTCAGCCTCATCCCTTGCACTTGCTGCAACAGGAATGAGCTCAGACCTTTGCTCAACAGTATGAAAGATGCAAGATGGTCAGGAGAGACTGCTATGAGCTGTGAATGCAGGAGATGACATCACTGGCACCCCTAAGTGTCAACAAACATCTTAGAAAAAACACACAAAATGTCACATTCATAATATTAGCATATATTTGAATGAGGATCAGCCTAGTGGTCTAGTGGTTAGGATTCGGGGTTCTCCCTGCTGCAGCCCAGGTTCAATTCCCAGTCAGGGAAGCTTTGTTGTGACCTAGTCTAGGAAATCCTGCCCTGGCAGGTGGGTTTGACTAGATGTTCTTTCAGGTCCCTTCCAACCCTTGACATTCTGTGATTCTGTGATATATTTCCACAGCACAGAAGCAGTAGAGAAGATGGAGAACACAATGAAAAGCAACAACGGCATGGGCAGAAAAAGGTCATGAAGGATGGAGGGAAATATGAGCTTTTAGAGTTGGGGGGTTTTTTGTTGTTATTTTTGAAGAGCCACCCTGGCTCATCCTCTGCATCAGACCTCCCCAGACATCATTGTCTGAGAAGGAGTGATCGGTTTGGCAGTTGGGTTCCAGTAGTAGTGCAGGGCAAGGGCAACTGGGCTCAGGCAGAATGCTAAATGACGTTCAGTGGGGTGTAAGGGCAGTGGGGTGTGGTGCAGCTGGAGAAATGCTGCTGCATGAAGAGAACCCGAGAGAGCTGGAAAATGAATGCCAGGCATGGACAGAGGTGGGAATCTTAGGAAAAATCCTGCTGCAGATTTAGGAGAGGGCAGACCTCCCCAGGCAGATTTTCAGAAGTGACAGATCCATTTTGCCACAGAACTGTTTTCCACCAGATGTGTGTTTTGTTTTCCAGAATGCAATTCATGTCACTTTAAGCTTTTTCATATAGCAGCTACCATCTTGGAGAAATGAAATGCAGGATTTTGCAACAGGGTAATTATGGAGTCTAGTCTTGCTCATAATTCACAGTGAAGCCAACAGATACCAGGACGCAAACAATGTCAGAACCCTTAAAGCTGAAACTGGAGTCACTGTTTTCCCCAACCCTGTTAGCAGGCACTCATAACTTCTCAACAAACTTAACTGTAACTATTTTGGCGTGCGTGCTAAATGGATTTAATTTAGTGCAATAGTCAGTACACAGCCACAGATGGTCCTGGAGTTGCATGCTTTGTGCAGCTTTGTTAAGTTTCATTTATATTCTGTACCATTACAGCTAGCTACAGCAACTCTGGAAACTGAGTAACTAATGACGGAGATTAGACTGTACAAACCAGGATAATCCATTGGTCAAATGCTACCACCTTAATGTGAAGGTGCAGGAACTTTATGATATACAATAAAATGAATATATGACATGTCCTGATGGGTGACTGGATCTACTGCTCTGCAATAAAGCCTGGTCTGTTATCAAAGCTTTTTACATGGTCCTAAATATTTTAATCCCTGTGTGGATTCCCTCATGACCATTAAGAGTCAAACTCATGTTGAACCCTCTTCTTGAGTGGGAACACTCTGTTCTTCTCAAGGAAGTTACAGACATGTAGCTCCATTTCTGATGAATTTATTAAATTGGCCCAACGTGTTCAAAAATCACTGAGGCAGACGGACACACACAGTAAGATCAGCCTGATTTCCCTAAGAAATTCTGATGTTGGGGGTGGTTTTGGTGGTTTTTTTTTATCATTTTGGTCTTAGGATTTTTGGTCGGTTTGTTGGGTTTTTTGTTTGTTGATTTGGGTTTTTGTTTGTTTGCTTTAGAGTAGACTCTTTATTTATGAAATTACTAATGTCAAGTCATACCTGGAGCAAAGAGTCTGAAAATTAAAGTCCCTGGAGCCAAATTACCTGAACCCTGCTCCATGCTACAACACAAACTTCCTATGGTCATTTTAAGAGGTCAGTGAGTCTGTGACTTAAGTTTCTTCAATTGCATAATGGAGCAAATATTTCTTTTTCTACACATTAACAGCATTTTGTCCTAAGGTCAGTCACGCTGTCAGGAGGAAGTATCAGCGACACATTCAGTATGGCTGATTCATTTTCCAAACAGCTAATGATGTGGTAGATCCACTTTAGCAATCAAGTACATTATCTTATTCTAATTTTCCATCTCAAAGTCTAACATGGATTATGGGATGTTACATTGGATAGGCCATAATCACTTACAAGCAAAAGCTAAACCAGTGTATATGTCAACTTATGTTTAACACAGGAAACAAAACTGTGGCTACACCTGTATTGGCAAGGAGATCTGTAGCATTGAAGTCTGGAGCTGGTGCCAAGGATCAAAACCTGGTGCTCCATCTGGAACTGGTGCCAATAATCAAAAGTGTGTGACACTTTGTGGGGGGTGGAGGAAACAAAAGAGGAAAAAGGGGTTATTTCAGAACAACCTACAGTCTGCTCCCATGAACTGAACGCCCATTAGTGGTCAGAGCCTGTTAGGTGAGCTTTTGGAGCACATCTTTTAGCTCAGCTTCATTTGAAAGGAATCCAGGTCAGAGTCTGAGACAACTCTATGATATGAATCCAAACACACAAAGTGAGGACAATTAGGAGACTCACTTCAAAAGCATGCTGCTGATCTAACTAAAACATTGAAGTGGGTGCACCCTGCATGGTCCAGCCCTGTACAAGATAATCTGGGATTTAACATAAGTTATGTGCACTCCTCATTTCGCAGCCCATTAGGCATCTCCCTCACAGAGAATATTAGGTTATTTTACTGCAGACTCTTTTTTTGATAGATTTTTGTTTGGTTAGTTTTGGTTTGTTTGGGTTTGTTTCTGCAGCTCCCTGGAGTTCCCACTTTATGTGTGAGCAGGGGGGGAAAAAAAGATCAAACAAACAAAAAAAAACCCCACAAGATAAGAAGGTGATGTATTTCCGTACTTCCCTCAACCTGCAAAGTCAGAAAAACAGTCAAAGAACACAGCTTAGGGGGACTGTTTTAGCTAGCAAATAAAAGTATAGTGCAAGCCACACATGCAAAAAAGAAAGAAAAAGAGAAAAAGCAAGTTTACTGTTCTGAAACTATGAGATGGAAATAAAAAAATAGTCCAAGTCTAGATCATCCACTGAACATTTTGCTGCACTTTCCAGTTAGGATAATGCTCTGTGAATGGCATCTAACATATTAGAATAGGACAATACAAGCTAAAGTATCTGAAGAGAAAGCAACTGATTTTGCTTACTGTAAGAAAACCTCCCATTGTAACAAGAAAAGAACTGGAAAGTTAAATTGCAGGCTCAGCAGCAAAATGTGTTCAGTAAATCAGTGCTTTGTAACATGCAAGTGAGGGGAAAAAGGAGAACTGATCTATTAGGTCAACTGATCTATTAGCTTACTCGACTCTGGATTATTCCCTATTATTTGTTCAACCTTACAACTGGTGTTTTTTTCATTGGGTTGGTTTAGCCTAACCACATGCAGGTTGAGAGAGGATAGGTCTGTCTGAAGGACATGCAAGTGCTGAAACTATGAAGAGATCAAACATACAAAACCGTGGAAAAAATGCTTCTAGCAGGAATTAAGTTCCTAATTATTGGAGGACTGGAGTTCCAAATAGCCTTCTGAAGAGAAATTTGGCAAGTAACTTATGACTTGATAACATCTTCAGGAGCTACAACAGAACCAACCCTCTGAACTCCATGAACTCCAGATAGGTACCCACATCTTCTGATCCAATGGGAGACACAGTTGCCATTTACATCATAGCCTCACTCTCACTGGCTTCTAATGGGCCCTTTGTAAGGATCAGAAAGCAGTACTTTTTCTTCCTTTTTGCATAATTCAATGTGGTCCATAACTTCTTTCAGATTATTTCTCCCTGTTTTTTTCTGAATGTTGCAGATCAACAGCAAGGAAAGGATTTGGTTTGGCAGGAGGGGGAAGGACTTTCTGCTTCTCACTGTGAATAGTATATGGCCCTCCATGTATTATGTGAAAAACAAACTAATGTACTGCCTTTGCCAGAGCAACACACCACACACTTGGCATCTTTGGGTCTCTTTCTGTGCTACTTTGTACCATCACTTTTGTTCTTCAACCAACAGCCAGCATTTGTGACTGCCAAAAAGCATTTTTGCACGGGCATACAGATTAGGTAACCAGCAGACACTTCTAGATTAAAACATACTTCATCTACAATGGCAGAGAGACAAATAATGATGTAATGATCCTTCCCTGTTCTTCTCTTTCCTAATTAAGAGAATCTATATTCAACTCTTTAAAGCCATCTGTGTTACAGTTATACTACTGTAAAAGCTCCTGATCAGTTTTCCCCATCCATAATCTCAGCTTTTTGATGCTGTTTGTTACCAATTAGGCCTATATGTAAAATTTCAGCTCCCTGAAGGTGTTGTCCAAAACATAAAGTAATCTACATTTGGAACCTAAAGAGAGTAAAAGCAAAGAAATATGCTTCTTATTCCTTTTTTACATTACTGTTAAAGCTAAATTACTTCATGTAAAAAAGAAACTACCATATTCCATACATGGAGCTAGCCCTGCATAGGAAGTCTTTATGACAGAATGAAACACATTAGTTAAAACCAAACCAACAATAGCTCCTTATTCTGCCTTCAGTGAGGGCTCAACAGTTACTTCCACAAGCCAAGAGATATGAGCAGTCTAATGTATCTCCCATTTTAAAAATGTCCTTAAAATTACTTGGAAGCATTACATATCAGTTGACTTCACTGTAGTCACAGAAGACAGAAATTAGTGTTTAGTCTACTTAGGTTTGTCAACATTTTTAAGTATAACAGACATTCCTCTCTGTATTTCAAAGCATGAGGAAGCTATTTTAAGAGCAGTCTTACCCTGCCACTGTCAGCTTACAGTTGATACAAAACTGAGGAGAGGCACATTTTGTCCTCATAAGATTTTTATGTAGGGATTTTACTATAGCATTTTACTCTTTTTAAAGTAGTCTTCTGTAAAAATGGAAAGATGTTAATTTTAACCAGTTACAAAACATTCGTTAAATGAGAGCTTTTTGGGGACTTGGAAAATACACAAAATTACTTCCTATCCAGGGAATGTTGTAAAGTATATATGGAAAACTAACCACACTGTTGCCTTGCATTTTAGAAAAGTGTCTTTATACTGCACTTAAACAGAACAGAGACACCACAGACAGTTGGAATCTTGTTACCAGCATAAGTGATACAAAAATAGGAATACAGTTTTAGAATCTGGTAAAAAAACCCACATTTTTTTAATGGGAATACTCTTCTTATTATTGGGTGAAGTATTTCAGTTGAAATCCAAATGATTAGAGGAAAAATTGCTTTAAACATTTATCCCTTACTCCAAAAAAATACTTTTGATATGTCAACAAGCAAGGAGGTATCAGTGTCTTTGTCTCTGGGGAGCCATACCTGTAAATTGTTTAATCTATTAAAACCTGCTTCACCCCTGCAGGGTCATACAATTTTTTTCTGTAGTGTTCTGAACATTTTTCTGTGTTAGTAGCTCAGAAGCAGTACTTTTCAATAAAATATAAAAAGCCAAAAGAAGAAAAGAGAAGAACAGGAAAAGAATGAGTTAAAAATATGACAAAAAATAAAAATTTTGTGTTCTGAATGCTCCTTAGTTCCTTATCCTTAACACAGCTGGAGACCAGCTAACAACACTACTCAGTAAGAAATTTATTCCCATCTCTGAGTAGTAGCAAGAATAAAAAAACACCTGGTCCAAAATATTGGTATCTGTACAGAAGTAGAGGCAAAACTGCTTTGAATATGGGGCCAAGTGGGCAAAACTGCAACTACGCATTAGCACTGGCCACAGTGGCACATACATCTCAGATGCAGCTTGCTGTTCCAACCCTCCTTTCCAGTCAGCAAATCCTGAATTAATCCCTAACACATCACCCAGCACAGAGTTTGTACCAATTTGTTTACAAATTAAGAAAAATTAACAGGGTAATGTAAACACACAGGGCTAAATGGGAAGTGGTATAAAATGCATGAACTAATCTGCCTGGACACCTAGGTCCTTCAAGTATCAGAAAAGGTAAGAGTTTAGCAGATTATTTCATCACCATGAAAAATTAAGTTCTCCATGGAGGTGACATTCTTTAGGACTGATGCACATTGGTAGATATTTAGATAGAATTATATACATTAAATTGGCTTGTTTTTATAGAGTAGCTAATAGAACAACCTTTTCTTTTACCAATTTTCACTAGATTCACATATACTTAATAGTGATATGCTTTCTCTTTTGGGAATGTTTTCCATATAAAAATTAGATAACAATTAACAGTTTCTATATTACATTTCTGGACTAATCAAGTCCAACTAATTTTAAACAAGATATTTGACAGTTATAAAGACAGAAATTTAAATAGGAACAGTACAGATTCCAGAGTATAAAACTAAAAATCCATTTCTCTGTGACCCATAGAAAAAGAATTACATGACTTGAAGTATGATGTGGATCATTTCTTGTGTGGTGTGATTTGTTGATTATTCTTACGTAGAAGAACATAAAAATAAAGTATTGAATGAAAAAATCAAACTACACATTCTCACAAATGACAACTTAGGTGACATATGTTTTAATCATTACAAACTAGAGAAATTCAGTCAATTGAATAGAATTTTACTCCTGTGTATTTGCAAGAGAAACTAACAGGGTTTTCTCATTCACAGAATTTCATACAATGTAGACATAGCATAGGACAAACCAGTGAAAGTTGCTTCAAAATACAGAGTCTGAAAGTGGCAATACACAAACAGCACTGCTTTCAACACACTTGTGTTTAAAAATATCCCCATATTTTTCCAAAGAACGGTTAAGCTAGTAGGCACTATGCTGTACACTTACAGGAACACTAACACAGCCCAAAAGCAAGGAAGAACTATTCTCATATGCTCCCAAGAAAGACACATTCTTCCTCAACTTAATTCACAAACAACAACAATGTTCTGACATCAACTTAGAAAATTAAATTAAAAATACAATATTAAAGAAGACTCTCCTAAAACAATTTTACCTTCAAGTAATTCATTTGGCTTCTAAATACTTCTATCACTGACAAAGGCCTACATCAGCCTGTTGAATTTCTGGAGCAAAAGCCCCATAGGTACACTTACTGCCCACCACCAAAACGAACCATCCAGTCAAAAATATCCAGTATGCTGGATCACTAAACTTGCAAGTAAACTGTGTTATATCCAGCAGAAATCAATTTCACTTTTAAGACATTTGCAGGGCTAATGTGCCATAACAAATTCTACTACTAATCAACAGTAAAGTGCTGAATTATATTACCTGAATCGCACTCACATTTATGATCTTCATTTATAGATTTCTTATCAAGTCAAAAGAGCCCTTTCTGTTGTAAAAGCTAAGCTGTTGTGCAAATATTATAAAAATAGGTACTTTAATTAGGAGCTATATACACAACAGAACTTCTGCTTTTTGTTAAGTACAGCTGATATAGAAGAGATGAAAAATTCATGCAAGTATTTATAAAGATACTTAAAATGAAAAAAAAAGGACACTGCTATAGAACTTCCAATATCCTGGCATACAGCCACATACTATATTAGATGATGTCTAGATCTGGACTGATAAAGCATCATGCCACCAACATGCTTTAGTTTCTTTTGTAGCTAAAGCTGATTTGTAAATTTTAAACTACAGCACACATTTGATCTATTCCTCATTAAACTCTATCATTAAGTTTGAGGTTAAACTTTGAGCAAACTCCACATCTAGTCACATAACCAGCACAAGCAAGACATTAGTGCAAAGGGGAAGGTGTCCGTTGTCCATAATGAGGACTTCTCCTAACTGCATGGTGCAACATAACGATTTCAGATTTCAAGTTCAAGTTGGCTACAATGACAAAAAGTAGATTTTCTTCTACCAAATGTACGACAAATTGCCAGAGGATCAAGAGGAAAGCAACCTCAGTTACAGCAGTTAAAAAAGGCAAACCCAACTTCGGAAAGCTGATAAGTAACTCAAAAATTCATCATGCTATGAAGACAGCATCCTTAAAAGAGCTCCAAACAAACTGCAAAATGAAATTGGCATTTAAGTTGAAATTGGCCAAGTGCTGCATAGAAATATGCTCACACACAACAGTCATGTTTAAGCCAGTGCATAGAGAAGATAAAAGCACTTATGGTAGTTGCAAATGTTAGTTAAGTCCATACAACTTGTACATTTTAGCAATGAGTCCATAGAAAAAGAACAGAGTAAGACTAGAAATGCTCAAGCAAAACCAAAAAAAACCCCAAAGTGACCTTCCAACTGTGTAAAATCCATGTAACAGTTATAATAAAGACAGTGGAAAATACTCAATGCAGTCCCAAACACCCAACAGGCAAATTAAGACCAGAATAGACAAGCCTTTGGCAGACAATTTTAAGAGTCTAAATATGGCATTACATATCTAAATATTCCACAAAATATATTATCACAGAATCACAGAATATTAGGAGTTGGA
>VWZX01009403.1:0-19983 GCA_013399015.1 Galbula dea
CTGGCGGGGAGTCACCAGGAATCAATCCTGTCACTGGGTAGGACACACTTTGCAGCTTATAACCCCACCATGGTCTAACTGCATTGACCATCACTAGTTCATACCCTGTGGGAGCCCTGGGATGAGTTTGGCAGTAATGTATTCCAGTCAACTGCTTCAGAAGTGGTCTCCAACTCTGGCAGCAGGAAGTCCTCCTACCTCAGCTGGAAGGACACTCTTTGCCTGGTTTTCCAGAGAGCTGGTAGGTGACCTGTTGCTCTTCAGGACAGTGTAGCAGGGACTCTTCCAGCAACATGAATTTCACACTAGCAGCAGAGACAGAAGAACGCTGTTGCTTCCAGGAGATGGTAAGAAGCCTGTCCTTTCTGAGGAAACACCTCTTTGAATAGAGAAGAGGAGACAAAGCAGATGGGTCTCAGGGAGGGAGATAGTAGCTCAGCATGTCTTCACCTAAAAGAGTGGAAGGGATGGAGGCGGAGCCAGCATCTTTCATTAAACCAAATGCTCTGTATCTGTATCAGACAGCCCAGCTTTGGGGAATGCAAGCACTCCTTCAGGTCTGGAACAGAAGTAACAATCTCACCCAGGTAAATACAGCTGAGGGCACTTGGGTTGATGCTCATCTGCTGGAAGGTCAGAGAGAAAGGATAGCTGGGATCTCCAGGGCAGGCTGGAGAAGGCAATGATGGGGAGGAACATGAAAAATGCAGAGGTAACAAGCCTGAAAGGAGGTAGTTCAACTTTCATTCTTCTTCCACTTCTCAGGGTCCAAGGCCAGGAAGATCTTTCCTCGTGCTGAGGAGGGATGGGGTTGCATCTTCCCCTCGAGCCTGCAGCTCTCTCCCAGAGCAGCTCACACATGGAAAGGACTGGGGCATGCTAGGGTAGCTTTGATCCAAAGTAGCAACAGATACTGATGGTATCTCAAAGAAGGGCCAAGCAAAGACAAGATCTGTCTTGACACACAGCAGTAGTTAGCACTGGGACATTGTCACTGTGTGGAAGGGAAGGAGGAGACAGAGGGACCTCTGTTATAAGAGGGATGCCATGATGGTGAAAGAGGGAAGGAGAACACAAGGAAAGAGAAGAAGAGAGCTGGGGAAGACAAAGAATGACTGACAAAAGCACAGTGGAGGGGATAAGAGGGAACAGAGGGAGCTGCAAGTGGCTGACAGCTTGGGAAATGCTCTGTAGGTGGTTAAAGGAAATTATGGGAAAGAGAACACACGTTTCTAGGAGAGAGGGAAAGACACTGCAGCTAAGAGAGAGCTTGTAAATACTGAAAGGGATGAGGGAAAGACACCTAAGCCATGATCCCACCGAAACCAAGGCTCCAGCCTGGTCTGCCACAGCAATCGTGCTTTCTCTGACAAAATTGATTCAGGGATCCAAGAAGGAACAGCTTAATCATTAACAACCCTCTTAAAATCCAGAAACATTTCTTAGTCTAAAATGAAATGCAAGATAAGCCTAAAAAAAAAAGCCCTGAGAGGTTCCAACTGAAACATTTCCAAATGGGGAAGAATTGGAGCCCTCAGGAGGACTTTCCCCCCTCCCAAATATAAACAAACATGCCAAAAGTACACACCCAGAGCAATAACACATCTTGCAAAACTGCAGAAGACACTGTAGGGTTTCAAAACACTGTCTTATATCTACAGATAGCCCCACAGGCAGATTTCTTGTTCCAGTTTCTTTGAAAAGCTATGGAATTACAGAAAAAGAACCTGGACAAATGTCATCTCATTAAAAGACATTTAGGATGAGCCTCTGTCATTTAGGCTGAATTAAAGCCTTGGAGATGAAATGGCCCACTATGCCTAGGCACACACTGAGGAACATCTCAGCAGAGCCTTCACTCTGGTGATGTATGCTGGAGACATTTTCTGCTTCAGAGAGTCAACAGAAAAATTGGTCTTAATCATGAAAAAATGGTAAAATAGCCACATTTTGAGTATTTCTTGTAATATGTGTGCCTCTTCCCAAGCTTTGGCTTTGTCTCCTTATTGGGTTGGAGGGGTTTGGGTTGTGGGGTTTTTTTTTCTCTAACTATGACCCTAAATCTTCCTCTCCTTAACCCTTAAATACAATAATCATACTTAATGTGGAGAAGGACACTCAGCAAATGGTCCTAGAGCTTTAAGATTTCTCTTCAAGGGTGTTATCAATAGTCTCTTGACAAAAGAACTCACTGCATTCCTTCTGTCTGATGGTGCCCAAGTGACTCTGTAGTTTAAGCAAATAGCTCAGCAGATGTATTTCTAGGCAATCATCCTCTACACCACTCTCTGAGCACCAGTGTCAGGGAAACACAGTAAGTGCCCCACTGCTCAAAGGATCCAATATATCCTCCAAAGCCTGCAGCTGGTAGGAAATGGCCAGCTCTATCCATTCAGTACCTGCCCTTTTCCTTTCTCCATCTTGCTGAGATCTTCACAGGGAATCTTGAAGGAGCGTGGTCACAGAATCACAGAATGTTAGGGGCTGGAAGGGACCTTGAAAGATCATCTAGTCCAACCCTCCTGCCAGAGCAGGATCTCCTGGAGTAGGTCACACAGCAGGAGCCCAGCACCACCCACTCCCAGTTAAGCAGGGAAAGTGTTTCCAGGAGTTATGCAGTTGGACAGTGAGCTCTGTCGTTTGCACTAGCAGCCAGTTTGTTATAAAAATGCAGCCTCCAGCTTCTTCACTCCCAGCAAGATCAGCCTACAACTTTGAACTGAGACAGGGGCTAGCAGCATGTCTTCTCCTTGCCTTAGCAATCCTTCTCTTCAGACTGGTGGGTTCTGTGTGAGCTGGCCCTGGCTGGATCTAGAGGTCTTAGAGAGATCTAAAAGGGGAAGAGCCATGTTGCTCTTTTAGCTGCCCCTTATCCTGGTGACATCTGCCAGCAATGTGGTAGCTACTCCACCAGCATGACTGCCAGCAATCTCCAGGCTCTTGCTGCTGCTAACACCAGCAGGGCCCCTCATATAATGATGACTTACCTCTTTCCAGATTGGAGAAGTGGAGACCTGTGAAAAGCACCGTTGCTTATAAGTAACTGCTTCTTTCACCTTCCATGGCATGTCACATCCATCCTTGAGCTCTTCCAAAAATTCCCTCCTGGGACTTTGCTTTCTCCGTAACTTGGAGTGATGTGCATTGGCAAGGAGGGAGACCAGGGTCTCATTCAGCCTCAGTCCTGCTGTGTGTAACTGAAAAAGGAGGGAAAAGAGAGGGCTGTGACAGAGGAAATCATTTGCACCCTGGGCGTGTTATGCTAGAGGGGCTCCGGAACAGCTCTACGGGCTTCCGTAAATAGGAATTCTCCTCGTCCATCGCTCAAGGCAGGGCTGTCAAACAGTGTTACTAGGCTCGTGCCTCATCCAGGGCTCTCAATTATTTCCCAAGTCACCCCACTGCAATTTACTTGCACAAAATGATGCTTCCCTTTTTGGGAAGGGGAAGAAAAAAAAAAAGGGGGGGGGAGGGAGGAAGCAAGCCCTGAAAGCCCACGAAGAGGCTGCGGGAGGGCTGAAGGGGAGGCAGCAGGTGAGTGGGAAGGGACCAGAGGCCAAGCATGATAAAGGCTTTCAAATGCAGGAATTCAGGCTGGTCCCCACCTCTCCCACCACAGCACACACACACACCCCTGCCTCCTTGTTTGAATTTAGCAAGTATCCTCCTATGGCATCGTAATTACTAAGATTAGCAAATGAATCTTTTGCTTCTGTACACACTGGGCATTCCGCGAGGCTCTAATAGTTGTCATTAAGTTTGCAGGGAGGTGGGAAAAGACAGATTGAATGCATGCACTCCGGCGCTGCACAGAGCCCATGGATGGCTACTGAGTAATGATTTTTATTTCTTTTTTTCTTCTTTTTTTTCTCTAATTGGTGGAGAGCAGCAGCCCTAATGGATGGAGCCTCTCTGTGCATTTACACTGTCTCCCCAATCAATAACTCTCTCGCTGCGCCTGGCACAGAGGAGTTCCTGAAAGCCTCTTTGTAAGAATGGATTGCTGGAGGTTACACAAACCTCTGCCTCCCGCTGAGTCAGCCCTCTCCTGCTTCCCCAGGGCCATAGCTCTCCAGACAGGACACCCCCAGGGGAACCTTTACCCTCGGTCTCAGGTCTCAACCCTCATCCTGCAGCCACCAGCACCCAGCAAGCTCCCCCGGCCGCTGGAAGACTTTTATTGCCTTCTGGCTCTGAAGATAGGGAACAGCTGGGAAGGTTTTTTTTTTTTATTGGCTTTGGCTTGGGAAGTTTGGCTTTTCATAGGAGGCTTTGTGGGTTGGTTTTTGGATTTTTTTTTCCCCCTCATCTTCTTAAAGGAAAACCCACCAAAGTGTGGTGACTAATTTTCTCTCCCTTTCACTGGGGGAATCAGTTTTACTTAGCTACTTTCTCACTAAGCAAGGCATGTTAGAGGGAGGCAGGCAGGTGGCCTTGAGCCTCTGTTTTTCAGCAGTGCTTCTCTGCAGGATGGTCAAAGGCCCAGGCAAAAGGAAGGTGAATTCTTCCAGGATCTGTGTTCACCCTGATGTGCCATGGCCCATGACCCTCCCACCCTCTGTGAGATCATCCCTCAGATACTCCTGATCTCTGACACCTGACATCAACCCCAAGATCATTATGGAGGATGAACCAGCTTGGTTTAGGGGCCCAGGGCTGCTCTTTGCCTATGCCCAAAGTGACAGAGTGTGCAGCATGAGAAGAGGGTGGCAGAAGTCCCAGTGCAGCCTGAAAGCATCCGGCCATTCATTTATGCTGCTGCTGCTTCACAATCTACTTACTAGCAGGTGGCTTAGATAAATCAAACTGGAACTATTTCCATAAGCTGTACTTTCTGCTTAGTTTTTGGAACCAGAGAAAACCTGTGGACTCAATCCAGGAGCTCAAGTGAGGGGGATTTTGATAGCCCTGGCAGAAGTGTTCATGCCTCTCTTTCCCTGCAGCACACATTTCCAATTCAAGGGGTCTGTCTGCCTACCTGAGAGGCAAGTCAGTGCTGGGAAGCCATGCAAGGTCTCCTGGCTTGCCCATGCTGATAAATTTTGCCTCTTTGTTTACTTGCAGCCCTCCTTAATCTAGAAGAAATCATCTTCACCTGGGAAGCAGAGTTTGCACTTTGTTTATAATAAAGCACAACCTCCTCACCTGCATTTATGATTTCTCCTCTGTCCTGACAGCTCCTCAGGGACTCCACACCTGTTCTCTGCAGCTTCTTTTTTTTCCCCTCACTTTCCTCTGTGCTTTAGGAAAACAATGTTTTCTTTGGACTTGATTATCAGGCAAATCAGACAAGCCAGGATCTTTCCAAACTGTCCCTCAGAACAAGCCCACATTGCCCTCAATTCTTTATCAGAGCTTACAATGAATGATGTGAGGATAGCCATTTCGCTTATGATTAAAATAAAACAAAACCCAAACAAACAGAAAAAGAAAATGGCACACAAGAAAAAGGAGTGAAGACTCAGTTTCTCTGGCAATCAAACTGATACAGCTTGCATGAGAATCTATTTCAGCATGATTCTACAGCACACACCAGACTCCCAGGAGGCTATTTCAGATCTCATTTCCTAGTTTTCCTGATTGGAACTGAGGCTTGCATTTACTTGGCTTTTTGCTTTTACACTATGATTCAGGGTCCTGCTTGATTTCTTCCATGCTTCCTGCTCTATGTGTGTCACCTCTTTCCCAGTGCCCCCAACACAGACCAGAGAGATAAGGAAATACTGAGAGCATGCCAGTGACCACAGCTCAGTTCATTTCTGCCCTCTCCCAGCAGGATGCACGCCCCTTTTTAGAGGCATTACCCAGCTCATGGTTATTTACAGCAGTCAAGAGTTCAGCTTATTTTCCCATAGCAAGTTCTCATTATAGCTCATGGTAAAAGACTCCCCAAGAAAAGCAGAAACATCTCTTCCATATTTTCCAGCTCTGGAAAAAAACAGCTGAACTTGCCCTTCTGATGGCTTCCAGAGTCTCCTAGAAGGTGGAGTTAGCCGGTCCTCAAAGGAGCCAGGGGATAAATATCCTGAGTGACTTTGGGGTGTGCTCCCTTGACAAGTGCAGCAGCTCACACTCTGTGCAGTCTTGCTGGCCAAAGAACAGCAGCATCTGAGGCTCACAGGTGGCCTGAGGGTCTAGCCCCTGGCATCTCATCCTGTTTTCTCTCCCCATGGTACTTTAATTTCACAGAAGAAAGGTTCTTCTTCCATTTCAGTCCATTCTTGCTTCTTTCAGGCTTTTTCTTCTTTCAGCTGATCTAGGAGCTGTTTGGAGCAAGAGATCCCTGCATTTGATTGCACCTTGGGGCAGAGACCAAAGTGGTATTTAATAAACCATCACCTTTGCCAAAAGCAGCACCATCAAATCCCATGAAATGGGCAATTGCTGGAACAGCTCTAGCTTGAGCTGGTGTTCTGGCAGGGGGACAGCTGATGGTCTCTTGGCTACTACTCAGCCAGGTTCAAGAGCTTGAACACAGCTCTGGCAACGAACCTCAGTGGCACCACGTGCCCAAGCATCCCAAGGGCAGCAAATCCTCCCCTTGCATCCCTGCCTGCCACCCAGTCTGTGAAGTGGTGTTGTATCAGCTGAAAGAGCAAGGAGGGGAAACCAGGGAGAGAGAGATGTTCACTCAAACTGGCAGCTGCCTTTTGTTTCCCAATGGCAGCTGCCAGCAAAAGACAGGCAGGGCAATGGAAAAACACACAAGAGCAACATGCTAGCTGCAAAGCATATTACACGCTAGATTTAAAGTAAAATAGCATGCACGAGGGGTAAATATTCAGTATAAATGCATGACAGCCCAGCCTCACCATTCCCCTTCCACTTTCTAGCAGCTGGGGGGGATTGGAACTAGGAACTGGATGTCCCTGGGCTGCTGTGCTGGCCATCCTGGAAGAAAAGACACTCCAATTTTATAAGCAGAGGAAGCGAGTGCCTAAACATTGACTTTCTTCCTCCACTTGAGGGAGGTGAAAGGAGAGAGAATAGTCTAGTGGAGAAGGGTGGTCTGTGGATGATCCTCTCCAGCGAGCTCGTTGTTTCTCTCTCGCTTCTGACAGCTTGCTCGCTTCCTTTCCTCACGGGACTCTGTTTCAGGAAGTTTAATGCTTTTGGCAGGGCGACGGTTCTGCAGCCTGACTCCCCGCCCCCCCCTCCTCCCCAGCTCTGCTGAAGGGGGAAGCAATGCTGCACATCCTTCTCCTCAGCCTCCCTGCCAGCCTGCCCCCAGCATCAGCTTTTGCCCCGGGGAAGACCTTTGCCAGGGGAGGATCCACTTCGCAATAACTGCCAGGATAAGGTTCACATCTGCAACACTGAACATCCCTGGCCCTTCACCTTCCCATCTGCCCTGGTGTAGTTCCTCAGAGAGGCATGCCAGCAAGGGTGGGGATATAATTCCCACCCCTTTCCTAAGCACGGAATTTGACAGTAGAGTGAATCTGGCTCTGGTCTCGCTAGTACTGCAGCAAAAACAATTTCGGCCACGTGGCACTCACTCTGCTGCTTTGAATTTATTTGAATGGTTCTGACAGGCCAACTTTGTACCAGCAGCTTCTTCTGCCAGATCAGATACTGTTTACCTGCCCCACTTTAACTTTATGCCATGTCCAATATCTTCTCTTTGAACCGAGCTCACTTTATGCCAGATCAGGTATCGTCTGTCCTATCCTCAGCCAGCACAGGGCATGAAGCTGGCACAGGTTCCTCACACTGTACTCTGGTTGACTCAGCAGAATGGTGAACATGTGCCTGCACCTGATTCAGGCTGTACTCCTCCTGCTGAGCACACATTTGGAGTGGGGGGAGTGAGTCTGGCCTCAGCACAGCCTGGCAGCTGCCAGGACCACTGGGCATATCACAGAAGCAGACCTCCAGCTGCCCTCAGCTTTGCCCAGAGCATCAGGAGTACCTGGGGGCTGTAAAGATGATGCTGGGACAATGGCAAGCTATACATGGGCCTTAAAACCTGTCAGGGATGGGGGCAGGAAGAGGAGTGGAAAAGTTGTGCTTTTCAGCAGCCCTACTGAAAAAAAAAACAACTAAACCCAGGATAGTGGGGTTTTCCTGCTGCCTCTGCCTGCTGGAGCCAAGTTAACTCTGATCACTCACACACAAAAAAAATACCCCAACCACCTTTCCTTTCTTTACTTGTTCTGATTGGGGAGTGTAGACATACCTGCAAGGAAATGTTTCAGAGGAACATCAAGGATCTGGGACCTTTTTTGCATGTGAGGTAGAGAAAAAAACATATTGTCTAGAAGCAAAGTGACTCAATGTGGCCATGGAGATAACATGGGGGTTTCAGCTCCTGCATGCAAGAACAGCATTTCTCTAAGACAGCTTTTTGTTCTAGTTCATCTTCTTTCTGTTTATTTTAAGTGAAGCCCCTCTTCTGTTTTGACCTCCTTTTTTAGGTTTTAATCTTTGCCTAGAACATCCTCCATGACCCTGACAAGAGGAAAAAGCAGTAAAGCCTTACCTCTGGGAGCCCGTTTAGAAACACCAAGGGATCCAAATCAACAGCAAGTGAGCAGCCACCGGAGTTCCTCCTGTTGCCACGTGTTGACAGACTGCTGACCTATCAGGATTTCATACCCCATGAATAGTCACCCCATTAACCAGGTGAGAAAACCCCAGGTTGGGTTTGCATGTTAACTCCGTGTTAACGCTGCCCCTAAGTGGTTAAGTGGGTTCATTGCAGCTAATTAGCCCTCATTTCGGGCAGTTATTTATTTATTTGTGGAACACTGTCGCGGTTTGGGGTTTCTGGGTTGGTTTTTTCCTTTTTGTTTTTTTCTCCCCTCTTCCGAGCCTTTCGAGTTTCTGTTTGCATCCTGCTCCATGTGGGCTTCACATAACCGCAACATTTACAGTCAGCTCAGCTTGGAAGAGAGGCATCCAGGGAAACATAGATGCCTGCTACGTGTTTATTGCTCCAACCAAGCAAGGCTGCGATCCTGTTAGCAGGCTCCCCCTCCTTCAGCTCTTTTTAATTAGCATTTCAAGGGATGCTTGGTTACAGGCAAGCTGGTGGAGTCTGAAGTTAGGATGGGCTGCTTTTTGCACCTTTCCTCTTGAAAGCCCCTGGTGTTTATCCTTGTGCTCCCACCCTTCTGCGTGGATCCATGCCATGCACTGAGCTGACACCTTCTCCTTTCAGGGCAGCTGGTTGCTGTGGGAGAGGTAATGTAGGTGTGGGGACTCCAAAAAGAGCAGCTTAAGCTTGTTGTGGGGCCTCAAGTTCCACTTCTTCTCAGTGTGCACCCCTCCACCTGCCCCACCCGGAGAGGCAGGTGTGGAAGGAGGGTAGCTACATGCAGCTCTCTGGCTCTGAAAGGTCTCATGCTGACAGAGGGGAGCTCGACAAAACCTCCAACCAAACCACTGTAGAGCTTACTGACATGCTGAGCTCTGAGGTGCCTTTTAAAATCAGCCACCATGGACCTCTAAAACAAGGGTTTAGCTGCTTCCATGCTGTGATTGAGGGGCCTAGGATTGGTTCTCAGTGACCAAACCACTTCCCAGAATAGGTGATCACCCTTCAAAGTCCAAATTTCTTCAGCTTCTCGCTTTATTAGAGAGCTGAGTCACTCAGGTCAAAGCAAATTTTCATTTCTGAAGTGCTCCAGCTCCCTTTGGGAGGATGTGTAGCAGAAGTGCACCTTGGCACTGACCCTGCCTCCTCTTCCTCAGGGGTCGGGGTCCAGGCAGGCTTAAGCCAGCAGCAGGCAGAGTGCCTTCACACTGGGCTTGCACCTCTAGAGACCTAGATTCAAATCTGCAGTTGAGTCTCTAGCTGAGGAAAGCAAGCCTGGACAATATTGCAGTAGCAGAGGCCTGCACGCCCGCACTGCACCAGGCAGCACAACTACCCACCCCTGCTCAGGCTGTGTCGGCAGCGTGAGGTGAAGAAGGTGAGGAAGAGCAGGAGCAGTGCAGCTCGGGATACCTGCATATATTGGCAGAAGATCTCTCTTGATGATCAGCCTCTTCTTTCCACAAGCTCTGAAATTCATATCCAAGACACCATAAAAACTGAACTGCTACCTCGTTGCAGCACATCCCAGTGCCCGGTGCTCAGAGGTAGATATCTGGCCTTGAGAAGCAGGGGCTGGGGAGCACGATAGGACTGAGCAGGAATCCATCCTGTTCCTCCTTTCCCCAGTTCCCTCTGCTCCAGCCGTGGAAGGCTGCCTACATCCCTGGTTCAAGCAGCACGGTTGGACACAGAGTTAAGGAGCCCAGGCGCTGGGATGCGAAGGGAGCCGTGAAGGTGTGAGAGGAGCTCGCTCAGCCGGAAAATGCTTCGGGAGGGCATCGATGGTGGCACATTTACAGGGTACCTTGCTTCTTAAAATCCTGCTGCTGCATTCTCTTCAGTGTTATGCTGAGAGAAGTCTTGCATAAAAGCTCAGGGACTACCTTAAATACCCTTAACCAAGCCTTCTGAAAACTCCTGTTAAAATACAAACACCACCGCCAAGGCAGCAGGCTGGAGGCGTGCCCAGTGGCCAAATAAATCAAAATATTCCAGAGCGCCTGTTTGTAAGTGCCCATTAAAGTCTGACGACTGGCTAATCACAGAATCATTAAGCTTGGAAGAGGCCTCTAAGATCATCAAGTCCAACCATCAACCTCGCACCTCCATGCCACTAAACCGTATCCCTAAGCCCCACATCTCTATGGTTTTTTAAACACAAAACAACAGGCAGCGTGGATATGAAAGATGCAAACAATGTGACCCTTCCTGCAGAGCATCCCAGGTTTCTTTCTCTCCCTTCCAAAGCAGGGCTTCAGTGCTTCAACACGGACTTCTTCCCTGGGGCTGCAAAGAAGTGTTGCCAGTGGCACCCCCAGCCCACACCTCCTCACCCAGCACCCTTGGCTCAAAGCCTAGTGCCAGCATTCAAGCCAGCATAAAAACCAGCCATTCATTTGCTGCGTTTGCTGCCTCGATGACGTCCACGGGCACTTTCTATGTACTCTTTATCTGTTGTCTCAAATAAATTAATAAATAAGAGACAGAGAGGCTGGAGAAAGGGGGGGGGGAAACACACCAAAAAGTATGGAGAAAATGAGCAGATTTTGATCTAGTAAGCAATTTAAATCTGGGCTGGCAAGCTGCATTCGTTCATTCATTAATTCAGCCTCCTGCTCAGGAAAAAACCCCAGCAGGACTCCCTGCCAGCTCCAGATCTTCTGACTGTGAAACAAACCCTGCGTAACCAGATTAACTAGAAAGTATGTATCAGCCAGGTCTTAGGCATTAATTCAAGCATGCTTTCCTTCCACTGCACAGTGCCAGAGCCTGATTTCTGGATCAGTTGTTGCTCGCTGGGAGGAATAAACTCTGAAGTTGTGTGTCCCCCCCTCCCCATATTCCTTGTTCTTTACTCAGTAAATATTATTACATGTGCTGTCAGAGAGCCTTGATTAATAGCAGGGTTATCAATACCTTGTCTTTCAGGTTCACATGATTCAAAAGTGGCTGAAAAGTGCTGTTCTGCTGTTCAAAAAAAAAAATTAATCACTTCCAGGTTTAGTCCAAGCATATAAAATCTCACCTGAAAACTTTCAGCTTTGCTAGATTCAGAATATATTTAACGTGCAGAAGCTGATGGGCAGGGTAGAAATCTCTGCCTAAGCTGAAGTGCAGTCTTTCACCTAGCAAGCCTATGCCATACTGAATCACCAGGTGATTACTGCCTGTGTGAGTGACTTCAATTATAGGTTGATTATGGTATTTATCATTTGATAAATGAAGCAGGGCTGTGGCCCATTTGCATCAGGTGCTGTAAAAACATTCAGATGTGCCCAGACAAGATCCTGAGGACTATCCATAAAGTCAATGGGACATGAGTGGGAACCTTCAGTTTTGCTTACTATTCACTTACTACCTGGCCCAACTAATTCCCCAAGCTCTCATTGAACTGGAATTTGGGAATACAATGTGTGCTTTCAGTGTGGCCTGCAAAATCCCACTTGTTAAATTGGAACTTTCTACACAAAGCCCTCACCAAGTCGCTGTTTTTCTGGTGACATTCAAGAGCCACATCCCAGATAGCAGGGATGGAAACATGCAAGTCAGAGAAGAAGGTTCACAGGTTGGAGAATTCATCTTTTGCCACAGTCCTCCAAGAGCTATTTATCAAGTCTTAGTCCAAATAATATCTGTGAATGTGTTTAGCTTGTTAACAATGACAGTGCTTAGCTGACATTGATTTTGGAGCTCTGTGTTGTTGAATAAAAGCTGGTAGGTTTGCTCCTGAGCCGTCAGATGAAATGCAAGAGCATGCTCAGACGCTGGCTGAGATGAGAGTCTCCAAGGTGCATGTGTTAACACCACGGTGAGAAAAGCAGCTTCATCCCACCGACTTCACAGAATATATCTGTCTTTTTAGTCCTCAGATAACTCAGCATCATCTCTTCTCAGACTAATATAATCTGCCTCCTGTTTTCACAGGACTTTGAGGGACAGTGAAATTGCTTTAGAAAACCAATTCATCATGTAAAAAACTAATTAGGAGTGTTTCCAGGAGAGGAACATTCTAGGTATTCGTCATGGAGTCTGCAGTCATCAAGAGACCACAGGGACTTTTCCCTCTAACAGTAGTTAGAGCAGTATTTCGACCTTGCTGATATCTTCATTCCTTGTGCCAGCTGCAAAGTGCATCCCAGTGGCTTCTTTTCCTGATGCACAAGTCCAAGCACACTGACTTCCGTAGTCAGGTGGGTGCAAAGAAGAGTATGATTTTGTCCAGCTTAACACAAATGTGGGTCTCAACACTCCTAAAACACCCATAGGCAGTCCTCCTCCACACCCCCATCCTCCAGAAAGGCTCTGTGGGCCATTTGCTTGAAGGGTAGGAGGGGGGCAAAGGGTGTACAGTGCATCTGCACCACAGGACCAGTTCTATTGTGATTGTGCAATGGCAGGAAATGCTGCAGAGCCATTAGTGCATTTCAAAATACATTAGAAACCACAGGAGAGACACGAGTTATTATTATTTTTACTGGATCAGAAGGATGGAAAATGGCAATTTCAGTTGCTTCTACCAACTGCAACTCCAAAGATAGGCACCAAAACAGTTAGCTAGACTTTATAGGCCACAAGGCTTTACCCATTCAAGTTCTGAAGAACTCCAGAGAATTTATGTAGACTGCATCTATTGATATATGGGTTTGCTTGCGAAATCTTCACTTTGGAGCTGAGAGAAAGAGAGCCAGACATGTCCTGTATCCTAGGCTAATTGTACAAGGCCATTCTTTATTTCATTCAGTAAGTGTGCATCTGGTAGTGATGATTGCAAAGCCTATAAGAAGGCTGATACTTCCTAGCAAGTGACATTTTTATGGTTAATAGAAACTGTCACAGAAACCACTTGGAGGGGGGATATGTACAGGCTTGATTTTCAACTCAACACTAAATCACTCCAGATTAGAGTTAGATATCATGACAAAATCCTTCACCCTGTAAATTTCCAGAAAGCAAGCAGCAGTGGCTCTGGGAGAAACTGTGATAAAACTGGAAGAAAAGTTTCTTATTGAGTTTTGACATCCAGTGTGCCTGAGAACATGTCTTCTCCATAAATTATACTGCATTACAGATGTCCCTGCTCTTTCATTTCTTGCTATGGTATTAATAATAGTATAGTGGCATATAGTGGAATTTGGCGGGGCCTCTTTTCCCTCCTGTAGCAGGTAGCTAGGAAGAATACGATTCGCGATGAACCGATATCATTTCCAGCATTTCTCTATGGTACAGCCAAGAGCTGAGCCCTATGGTTTAAAACATCTCAGGGATGTTAATTACAGGGATTACAAAAGCTCTTCCAGTCCCCTTGAAAGTCCTAGAGGAAGCAATGGGCCAAAAATATGTTTAGAAGATGTATCCCGGGGTCTGGTGATATTCTGAGAGTCCTTAGTCAGGCAGGTAAAACCTCTTGGGATTACCCAAGGATTACTCACACAAGTAATTATTGCAGACTTAAACTCTGCTGTGCCCACTCTCTGGCAATCAAGTTGCTGTAGGAAGAGCACTCTTTAAAGGAGATACATAGCAAGGCATGAGGAGGTGCGAAGAGGAATGACACTTTCTGAAAACCCAGCACAAGGCACCCAAAATGAGTAGATGGATGGGGAGATGCTGTCTCTCCCTTTCATTCTGGCTCTGTTCTCCCTCCAGTACAAATTGGGAGCCTGTGGTTCTGCTTTCATCCACATGCAAATGACAGGTAGTTGAGATCTGAATCCTGCCTACAACCCTCCCTCCTGCCACACGCAGCAGCAGAGCTCATCATTGTGCAAAGGCTCAACCCCAGCTTCACAGCACCTAAGGGTCAGGGCCAGGCAGGACCAGGTGTCAAACTATGACCAAGATTACAGAGATTACTCACCCTAGGCAAGTGTTGAACAAGAGCCTCCCACTGTGAGTGAAGAGCAGGTTCGAGATCACCTAGTGAGACTTGATAAGAACAAGTCTATGGGCCCTGATGACATACATCCTAGGGTCCTGAGGGAACTGGCTGATATAGTTGCAGGCCCGCTCTCCACCATATTTGACAAGTCGTGGAGGTCAGGTGAAGTCCCAAGTGACTGGAGGAAGGGTAACATCACCCCCATTTTTAAAAAGGGTAGAAAGGAAGACCCAGGGAACTATAGGCCAGTGAGCCTCACCTCTGTGCCTGAGAAGATCATGGAGCGCATTGTCATGGAAGTGATGGTAAGGCACATGCAAGATAATGAGGTGATTCAAAGAAGCCAACATGGATTCACTAAGGGCAAGTCATGCCTGACCAACCTGATAGACTTCTATGATGGAGTGACTGCAATGGTTGATGAAGGAAGACCAACTGATGTCATCTACCTAGACTTTGGTAAAGCCTTTGANCTGAGTGGTGTGGGCGACACGCCAGAGGGACGACATGCCATCCAGAGGGACCTGGACAGGCTTGAAAAATGGGCCTGTGAGAATCAAATGAAATTCAACAAGTCCAAGTGTAAGGTCCTGCATCTGGGTAGGAGCAACCCAAGATATGAGTATAGACTGGGAGAAGAACTCATTGAGAACAGCCGTGCAGAGAAGGATTTGGGGGTCATGATAGACAAAAAGCTGGACATGAGCTGGCAATGTGCACTTGCAGCTCAGAAGGCTAACCGTGTCCTGGGATGCATCAGGAGAAGCATGACCAGCAGGTCTAAGGAGGTGATTCTGCCTCTCTATTCTGCCCTTGTAAGGCCCCACCTGGAGTACTGTGTACAGTTCTGGGCTCCTCAGCATAAAAAAGATGTGGACCTGTTGGAGCGGGTCCAGAGAAGGGCCACAAAGGACTGATCAAAGGACTGGAGCACCTCCCCTACAAGACAAGCTGAAGGAATTGGGGTTGTTCAGCCTGGAGAAGAGAAGGCTTAGAGGCAACCTTATAGCGGCCTTTCAGTACCTGAAAGGGGATTATAGGGCAGAAGGAGAGAGACTTTTCTCCTGGTCTGATTGCAACAGGACATGGAGGAATGGCTACAAGCTGAAGGAGGAGAAATTTAGGCTGGAGGTTAGAAGGGGGTTCTTTACCCAAAGGGTGGTGAGGCACTGGAACAGGTTGCCCAGAGAGGTTGTGGAGGCCCCATCCCTGGCAGTGTTTAAGGCCAGGGTGGATGTGGCCCTGGATGACCTAGTCTAGTGCATGTGGCGTCCCTGTCCATGGCAGGGGGGTTGGAACTAGATGATCTTTAAGGTCCCTTCCAACCTGAGCCGTTCTATGATTCTATGATATGGACAAAGAAGTAGGAAAGGGCCACCTGACCTTCTCTGGAGTTTGTGCCTCTGGGAGCAGCACACTTTCCTGCTTCGTTCCACGGGTCTGTGATGAGGCCAACCAATGCACCATGACTGCTGGGCTCTGAGGTGCCTTGGTAATAGGGTGTGTAAGTACCACTGGACCAGGAGATCTTTCACATCAGTACATGCAGAGAAGAAGAGAGAAAATCTTAACTACCAGAACACTCATTCCTTCACATTAGGCCTTTCTCCATGGAAAGAAAAAAAAAAACCAAACCCAGAGGGTTCTGAGGAATAAACATGACAAGCTGAGTCATTACAGGAGATTTTGTTTTTCTTAATTTGTTTATTTTTCTAGCTCCATCAGACCTGCCTGAGACAGTCATTGTAGTGTAAAATGATTCTCCCCAAAGAAATAATTACCAAGAAGGTAATGGTCTCTTAATAAATGTTGTGTACATGATCACCCACTCCCCTAAATTTTATTCAACCCAGGAGAAGAAAAAAGGCTGTAAACCCAATGTGATTTTTCTGTCTCCTCCTCCTCCTCTTTATTTTGTGAATCAGGCCATCCATGCATTATTGAGACCTGCTCAAAATGGAGCTGTCTTTAAGGCAGACTCCCTGTACATCCAGGATTACGTGTGGATTATTGCTGAGAGAGCACTCGGAATTGGAGCGAGGCATTTCCCCTGCAATCATCTGTAATTCCAGCTGCCCCTGATTTTGGCTCCTAACAGCTGTAAGGACAATGGGATCAGCAGCATGTACCTGTCAGCCGTGCCAAAATTCCCTTGGAATTGTGTGCTGCACAATTACCAGGGGAAGCTCAGCCCTGAGTCTTATCTCTCTCCTAAATCCTCTTAATATGCTTGCTGCTGGATCTCCCACGCAGCCCTGAATCAGCACCTCCTGTCAGTCACCCCGAGGGGGGCTTCTTGCCTTTGGATCAACCTATGCCATGGGGCTGGGGACCACCACGTGCTGGCAGGCACCCACAGCCTCTGCTGGGAAGGAGGATTCATGTTCGTGGGTGAATGGGGATGGGGATGCAGGAAAAACAAGGTGGAGGAGAAAGGGAGGAAGTAAAAAGAAGGAGGGCAAAAGAAAGGTTGCCCAGAGTTGGTTGGTCTCTTCCCATGCTGTTCCCAAGAGGGGTTTGCTGCACCCCTGAGGCACATATCCTCCCTACAGGTAGCAGAAGCTCATCCTCCCCAACCTGTCTTCTTCAGGGTGAAGGGGACAGACCTTCCCAAGTAGGACCCAGACTAGGGACCCCCTCACTGTGAGCAGACCACATGCCAAGCCTCCTTTTTGGAAAAAAAGAAACCCAACCTTTCCCAAGCCACAGAAGAAGAATCACTAAAAACTTCTAGCCCCTGCATCTCCCCACCACAGCACTGGGTTGTTTTTTAATTCTTCAAACAAATCCTTGCCTGACTGAGAGAAGGGAGGGGGAAAAAAAAAGAAAGAAAGAAAAACTAAAAGTTTCTTGGGTTCTATCCATTTTGCATGCACATAAAAGATGAACTTCCCCTTGGAAACAAAACACAGAGAACTGCGGTTTGAAAGGGGCCTCAATTTGGCTTTCACTGGGTGCAACTAATTGCAGTTGCAAGCACTAGCAGGTGCGAGCAGGCAGCTGAGGAAGCCTCCCCCCCTGGCAGAGGGCATGTCCAGACCTCGCTGGAGATACAGCTAAGGGACGTGGGGGACAGTGCTGTGGGGTGAACAGGGTGTTTGCAGCAGTCACTTGGCTACTTCGTTTCTGAGAGAGCTAAGAGTCAACAGCAGAAAGGCTGGAGAAGGTCCTGGCATAGTCTGAAAAGCCTTGGAAGGTTCTGGAAGGACCTAGAAGGTTCCAGAAGGCCAGCAAGGCCACCTTGGGCTAGGGTAACAATGTGCATTTTCCCCCTAGTGTTTCTGTCCCCCCAGTTGCAGTTGCACCATGCCCATGCCCTGGTTCCTGTCATGGGGCCAATGCCACCACCATGTCAGGAGGGAGAACTGCTGCTACAGCCAAGTCACAAACAGCTTCAGTTTCTCACTGATTTTACAAATTTCACACCCAGGGAGAGGCTGTCTACAACCTCTCTTTTGTGCTGGCCTCCCCTCTGGTTTCCCTGAGCTCAGCTGAGGGACCAACATGCCTCCACAGCAGCAGCCTCCCAGCAGCAAGCAGGTCACGGCAAGGGTTTCTCCAGGGACTGTGTGAACCCTGGTCAGGACTCCATCCACCAGAGGCCCGCAAGCCACCTGGTATTCCTCCCTCTTGGCCACTGCAGCTGAGACTTTGCTGATGTTGGGCTGCTTGCTTTCTTCAATTGAATGGCCACGTAGAACCTAGCTCCAGATGGTGGCAGTTCTGCTGTCTGGAACTTGGTGGGTCAGGAACCACACGTCGGCTCACTGCTGCTCCCCAGGACAACTTCATTCCACTCCTCTGCTGGTTTTTAGGGTGCCCCTTGCCCTGGCCAAATTCAGCACAGCTACAAGAGGAATGCAGAACACATCTTATCAGCACCTCCTGAAAACTCATTTTGTCTGCAATGCTTTTAGCAAGGCAGACAATTACATTTCCCCATTTTAATTCTTCCATTCTTTTTATGTCTTTTAAGAAGTAATCACCAAGATAATGCACAGGCTCTTACCAAGAGGATCTCTGATGATCACCCTCACCCTTCTCCTCCCACTCTTAGCCAGTTGTCCCCTTTCTTAACAGCTTGGGGGATGAAATGAAGAGCATGAACCAGTTTGGGCAGGTGCTGTGAGGTTTTCTGCACGGTGTTTAGGTACTCCAGGAGCCAGTGTATCTGAGGGGTGGAGACTGCAAGGGCAGAGTGAGCTGCTTTGATTACCTCCCCCAAGCTCCTAAATAAGACAGACGATGAAGGACTTTCTCTGAATTCATTCCTGAATGAACTAGAGCACATCTTGGGTAGGGGAGGAGGGGAGAGGGAGGAAATCTAATCCTGAATTTCAAGTTGTTGGTGACAATCCCCACAGCCCTTGGTGATTAGTTCCACTGGTTAATTACCCTCACTGTTAAACATCTGCACCTTATTTGTCGTCAAAAATTGTCTGGCTTCCAACTTCCAGTTGGATCATATTATAGTTGTGTCAGCTAGATTGAAAAGCCTTCTATTATCACATTTCTGTTCCCTATGTCAGTACTTAGAGCCTGTGATCAAGTCATCCTCTCAACTTTGTCTTCGTTAAGCTAAACAGATGGGGTGTCTTCTCCAGTCTGTCACTTCAAGCCATGTTTTCCAGTACTTGCTCACTGTGTTCTGTGGCCTTTCTTGGATTCATCCTCACTTCATCCACAATCTTCCTGAGCTGTTAAACATAAGCATCTTTATTTTAGCATCAGTTGTCTCTTGATCTGGAATTCCCTGCAGTCCTAGGAGTGTGGTCTGGATTCAGTTTCTGGATGTAAGTCCTAGTATCTGACTCCATTGAAGGATACATTTTTGGGGTTGTACTCATCTCATTAAGTGACTCAGACCATACTGCCTTGTTGATTTATCTGTTTCAGCTGGCCTTCCCTCTGTTAAGGAGTTTTCCTCACACACAGAGAGGCTGGACATGCTGTCACAGAATCACGAAGGTGAAACAGAGCAAGGCCCAAAGTTAACTTAGAAGGCCAGCTCTGAACTAAGAAACAAAGAACCAGGATTCAAGGACCAGTGGACAAATAACATCTGTACAGGGAATGCTGGCACAAGGAACAAACAGTAAGGACACAGAAAGGTAGAGAGCATTAACAATGGTAACATAAATCTTACATAGAGACAAGAAAGGAACAGGGACAAAGAAAACTATTACCCAACCTAAATTACAGCTAGCAGAACCAAGAAGGGTTTAAAGTTCACTGAGGAAGAAGAGCAGAAACATGACCACCGAAGATGAAGTAACAGGATGTACCACCAGAAATCTCCCCAAAATAAAGACTCCACCCCTGACTCCGCCCTGACTTCGCCTGCTATGAATATTATAATTAGATGTTGCAATAATATGAATATACATGTAAAGATGTTGTAATCTCTTATACAAATTGTATAAATAGTCTGATTTTTGTTGATTACTTCGGAACCCTTTTGTCCAGCATGAGCTGGGGGTTCCCCAACGTTGCTTAAAATAAATACCTCGCTGCTTAAAGACTAAAACTTTGTCTCTGAGCAGTTCCATAGAGCCTTTTGGGG
>VWZX01009403.1:20193-131267 GCA_013399015.1 Galbula dea
TTAAAATTATGTATGGGGAGAGATTGCAATATAGGAGTGAATAATACCTTACCAGCTACCACACTCACAGACAGGTATTCGTAACATCTTGGCAAGTGCTTGTGTGAGT
This sequence comes from Galbula dea, assembly GCA_013399015.1. Lineage (NCBI taxonomy): Eukaryota > Metazoa > Chordata > Aves > Piciformes > Galbulidae > Galbula > Galbula dea. The sequence goes on from VWZX01009403.1 coordinate 20,303, forward strand.
GTGCCTGAGACGCAGCATTGCTGCGAAGTGATTGTGGAGTCCCACTCTGCGGTTCTGCATTCTCCGCGAGGAGACCGGCCAGAAACGGACGAAGCGAGTAAATATTGCATGCATGCAGTGTAACTTCAAAAGGAAAAAAAAAAAAAAAAGGAAAAAAGGAAAAAGAAAAATCAGCATAACAAAGTAGAGGACCCCTTGGGATTTTTGGAATGAATGGTGGTCGACCTGTGTGTTGCTATTGTTGATTAGATTGTTAAGTTCTGTATGATTGTGTGTGAATGAGATGTACAGACAAGTACGAGGTGAGTACGAACAATGCTAACAACAAACATGTAACTTGAGAACTCAGTCTCCTACTCTCTGCTAAATCAAGAAAGACAGATTAAAGACTTAGTTACTGTAAGGGTCTGCTGGCCAACCAGAAAAAGCTTTCTTTTTGAAACCCCTTAAGTCAAAAATTGGAAAACAAATGGGAATTCATAAATTTTTGTATTTACCCAATTCACCAAGACCCCTACTAGGCAGAGATTTGTTAGAAAATTTGGGAGCTGTGATAAGATTTGATAAAGATAAATTGGAGTTCCAGGTAGAGGAGGAACAACTGATAGCTGCTTTAAGCTTAACTGTAAGTTGTGTAAGACCAGAACCTAGAAATCATAATGTTGAAAAAATCAACATTAGAGGAGATCAATCAACATTGAAAATCAACATTGGAGGAGACCTCTAAGCTCATGAAGTCCAACCATCAACCTAGCACCACCATGGCAACTAAACCATATCCCTAAGTCCCACATTCTATGTGTTTTGAACCTCTCCAGGGATGGTGACTCCACCACTGCTTCATTAAAGAAGAGAAGCAGTAAGCAGAAGTGTTTCTGTAGCTTTGCCTACCAGTTACAGGAGCACATCTAGACACTCTTGTTCCTGGCTTGGGGAAACAGCCCTGCTGTAACTGGAGGTGACCTGTATTTGGGGTATTGCACATGGAGCCTAAATTCTGCTGAGTAAAGCCTTGAGAATACTGAAATGCATGGGAGTTTTGCCAGTGACTTCAGTGGATCTATGATTTCACCATGACATCTGCCACACATTAGCTCCACCAGTATTGATGGAACAGGCTGAAAACCAAGATCTGGTCTGTGCCAGCTTGGACTGCTGATACCAGTATTTGGGGGACAGCCAGACCCAGAAACAGTACTTTCGTTTTTTCATTTGATAACTGCAAGCAGGCTTGGGGGTTGTCGAGCTTCTAGTATCCTAGTAAAAATGATTCTCCCTCATCAAAACAGTTTTATACTGGTATAAAACCATCTAGGAGGGAAACCTGGTTTTCAGATCACTATAATTGGGATGGACTATCTAATTCACAACTGCACCCTACCATTCATTTCACTAAGGCTTACAAAGCACTCTGAACAAAATAAAAGAGCTATATTGTTTCACTACCCCATGGACTGAACCATCATACCATGAAATATTGGTTTCATACCACAAAATAATGTTTAAAAAATAACTGATCACAGAAAGCTAAGAAAAACCAACCACACACAAACATCTAGACTTTGCCTTTGCACAACTCTAACAAATAGCCCAAATATCTGGACTTAACAGCAGAAGCCTGGCAAACATTTCAGATTTGAAATAGGGAGGGGGGGGGGGGGAAGAGCCGTGGTTTGAAAATAGCTTCTCCTTCCTGCATTTTTTTTTCTCAGAGTCCAAATAACAGAGTGAAAAAGAACCCAATCCAATTCCCCTCGGTCTCATTAAGGAACCTGCAAAGGGAATGTGTTGGAATAGCTGAGGGCTCTCACTCCATTTAGAACATGTAACAAACCCAAGCATTACTTCTCATCGCTCTTTCAAGGATATACACAGTTTGTGTTCAGAACCATGCAGCTGGAGATTTCTGGCACAGAGAACACCCTAAATCTTCAGGCTTCCTCCTGCTCCCCTTGCCAAGGTCTTGATGCAAAGCCAGAACCAGGTCCTGGCTGCCTGCAGAAGATGAGAGACCTCCTCCACGATGAACCCCATTCCTTCCAGCGAGACGACTCGTAACCAGGCGGTGTTGGGAGGCTACTGCCAGCTGCCCAAGGAGCTCAACTTCCTAGTTCTGCTGTGCTTCTGAATCACACATCTTCCACCCTGGGCTTGCCTCTCTAAAACATATTGATGAGGTTTTCCATACCCCTGCTCAGTTCAGCCATGAGGCCAAGAACAGAGTGGCATGATGCACTGGTTGCACTGCCACAACGACTGGCAGGAGATGCCAGGCCTGAGGAACACCTTTGTTTTTTCCCCTTGCTGAAGAGGGAGTGAGAAGCAGTTGCCAGATGTTGTAGGCATTGCTCAATGCTTTGGGAACTGAAGCCATTTGTTCCCAGGTGTGTGGATTTCAGATCCAGTTCACCCACTCACACATGAGCCTCACCTTTCCTTGCAGAGCTGTGAAAAGGTGCAGTCTAAGCTCTGAAAGCCACTGCACTCTTCTGCCTGTGTCAGTTTGGCTCTGAGGTCCTACACAACAACGAGGTGACTGATCCAAAATGAGTTATCTGGATTGGGGATCCTGGCTCAGCACAGCACACATAGAGGACCAGATGCAAACCTTTATTTTGGGCTCCTGCCATGTCAAATACACGAGTGGAGTTAAATTTTGTTCCAAAGAAAATGAAAAATGTCTGGTTTTTTCCTCCCGTGTCCCTCTCCTAGTCTGTTTTTGTTTATTGAGGCTGGGGTTACTCAGGCTTTTCTGTGGGTCTTATTTAGTAAAGGCTGAGTTGCTTCTGCTTCATCAAATCCAGTCCACTGCTCTTGTAGGCAATCACATCTTACAATGCCATTCATAAACTGATCAAGTGCTGCCTAAAAACTACTTCTGTTGTGGGTTTTGTTGTTGTTGTTCCCACTGATCATATTGAAAAAGTGCTCCAGAACCTCCTATTTCACTCATGTGGGTTTTGGGGTTTTTTTGCACAGCATGATGGCAACTCCAAATAAGGGCAGGCAGTCCAAAAAAGGGAATAAATAATATTGGGGGGGGGAGCGGGGGAAAGCAACTAACCTACACATTATCATTAAACAACAGGACGTGACAGGCAGTGTAATGCTTCTGGGTTTTGTTGTGAGTCAGGAAGATGAAGGTCATGTGATATCAGCTCTCTCTGCAGCACAATAAACCTTATTAACATTATAAGATCAAAATAAATATTCAACAATTAAGGCAGGGGGGAAAGGGTCACACGTTTGCATCTGCTGGGAATTATTGACAGCAATCTGACATTACCCTCAGCTAAACCCGCTGCTCTATTTTGTCCAGAGTTTCTTAAGCCATTAGAGAATGATCAGTCTAATAAAGTCTAGATTAGGGACATTTCTCTGGTGTACAAAGAGATTGGCTTTTGCGTTGCCATGTGGAAAAGCAACTTCATTCTCAGGGAAAGAAAGGGTTAGTTTGCCCCTTACCAGCCATCCTGATGAAACATGTAAACTGTTTGAGGCCATTCCAGTATCTCCAGCGATATTTCATGTTAACAGGTTTATGTCTGAATTAACAAAGTTCTCTAACCACTTAGCTTGTTAAAATGCAGTCATTTCCTTCCCTTCTCCCCCCCAGCTTGCTAGGAAACCTAAGTTTGGGTTGTATTTATTACCATTTGCAATCACCTGGTGTCAGAGGCCATCTGAATCCTGTGATTCTATCTGATTTGAGTCTGGAGCATCCAAATGTACCTTTCAACTTGTTTCTTCATGCTGTGTATGTCCAGAGTGTTTTGCAGTAATACCATAAGCCCCTACAAGTGCACAGAGTGATAGGAGGGAGCAGAGTAAGATATTGTCCCTTGGGTACCACATAGCTGGAAGGAAGGTGCTGAATTGGAATTATCCCATATCTACTGACCCAGCATCAGCATGAAATCTTCCTTCCTTCTTTTCTTCAGAAAGGATAGAAGGAGGGGAATGTCAAAGTTGTATCACATGGGAGGCAAGAGGCACACATGTGGAAGCCTATGGACCTTAGTTCAGGTCATTAGCAAATGCTGGCTATGCCTTTGAAAGCCTAGGAGAATACAACACAGCATAAAATAGCTGATAACACCCCCTGTTTACTTTTGCTTACTTTCTCCTATAGAAATGCACACATGTAGTGTGAGGCTCAGTGCAAACTTCATGAGACCTCTGTGACAAGAGCCTGACATAGTGTGGATGAGAACCTGGAGTCACCAGGCTGAGCAGTGACAGCTCAGGGAGCTAAAAGACTAAGCCAGGATCCAAGGGTGCTGCTGTTATGTGCTGTCTGGGTGACTTCGGGATTGCTTTTGATTACATCCCTCAAGGAAGGAGCTAACATTTGGTTTCTTCTCCTTAAAGGAAAGGTACACATTTGCCTTGATACTTCTAAAGAATTAAGTCTGCCTTTGCAGGGCCACTTAGATTTTAGTGCATTTAAACAGTGCCTGTGTAGCATTTTCCTTTAGTGCTTTTAAATCCGGGAACAGATAGAGGTTGGCTTATGTCTGGAGACTGGATGTGCCCAGGGGTTCTTCCACACAACCCTCACAGGTTTCTTTCTCCTTTTCCTGGCACAGTGGGCAAGGTACTAGCCACCAGCAATTAGTACTGGAGTCTCAAGGGGCTTCAAAACAGGGAGGGAAAGGGTGTACTTACAGGGCAAAGAGTTGGCTTTTTTTTCCTTGCTTTATGCAAAATTGATTCAGTGCTTAAGGACTCAGGCATGCCTTTTCTTCCTGTGCTAGAAAGGTCTCCTAGTCAGTGCCAGTCAGTGGAAAAGACATCTTCCTCTCCCACCCTTCTGATACGTGCTCTCAACACGAGCTGCCCTGCTTTAGAAGGACACATCCTTCTCATTTGAGATCAGCGAGGTTTTGTTGTTAGCCAGTTGCCCTGAACTCACTCTTACAGCAGGTGAAAGTAAAATGCAGATGTTAAGTATTCATTTACAGCTCTCAAAGCAGAACAGACAAGTTTAAAAACACATACACACATAGAAATGCTGCAGACTTTTCTGTAGCCATTCCAGCAGGTCCAAGGGAGATTCAAATCTTCCCATCAACACAGATTAACTTTTCTTCCTCCAAAAGCTTGATTGTCTTTAAAACTGTTTCAAAAGGCAATCTTGCTGCTTTTCCAGTGAAAACAAGCACTCTCACTCAGAGGGGCAAATGGCATTGCACTAGACCAATGTGTGGCATCCTGTTCTCCACTCAACTCTTTCACTCAGTGAGGGTTAAATCCTCCCTCCTTCNCATAATTATGCAGTGACTCATTCTCACTGCAAGCATCTCTGTCCATTAAATGGTGTATTTTGGTTTCACTCCAGACCTTAGCCAAAACATTTCCTGCAAGCATCTGCTAGGGACAGACATGGGTGGTTCATTAATCATTCTTGACTGGAGACCAGACACTGCAGTCACTGCCTAGTGCATGGTGACAAAGGGATGTAGGGGTTCCACCCTGGAATGTTCTCTTCTCAAGACTACAAGAACAGGCTTAGAACCCTGGGTTCCTGCCTGCCTCTCACTCCCTGCCAGCAAGAAAAGAGTGAGCAAGTGCATGGAAAGTTGCACTGAGAGGCTGTTGTCCATATGCAGAGTGGGTGTTTGGCTACTATCAGGAAAGCAGCCAAGGCATATGGAAAGGGAAAACAAGGATAGTAACAGTACTGAAGGGGATGGTGCTCATTCTTCAGGATGCCTTTGAGCTGCCTCTTTTAGCTAGGGCTGCATCTCCTTGCTTTGTTGGGATCTGTGAGCCCTGAACACCATTGCAACTCAGACTCTCCTCTGTTTTGGAAAGATACTTATGGGAGTTTGGGTTTTTTCTTCTTGGGAGAAGCAGATACATCTTAGCTCTGTCTTAGAAGGCTGATGAACTAACTCATTTTCACACAAAGAAGAGAAAACACCTGATATTAAACAGAGTGCTCTCAAATGTGATCTTTAGGAGGGAGGCTGGCAGAAGGTGTCCTGAATCAAGTTACCTGGTCACCTTGACAAAGTGACATGAGTTTGTAACTGTCTGACCTTTGTCCTTCAGAGACTCACTCTACCCCCCTTCTCCAGACCTGTGTTTGCCATGAAAGTGCTCCAGTTGATAATCCCCCATGCTGAAAGCCTCTTCCCAAATTTTCTTCCACTCATCACAAACTTGCTCCCCAGTTAAGACATATATCTGAACCTGACCATCCACCAGCTCTTCCTTCTCCTCTTCCTACAGCTACCAGTTACAAGCATAACAGGGATGCCTTGCCAGACCCCCTCACAATTTATTCAGGTTTCCAGGAAGCAAAGCCTTCTTTAAAGCCCCTCTCAAAGTCTGATGGAAGAACCAGCAGCTATCTCCATCCCTACCACAGGCAAGGGTGCTTGCCAGGGCAAGGCTGTCTAGCCAACATGCATAAAATTGCAAGAGACTCTCCAAAACCTCTCATCAGAGACAAATTAATTTGCTGTATTCTTCTCCAAGGTCATTTTTTTAAATTGCCTGCTGGAGGGAGACCTTGCTCTCAAGTTGCTCTCATCTCCTGCCAGTATCAAAGCTCCATGTTTTCCTTTAGCCATCTCTCACTGACTGCTCTCCCTGTAGAAATTACACCCCTGTCTGCAAGGTTACCATGATCAAGCCCAAGTCAAGCAAGTTTGTGCAGCCTGAGATCCCCTGTGGAATCAGAAGGGCTCCAGGCAGGTGCAGGGCTTCCTCTACATGCAACACAGCTCAGGCTCAGCATTCCCAGATGGATGAAATGAGGACCATTTCTCAGCCACTTGTTACAATTCTGCAATGAGAAGGTCAGAGCTACTTTCCATCTTGGATAAAATTCCTATCTCCTCTGGCCTTTGTCTACATAAAAACTGTTTTGAAATACAGTAATTCTTGATTTGGAACCATGAGGTGGCATCAAACAGGGCACTCGTGCTGCTGAATGACTTCTCAGTGGAAGATACACCTTCATCAGGACCATCAGCCTCATGTCAGAATGCAGTTAGCTCAGTCTGTCCTCAATCTCTTCACTCTTCCCCTGGTTCTCCAACTGTGTTCCCTCAGTGACTTGTAGCAATTCCCCCTGGTTTGTACATGCAGGCTTACTTCCCTCAAACAGAAAGGAATAGCATTCCCTGCAGCACATCATGGTCTTGATTCCACAAAGACAACTTTAAGAGGATCCTCCTGAGGTGTTTGTGGTGCTCCTCACGCCACAGCTTCCTCCTCCACCCAGGGCCATGAGGAAATGTTGTTGTTAAAAACTAAATACTACTTTTCCTGGTGCTACCTCTGGCTACCTGGTCTCTCTTATAAAGAAAGGACAGTAGGTTAAGCCCTGAGTAAGAGGATGAGAGTTATTTCAGCAAGCCATGGCAAATTTTTCCATCTCCTGGTATAGTGCAGCATGCTGGAGTTTAATGCCACCTGTGCACTGAATTCCATGCCCATGACCTCTTTGCTTTTCTTTTATGCTTCTGTCACAGTTAGCCAGAGAGCAACAGACAGGCCAGAAGTGGGCAATTTCAGGTTGTATTTTACATCCTTCCACACTTCCTTCTACTTTTTGATCATGATATTGAACAATTCCTAAACCTCCCTGAGATTCTTAAGCACTAGCCAAGACCTGGTCCCATCAGGGTAGAAGATAGTGAACATCCCACATCTACTTATGTTACAGCAGTGATGCTGCTTCACCATCACTTAAACCTCAAGTAGAGGAAGGATGCAGGACCCCTGCACTATCCATGCTTCCCTCCCACGTGACATCTTCTGAGCTCATGCTAAGCCAACCTCTCCATTCCTCTGCTTTCTCTGTTGCTTGTTTTTCTAGGCCATAAAGGGAGAGCACAAATTTCTCCTTCAAAAAAAAAAAAAAAGCAGGGTTTCTTGGTTGATTTCCATAAAGCCCAATGCATTATGCATCATCTCACTCAAAGGTAAATAGTGGATACACACTACGGATGAAAGATTAAATCCTGGAAATTCTAAACAATTGGCAGGAGGCATAACCATGGCAAATTGATTCTGTTCCCCCTCTGCAAAAGAGAAATGAAAGAATATTTGTGTATTTTTTTCTTTTTAAGTTACGGATGAAATTTAAAGCACCTAGTAATTATTGGAAAGTTCCTTGAGTTCAGAAGATGGTTGTGAAACAAGACCACTGACAGCCTTGCTCATGGCTCATCTACAGTCTTAGAGGCCCAAGTACTTGAATAACAATGCCTGCATCTATCACAGCAGTGATGTGCCGAAGCAAACAGAGCAACATGGGGGGGGGGAACCTAATAATCCTTAAAGAAAATTGTATTGCCCTGAAGAAAAAAAGATTAATTTAAATATGTAGGTGGTCTTGCTTGATAAGTTGGGTTTATGTCAACCCTGACCCTACAGTAACCCCAGCCCTGCTGATCAAAGGGATTATGCTGCATACTCCAGGGCTGAATCTGTAGTCTAGGAGACTTTGCCATCTCTCTGTGCATTGCCTCTGTAAAGGTGTAGTTTGCTATCCAAGGGCATCAGCAAGCAGCCTTCCTGTCCTTCCTTTGGACTCAAAGGGGTTTAAGGTGTTGATGTACAGTCTGATCACAGAAGTCTTTTCTCTGTCCTGTGTCCCAGCCTGGAGTCAGGAAAAGCAGCTAGTGCCAGCACCATCCACAGAGAAGGTAACAGGCTCTGAGGACACTGCTCTACCTGCACAGATTTGATGCCAAACTGGCCAAGCACACAGTCTCAGCAAACCTCTGCTCCTTCTCTGCCCAGAAAGTTTAGTGCCCCCAGTGCACAGCATTAAGAGCAGGCATGCCAAAGCAAGCCCATCTGCCACTGCCCTTGTTGACCAGCACAGTGGCAATTCTGTGGTATCAGAGCATCTCACTACTCAGATTTTGACTGTAGTTGGTTCTTATTGTCACTCTTGGACATGGCCACCAGTAGACATGGTTCTGAGTTGAGTAAAGAAGGTCAGAGAAGTACAGAATCCTTATTCTTCTCCTTCCTTTTCAATCTTAGAGTTGCCAGCAAGGCCTCATACAGCTCCCTCTTTGAACTCTGACAAACATAGAGTTTGAACCTTCTCAGGCCTTTGGTACTTAATTAAAATCAGGATGCTGATCACACTTCAGCAAATAGAGAGGATCTGTTCCTCACAGACCTTCCTGTACACCACTGCAGTTGTGTCAGGACTCAAAACAGTCCCACCATTGCTCAGCTCTCATCTGCCAATCCCAGAAGATTTCATTCCTCCCTCAAAATATTTTTTTTTCCTACCAAGATTTCACATTGCCAGAGAAGCTCCTCAAGTGCCTGCACGCCTTAAAGCCTCCCTGTCCCCCAGCTATCAGATATCAAGTGGCAGAGCAGTGGTGGTCCGTCTGGTTGTTTTATTGTCACTACGGTCATGAGCATTGGGGGTTTTTTTAAAGTCAGTACTCTCCTCATTGAAAAATGCTTTTTCCATTGTCCTGAAACCATTGTCCAATTCAGTGTGGACTTACCAAATTGCTTTCCTGGAAAAAAAAAAACTGTCACGATGATATTCACAAAGCTGAGAGGTAGACAGCCACTTTTTATTCACTCATAAAGGATGTGAGAGTCCTAGGTTTAATTTCCTCCTCTGCCTGGGGGGAACTTGAACCAGCATCACTTATCTCTCAGGAGAATTCCATAAGGTTGTGCTGTGCTGCATACTAAGGTGGTTTGGTCTTACTCCCAGCCATTGACATGTCCTGGGATCTGCTCAGACCCTCAGCTGAGATTCTCACAGATTCACCTGGCTTCCCCAGCCTGTGCTAATGGGTATTGGGCTATTAAGGAACATGAATATGCCTCCAACATGAGTCCCCTGCTCTCATGGCTCTGACATGCTCCTGAGAAGTCAGAAGGGCAGCTAGAGCAGCACACCCTGCACAAGCACTACATCACCCTCCCCCATATACTAAACTCAGGAGGTAAAAAAAAAGAACACATCTCAGTCTGCTAAAGAAAATTACTTGTACAGTCAGCATAAGTTAAAGATCGGGAGATCAAATCAGACCAAACACCAAATCTTCCTGACGTAACCGAAAAAGTGTGCTGAGGTCAGGGCTGATAGAACACAAGATGAATGCCAAAATCAATGGACCAAAACTGGTGTGCCAGCAGCTAAACCTGACTGGTGTCTTCTGGCATGAACATCATCCCCTGGGGACATCTGTTTTGATACTGATGACAGGCTAGGCAGACAGAAAGCCTCACAGTTGTCGTTGCCAACTTTGGGACCTAAGGTAACAATGTGACATTGTTGGCACTTGGTTACCTGGTTTGATCTTCTGGCCACCCACTTCATTCTGATAAACCCACTTGGAAGATGAGATCTGGGGTCTTGATGTCACCCCTTTCTTAGTTGTTCTGTCATTTCCTCACACCTTTCTCTCCTTCACCTTCTGTTTAACCAAACTAGCCTAGACAGGAGGGGTACAGGTAGTGCAACACAGCTGTGATCTCAGTCAGGGAGAGACCTAAAACCAATGTCTGAAGCAGGCGGACACTGGTACAGACCTCTAGATCTCAGAGGAGCTAAGGCAAGGCATCGTGCTTGTCTTTTTTCTAGCAGTAAGGCCACAAGTAATAATCAACACCACAAAAGGAAATAATTTTTTTTTTTTTTTTTGTCTTTCCTGCCCTTTTCTCTCCCCTTGCACCTATGTGTGTCTTCAAATGGAGCCCAAAAAAAGAGTAATACCAACAGCTCCAATCTATCTCCAGGGGTGTCTCTCTTTCCCCTGGAACAGCTGCTGCTGCTATGAAGTTCAATAAAAGGAGGGAAGCATTGCTATAAAAACTGTGGACAGCTAAGGGAAGAGGAATAGTGAATGCTTTTAAAAAGGAGAATCTTACTTAACACTTTATTTTTCAAGCTCTTAAATTGTTTTTCCTCTCTTTTTTTGGTATATCCTTAATTAAAGGTTAAAAGAGTTCTACCAGAGATTGTTTGCCATGGTAACCAAGTAGGTTGAGGTCTCTGAATTCAAAACCCAAAACCTATTTTTTTTAAAGGTTCAGTGTTACAGAGCGTCAGGGTCAGTTAGCATCTTTGACTTGCTGAGCCTACCTCCTCCCCTGAAATGATCAACAGCTGTGCCCTAGCAGCCAGGCCACTCCACCAGAGAGGGACAGCCCTCTTGCCTCCCCACTCCTGCTTTGAATCTAACCCCTTCCTCTCCCTTTGCCTTGGGGTGCTTGAATGATTCATTTGGAATTAAATGCAGGTTTCATTATGAAATTAAGCTATTTCCTTGCAGTTTGTTAGTGAAAGAAACAAAACCTAACCAAAAGTCCTCTGATTCCTACTGAGATGATCTTTTCTTCTTTCCTGCATTTACTCATCCCTTGCTGCTAGTTGAAAGAGTGAGACCTAGCTGTATGTCATTCAGGGGCACCACTGAGGCTTCAGCAGCAGGATACACATCACAGTATTCTCTAGTTAGCTCACAGGGATGACTGGCAGAGTCATTTCTGCAAAGCACACTGGCTGTGTAATGCATGGGTCTGTATCTCTCACATTAGTCACCTCAGCTACTAGAATGACTTGCAATTAAGATTGCAGCAGCACCTGGAATGTTCCATTGCTTGTCCCTGTTCTAAAGGGGCACAGGCTAACCAGATAAGGCAAAGACAGACATATGTGGACATGACCACCAGACTTACATCCTTCTAACCAAGCTGCAGAGGCTAACAACACTCCCACACCTAGCAGAGAAATATCTTTTAGCTGAGACAAAGCCACCAGCCATATGCCAGCTCTCACTCTGTTGTGCTGCCATGTAAGGGGAGCTTCAGACATGGAAGAAGCTAACCCATTTGCAAGAGACCAGCACTACATACCCAGATGATTCTCATGTCTTTCCTGGGAGACAGGCACCTCCAGCCACAATGGCAGATGGACACCCAGCATCATCTGAAGGTAGGCAGAGTCTGAATGAGGTGCAAGCAAGGTAACTAGCAGAGCAGTGCCCACAGGGCTGAGGTGCTGCATCAGTCTTGCCTGCAGACAGAGGCTGGTGGGAGCTGACCTTTATCTCATAGGAAATGCAAAGCCAAGACCTAACCCTCCAGCAGGATGTGGCTGGGTGGCCTCTGCTTGGGTACCCCAGGAATTCCACACTGCCTTCAGAGCAGGCTCCCCCTCACCACAGATGTTTTCATAATCCATGTAGAGAAAAGAATAAGCTTACCAGCTTTAAGTATCAGTGGACACACTCATTTGGACAGATTCTCATCTGCCAGCTGCTGGAAGAGCTTCCTTCTGTGGAGCTGTCTCAAAGTCCAAGTTTTGAGTTTTGGACTTCTTTTTTTTTTTAGTGACTTATGTGCCAGTGCAGGCTGCTGTGTTGGTTTGGGATGAGACACAAACCTCTTTTAAATGCTTTTTTTTTTTTAATCCAAAAAGAATTGTCTTGTCAGTTCCTTGCTCAGCAGGGCTACATGAACAGCTGCTTTTTCTTTCTTTTTTTTTTTTTTTTTACTTAATTTTCTTTTTTTTAATCAATTCTCTAATTGATGCCTTTCCCAAGCCTTTGAATTTGTACCTGGCAGTATAATGTTTCCTGGGTTATAGAAGTTATCCACAGTCCCCCATGAAAACACCTGACTAAGTAGGAACCATCTAATCCCTTGGGAGTTATTGACTGCTGCCTCCAAGGGTGTAATTAACACATGGCAGAACTTGCCATGTGGGTCATGTTTTACAAGATCCCATGGAATCAGTATTGATTAGGATTAGATTGAATGAGGTTGATGGTAAATGCTTACCTAAGTTATGAGATTCTCAGGCAAACAGTGAATATCTTGTCATGAGCACATTTTCAGCACAAGCCCACTTTAAACTGATAGTTAAAATCATCATGCATGCAATAACTTGAAGCATGGACATATGCAAGAGCCTGAGTATGCCAGAGAAAAGCCCAATTCCTGTCTTTAACACCTTACAAGGTAAAGGCACAAACGAGTTCAACACACTTAGAGGTAATTTAACAGCTCTCTTCTGTCCTAATGACACATAGATAGAAGATGGCAGCAGATGCAGCTGGGCTGGCATAACCATGCATTATTGCCCTGACACTGATTCTAAAGAGACTTTAATAAACTTGTGGAAGGGATAATGATATTTGTAAGTCTCTCAAAATGGATAGGTGGTTTTTCTGAATCCTGAAGATTCCAAGCCTGTATCAGAAAATTTATGTGTCACCCAACAAAGAAGCCGAGATAATTTTGCTGCCCAATCCAGGGTGTCTATTGCTTTTTAGATGTGCTAGAGCATCCAAGACATCTGCACACAGCTGGAGACATGACAGAGGACCTAGCAAAGACCATGCCTTTGCAAAGCTGCAGCTGAAGGGAATCCTGAAGTATCTCATATATCTCTTGTTGCCTAAGGTTAGGCAGCCGAATCTCACACATTTGTTATTTTCATGTGCCACTTGAATTTTCTGATGTCTTCCGACCCTTTTTTTCCTTCTCCTCTCTCTTACTCTCACTTCCTCAGTAATAAAGTGGGAAAAGTCTAACAGAAGGAGAGATAAAGAAGAAAGGGGGGTGGGGGGAAGGAACCTTTCTTACTTTTAAGAAGTTTAAACAAAGGGAATCAGAACTGTGAAAAGCTTTACATCAAGACATTTTTCTTGGTTTAAAGTGACTTGCAGTTCTGTCTGATTCACTCTACCCACTGATGCCTGGAAAACTCTCCAGCTCATCTGTGAATGCTCTTTTCCCAGAAATAACTAACTGGCAGAAGAATTCAAAAGCCTTTTTGTGCCACAAGTGATCAGATGACAAGAAACAGTGCAGGGAAGCTTCCCGTGACATCAAGCCAGGTTAGAGCCTCTTGTATGGTCTGGAAGACAAGCTAGAGTGCCATGAATGGAGATGCTGTTGCTGACCTCTTGAATGGGCCTCAGCTGCCCCACTTCATCTTTACTGGGGTGGCAGGAAAGAGTAATGAACCCCAGTGCAGTGTCATGAAAATTCATGTCAACAATTAGACCTGCAAGTCCTCTTAGCTGCCTGCAAGAGTTATTTCAAAACCTCATCTGAGAGAAGAGCTGCTTCTACTGAAAAATGAGCATAGAAAAGGAGAGTAGCAATTGCCCTTCTAACAGGAGAGACAGCAGATCTTCACACTGTGAAGTCTGTGGGTGTTTGTGTGTGGATGTGTGCATCAGGCTAAGAAGCAATAATGTATCACTTTCCAAAAAGTAGCAGATGGATCTAGCTCCCTTGATGTTGGAAGTGGTTGGTCCTGGAGTTGTTGATTTGACTCAGCTTTCTTTTCAGCCAAGGTTCAATGAGATGCTACTGGCCACAGCAAGAGTCTATCCCTGGATATAGCTCTGGAGCAGCAGTGAGACCCTGTGGCAGAGGATCTGGGGCTCAAGACTGGCCAAGACTCTGAGAGAGGTGACCATACTGCCTTGAGAAGGCTAGGGAAAAAGAAAGAAGCTGTGCTCCCAGCAGCCTTTCAAACCCAGGCGCATCCTGAAACATGCTGGGCTCCAGGAAGCACAGGTACACTGAAAGCTGCCTTAGGAAACTTCTGTTGCTGCTTTCATATTACAATGCCTTTCTTTTCTTCTCTTTTTTGCCTCTGAGGTTTTATCTTCTCCTGGGCAAGTCTCAGGTGCTCCTGCCATTAGGGTTGCCTGTCTTTGACGGCAACTTCATCACCCTGATCAGCCCAACACTGAGAGCCCTCCTCTGCCCTTCAAGGCAAAGGTAATAACCCTGTTTGCTGCGTCATTGGCAACTGAAATCTGGTTGGAGAGTCTGACAAAGAGGGGCTCTGTGGCCTTGGTGCAGATGACAGGCCAGCTGTCAAAGGCAACATGGGGATCTCTTGAGCTTTGAAGTTCTTGGCAGGTGGAAAAGAGCAGGGAGTTTTGTATTCAGCTCTGTGACCATCACCTTCAACCTCCTGTTGTTTTGACCAGCTCTCACAGGCACACAGACCCAGGGAGAGCAGAGTGGGCACCTATGTTTCTTCAGCAGCCATTTCACCTCTGCCAGTGCTCTCTCATGTTGTGTGCAGCCCAAGATGAAGCAGGGGAAACCCAGAAGACCCAGCTGTGCCATGATCTCTAGAGCTGCAGCCAGCCACAGACTGCTGCTACTGCTCAGGAGGAAGGGGGAAATGGCACAGCCACTCTTCATCAGCATCTTTGTGGTGTAGCCTCTAATCCTCCACACATGTTCTACAAGGCAAATTATCAAAGCAGAGCTGTGAGAATCAGCAAAGACTCTCCAGTATCCTTGCATGATAATGTTCAGTTGTTTCCACAGGCTTTTACTCGAGCCAAGTTTACAAAAGCAGGCAGAGAGCAGTCCAAAAGTGAGAAGGAGAGAAACACATAAATCAGAGGTTACCGATGGATTCTCTCTTGCTCCGCTCTGCTGCAACCAACAGGCTACAGTGAAGGCAGTGTTATCCTCACTTCTACCATTCTTCCAATCCCCCCAACACCACTTTTTCTCCCTGGCAGCAGAAAGGTCCTCTTTTTCTTACACCACAATCTCTTGATGCCAACTCTGTCCTGCCACCAAAGGTCTGGGACCTAGCCTCACCCCTGAGACCTGCTCAAGCCAGGGTGAGGCACCCAGGTGCCAACCCTGCAAGTTCATGCTGATGCCATTCAAGAGATGATATTAAAGCAGGCAGCTGCACACTCTCTCCATGGGACTTTTCTTCTGATGGTCACTGACTCGGTCATGCTGATGGCAGAAAAGGAGGATGTGCCTTGTCTTTACTGTGGCAGCTCACAGCCAAGGTGCAAATCTGTGCCAAAGAAAAAAACACCAGCAACATCTCCCTTGTGGCTCCTTACCTGGCACAGGTGATGCCCTCCAGCAAACACATAGAGGCTTGCAACCTAGTCTAGTGGAAGGCGTCCCTGACAGGTAGGGGGGCTGGAACTAGATGATCTTTAAGGTCCCTTCTAACTCTGACAACTCTAGGTACCCTTAGAAGGCATCCCAGTGTGATGTGGTAGAGATTTACAAGCTAAGCCCCTTGGAATAAGCCTGAAGAGCCCTACCAAGAGCTGGCTGGTCGTAAGTTAGCCCCCAGCAGAGCTGCTGCAGCCTTCCTGCCGTGGAGGTGAACTAGAAAGAGGGGTTGTCACCATGCAATTGTAAACTCCTCACAGCAGGGTGCATCTTTCATCCCTCTGCCAGCACCAAGTATGAAAGGGAGAAGCAGGGGCACAGTGCCTAGCTGACCCCATTGGGCACTCCCCAAACATCACTAATTATTAATAACAACAACGACACCGCTAAAGAAAGCCAGAAAAAAAAAAAAAAAAAAAACAAAAACCTTGAAAANAAAAAAAAAGACTAGAACCTTGAAAAGGGGTGCAACAGTTAGTTACCTGCCAACTGAACCTCAGCAGCAGCAGCACCAATAAACACAGTACAAGTAGAAATTATCAAAGACAACTTGGGAGGAAACCACAAGAAATGGCAGTTGAGCCTTATTAGTGCTATAAATCATGCAACTGGTTTCAGTTCCTGCAGCTCCTCACAAGCTGGATGACGCTGCCTCTCGCACAGCAAGCAACAGGGGTCCGCACAGCCTGGAGGCACAGAAACAAAGCAGGCAGGGGGAAAACGTCCCTTTTTACCAAAGTAATTCTTAATTTAATTGTAAATCAAAGGCTGGGGGNAGAGCAGAGCAAGATATGTGCGAGGAGGGAGTAACGTGGACTTTCTAGGGTTTGAAAAGTTCTTCAAGTGTGTGTGCCAGGCAGACATTCTCACCAAGCTAGTTCCATGGTTATTTATTTATCTGCTGATTTAGTTAGTTAGTTGGAGATCTGCCACCTCTTGTGCCTGGTTGTCTTTAAGCCATGGTAAATCTTGAGGTGGTTTTTTTTCTCCCGGGGTGATTTTGACAACAGGAGCTACAATGTTTAATTCCTCCTCTGACATCAGGTACTGAAACATTTTGTGTGCTGCTGCAGTTGCTGGTGACTGGCAAAGCAAAGACTAACAGGATACTTGGCTTTGTTCTGACTCAGTCTAGTTGACCTTTTGTGGATGTGACCACTGCTTTCAGTAGCAATGCCTATATATGCTGTCTGGAAATGACTATGAAGCTTAGGCTTGATCAATCACTATCTTGTTCAGGGAACAGGACTCAGTGCAGTTTCTGAAAATAAGCACATCACACCAAGAATACCCAAAAACACATCACTTCCTCCTCATCAACAAGATCATAAAACCTCCAAACTCACCTGCTTCTTCCAACATCATCTTCTGATTTCCCCAGCACTGAGCCAGGATCCTGAAGGCAACAATGTGCCAGGCCAGCTCCCAGCCTGCAAGAACATTCCAGCAGAGCAAACATCCAGAAGTGGGTCATATGTGGTTTTCCAGGGGCTAGGGAGCAAGTAATTCAGGAAGACATCAGGAGAAGCCACTGCTCCTGACCTGTTCTGCTACAGCATGGGAAGTCTCCCTTCAGGATGGAAGAAGCTGCCCCTTTCCCTCCAGCACAAGACTGCCACTTGCCATGGTTCTGATAGGGGTGAGGGGCTTGTATGACACCTCATCATGCAGCTGGTTTGATCTGCCATGACTTGCATCACTTGTTTGAGGAGAAGTCAGACCACAGGAGGTGAGGAGAGGCATAGGCAGGTGAAAGAGGAAGGGTTTGACCTTCTCCTATAGGATGGTTTCTGGAAAGGAAGGATTGACAAGTAGCCCTGGCCCAAGCAGACATCTGATCCATAATCCCAGCACCCCTTCCATTCTTCAGGCAGTACAATGAAAACATCCACTGCACCAAAGATTGTTCAAACAATCTGTAGGAGTCTTCAGAAACTTACTTGGAACTTTCAGGCCTTTCTCCTCCATCTCATCAGCACTGAAAAATAAAGAGGAGGCTTTATTTAACAGAGCACAAATACACAAACACAAAGCTAAGGGTCTGGGGCACTGAGTTTGTAGCAGTGAACCTGGCTAGGGCTTCACTGTATCACTGAGACATCCAGGACTCCATTTCCCACCTCCAGTGTCTGTCTAAGGATGTGAAATGCCTGAGACAGAGCCAATCTGTGTATGACACAGGTCATCTTGCCACAAAACTGAGTCTCACATCAGGCTGAGGTACTGGCAACAGAAATGGCCCTGACACACGATGATAAGCCTGGTCTGTCTTGTCTTGATAATGCTTCTGTCTCTGCTAGCTGCCTTCACTGTCCATGGCCTTTGCCTTCTGCCAGAAGCTTCCTTCTCCCAGGCTATCCCCTGCTCCCCTCTGTGCCACACTGACCCAGCTTCCTACTTAAAATCAACTCCTGTTTCTGCTGTTCTGGCTCCCTCCATCACTGTATTCCCTTCTAAAGTGTAACCAGGGTCCAGATCTGGATACAGCTCTGTTACAGGGAACCAGCATCTGACGAGACCCCTCCAAGTAACATCATCTTCCCACCCCTCTGATTTCTTATTGCTGCTCTGAAGACAACAGATGATTAGATGTGCCCAGGGAAAGAGCTGGGGTAAAAGCACTGGTAGAGGAGCTAACTTAGGAGAAAAGGCACCAAGAGAGAAACAGTGAGCTGCACTTTCAAGTTTTGCTAGCCTAGAAGTGTGGGAACAAATCCCAACCATCAGTGAGATACCTCTGGCAACAAAAGCCCCAGTTTCTTCAGGAAATTGGTGCGAGTTCTACTGGCAAAAATCTGTATCTCCAGTAGAAGCTTGTCAGAAAACCCTTCCCAGGGTAGGCAGGGCCAGCAATATTAAAATGCAACAATATAGCCCAGCTGTAGGAAGCTTCATTTCATGGGGAGAAATATTTTCCTGTGACAAATCTCAAGCAGTTAAGCTCCAGAGAGCTTCACAGTACAGGCAGAAGCTTTGTACATTTTTCTGTGTGAATATGTATTTAATTATGGCTCCAATGCAGAACACATTAACATAAATAAAGAGGAAAACTAGAAAGCAGAAAAGGAGGAAAGGGAAAGGTCTGGTTTTTTACCTGTCTCCCTTAGCAGCAGCCCTGGCTTCTCATCATTCCAGGGAGAACAAGGAGCTGTGCTTGGACATTACTGCTTGCCCATCTGCTCCCAGCAGCTAGGATCAGCCTCCTGAGCCCTGCAGGTCTTGCTTAGGGATTAGTACCTGTAGGATCATGGTCAGATAATCAGGAACCAGCGCAATACAGAGACATAATATGCTGAGGAGCAAGGGAACAAGAGGATAGTGGTTGGTTGGGATTTTTTTTTTGAGGCCACCTGCAGACCCACAGACCCTGAGAGGAAGTTAGCCCCAGGAAACCCTCTGTCCTCACATTTCCAGAGCATTTACATAGGGGGAAACATCTCTTCAGGCCAGCAGAGCTTCCTTCTGGCTGCAGGCTTCTGCTACAGACTCATTGTCCAAGGGCAAAGCAAGACTCTCTCCTGGACCCTACCACTCCACCCCTGTGACTCCAGCACAGCCCTGACACAAGACCTTCCCTTTCCTGCTGCCCTTACACAGCAGCTTCCCAATGTTGTATTAACCTTCGACTTCTGCTACTCATGGGCCAGGGAGACAACACACATCTCCTCCTCCCTTGCCTGGGAATTGATCCTTCCCACAATGACAGCACTCTGCAATCCCAAATGATGGGCAATAGGACAGATGAAGAAGAATGGTGGTACAGGACAAGGAAAGTTTTACCTGAAAACAAAGGCAGAAAGCCCCTCAGTCACATCTGCATGAACATCCAGCTTCCCTGCCTGGTACAGGATGACGACTTACTGTAGCCCATCAGCATTCTGAAAGGGGCCAGCAGAGGGTTCCTTCTGCTGAGACTCTCCCCTGACTTCTCTGGACCAGAGATAAAGACCTCCCATTTCATTCTGAATTTTATTTTTTTCAAGCAAGGGCCTTTACCAGAGGCCAAACATACTCTCATTTCTGTACCAACACTCTCACCTGCCCATCTTCCACTGAAGTGACAGCTTCAAGGATAGGATGACCTTCCAAGCTCTTTGATTTTTCGTTACTGTCCTTCAAAAATGCACTCCAAAGGAAATATAAACCTGAACCATTGACAGAAATCCTTCCTCTTTGTTTGCACTCAAGGTGTTTTGCAATCCAACCCCATCACCTCTAGCAGCAGCTGAATTCTTCCTCAACTCTAGTGAACACCCTCACGTGAAACTCTGGCCAAACCCAAACAGCTCATTCAATGCATGTGGCTGCTTAGCATTCCATCTGCTGTAAAGGTCTGCTGTTGCCACTGGAGTTGACAGGGGTGATCCTAAAAGGACTGGGGTTTTTGGTAGATGGGGGATAAAAGCTTTAGCCTTTTGTGGTCAAGGCTAGCTGATCCTGCTACCTACAGTCAAGGCTGCCTCAACAAGTGCAGAGCTGTTTAATTATTGACAAAGAAGAAAGTCCGCCATCCAGGCTATGCTTCATTTTAGGAAGAAAAAAAACCAAAACAAATCCAAACAACCCTATCTAAACTGGCAGTGCTTGAAAGTTTTGCTTCTTTGTATTTTTAACATCAGTGCAGCAAAGAAAACACAAGACTCAGCCCCAACAGTAGCAATGAGAGCTTAATATTCTCTTGTCATAACCCTAAGAAATCAGTGCATGATTTAAAAATGTCACTGCACATCTGTGTTTGGTGTGTGCTGCTGCAAAGTGGGGCAGGAGGAGGGGGAACAAGGAGAAGGAAAACAGTAGAGATCTTCCAAGCTATTTACCTCTCTGCTGAATGGCTCTTGCTGCGAAGTAGAGATGAGTGCTGAACTCCTGGGTGCCTCTGCAGGAAGGCTCCAGGTGGTACTGCAGCACTTGTCCTCTGAGAAAGCATTGCTACCCAGGGCAGGTAGGGGCTGTCCATAACCTCTGCTGATCCACCTTCAGATAACAGCTGTGATATCTTGCCTTCCCGTGCCTTCACAACAGGTAATGGTGAAGGTTTGCCATGAAGGGGGTTCAAAATTAGTCTTCTAATTCTTCTTTCTGTGTCAAAAAAGAAGCTCCAGGGTTGGTTTGTTTTTTATTTTCCCCAGTGAATCTGCTGCATTTATTGCTTCAGTGAGGAAACATGGGATCTGCTCCCTCTGTACATCCCCAGATGACAAGTCAGAGCCCATTAGGGAGCAATGAATTGTCACAGATCCCTCACTGACTTTCGATAACACCCGGCTTGCCAGGAAAGATAGGAGCAAATGCAGCTTCACACCCCAAATCACCCACACCTCTCTCTGAGGGCACTTGTTTTCCTGGTGAATCCTTCTGGGGCTTCCCCAGCTGCTTCCTCAAGCAACCTTATGTACTTCACCCATGTCCCAGGCACTGAGCAAATCGTCAGTGGGTTGAAGAGAAAGCACCACCATCTCATGGTGATAGGTCACCAAATGGCTTTCATAACATGAGCAAAGAGACATTCTGAAGTAAAGTGTAGTGCTTGTGCCATCCAGCTCCAGAGGCAAAGAGAGGACAAGTCTCTATGGCTGCTGGTCTGGCATCTTGCATGGGTTATAAAAGCAGGCTCAATGCTTTTCAAGTCTTTCTGCAAATAAACAGAAGGGTTTGTCACCATGTTGAAGGAATTAAGGATTTTAGGTGCTGCTGGGAGGATTAAATAGAGACCTTTCTCTCAGAAAAGCATGAAATTCAGCTGAAAAGCAGGGTTTGGGAGGTTTCTGCTGGGTAGATGAACTAGCCAGGACAAACTAACAGGAGGAAAGACAGGTTCTCCAAGGAGATAGATTTCCCCAAGCAGCATAGAAGCACTGCCCTTGAGCATGGTGGGTGCTCCTAATCCTGCCTGCCTTGCTGTGTGGGATGAAGGGACCAGAGAAGACACAATAGAGTAAGATAGCCTCCAGGAGAAGAGGGCTACTGCAACTCCCACAGCAGCCTGCAAGAAGGGAGAAGCCTGAGGGCCAACCTGGGGAAAGACATTAAATTCTCACTGAGGAGGATGGTGATGGGACATGAAGGACAAGGTGCTGCAGAAGCTGCTGGAGAATGGACTGAACAAGTAGAGCTGAGGAAAGACATCTGAGCTGTCAGGTAGAAACAATTGCTGAAGTGTGCAGCAGGATAAAGCTACCTAGGGACCAAGCAAGGACTGAGTAGAGGGACATGGGCAATGTCCCAAGGGAGGCTGAGAGTAGGGAGGAGAAAAGTGCTGAAAGAAGAAAATGCAGGAAGACCTAGAGAGTTAGGATGAAAACCAGGAGCACAAAAGGCTCTGGAGCACCTTAGGAAGAAAGCTTTTTGATAAAGGAGGGATGATCCACATCAAAGACAGGCAACAGATTGGGAAGGAGGCTTCAGAGTGTGCCAGGAATAACAACTGTCTCTCAGCTCCTGTTGTGTTCCCTCTCTCCCCTTGCATCACTGTCTTTTTCTTTACATTTCATCAGTAAAGTCTTCAGGGCAGGGACTTGGCCCTCCTTCCTGTCTAGCAGTTCAAGCAGTAATTTGCTGTTCATACCAAGAATATTAATTGGATGACTGTGCACATGTGCTTTAAACATCTATCCCTGAAACCACACTGCCACCGATTTACTGACTCTACTGCCACCCCAAGAGTTCAAAACCCTACCTCAAGTCCTTCCCCTCCATGGAAATGGGTAGCTTCTATCAGAGAAGAAAAGAACACATAGGAGATAAGAGGGAATTGTTTTGGCTTCTGCTTTCAGTTTCTCAGGATCACCTCCAACACAGATGCAACAGTCTCAGTAGAACTATTCACCCTTAAATGCATACCAAATGCCCTTGTAATTCTGCAGACCCTGGCCACCCTCTCTTCACTCCCTTTTGCTCTCCTGCTGCCACAGAAAGCCCACTCTCCATGCTAGCTGTCTGCCTGGTGCACCTCAACTCCCAATGGCAGCTTTTGACATCCAGATTCTTCCAGCTCCTCTCTCTGCAGTAAGAGCTGTGTTTGATCCAGAGAGCCTCTAAATATATCCCTAAATATTTATACTATAGTTAGCAGTTATTCAAGAAGGAATTTAAGTGTTTCCTTGTATATATTAAGTGATGCACTTAAGAGATGTACATCAGGGCTTCACCAAACCGGAGTGGGCATTAGGTCACACTTCATTGCTTTGCAGCCTGGGCTCAGATGTTTGCCCCTGTTGCACAGATCAAGCTCTGTCTCCTGATTTCCTTGTCTGCTGTACAGGAATAAAGACAAGAGATAACTCCATTGGTCTGACATTGGGATTGCTGAAAAACTAGCAAAATCCTGGGTGGGTTGCTGTTGGATTTTGTAGGGCATGGAGCTAGAAAGACTGATTTTTTTTCTTCCTTCCTCCTTACAGAGCAATTACTGACCCAGACATGGCTTCTCATCCCACACTCAGTGTTTCTCATGTCTGCTGGCTACCAAGTACTTACTTTCTTCTCTTCTGTTCCTAGTGGCCTAGGTTTTAACCTCTTTTAATTTGTAGACCCTATTTTCTAAGGTAGAATTGCCCCCTCCCACACACACCCTCCCCTTAGAAGTTCAGCGTCCATGGGGAGTCTACACAGGACTGAGTTTTTGAAACTACTTTTCTGCTTTCCACACACTGCCCCTGGCTCCTGCAAAGGCTTTTATCTGCTCCCAATTTCAAGTGCCACCAATGACCACCAGTATGTGAAAAGCACTGTTTGGGTTTAGACTGGGACAAAATCCCTGTAAACCAAAACTCCTTGTTATTTTGCCTTTCCTGTTCAAGCAAATCTGTTCTCTGCTCTTATTAAATTCAGATTGTAAGGCTACAGATTTTCTGTCTTGATAACCATTTAGTATGTAGACTAGGAGGCCATTAATAGTGAGCAACAAAGAGGAAAGATTACTGCCTTTTAATCTTCCATTTATTCTGTGGCTAGCTAATAATAACTTAGACTTTATGGCTACTTACTATTACTTGCTAAGTTTCACCAAGACCTGTTTCTATAGCCATCTTTGAGAACAGTGAAGGAAACTCTGTCTAACAGAAAGAAGCTGTTTCTGAGGGTGTAGCCACAGAAATCCCAGACCAGATACTGAAGGTTTTTAGGCACCTACAAAAATTAGATACTGTTAATATCCTTCCAACTCTAGATCCTTGTGACTACTGCACTTGCTATCAAGTGTTAGAATGGTAGAAACCTGAGATGAAATTAAAGCCTCATTTCTACTTGGCAAGGGGCACAATCTGTTTCCCTCTAGTTGTTTTTATTTTTAACCCAGAACTGCAGGTTCTTCCCATTGCTGTAGTGTTAATAAAAGCCATATTTTCAGCTCTGATAACAGTAGGAAAAAAAGAAACCTGTGGCAAACCACTTGTGACTTACTTGCTTAGGACCAAAAGCCAAGGAATAAAACCCCTAACACCTGTGTCTTCAGCTGCTATTTCAGGGAGCAGACATCTCCCTCCACCAGCCAGCAAGTCAAGTCACAACAGCAAACTGGTGAGTCCACTCAGAACTGGAGAGTGGCCATGGGCTGGAGGCAAGAGCTCAGCACCCTTGGCTATTTTTGGCTTTGTTACCAGCTGGGTGAGCACAAGCAAGCTGCTCACAGTGGTGAGGCCAGAAGACTTTGCTGTCCCACATCACCTGCTTTATATTCTGCAAGGGATTGGCTGTGGCTTCACTTGGCAAGTGATGCCTTATACTCCTCTGAGCTTAGCTGGAGCAGCCTGGGCATGCAGGGCAGCCCAGAAGAGCTCAGACCTGCTGGTCTCCCAGGTAAGGCACAAAATCTGTACCTTTTCCTTGGGTTTTAAGAAGGGAGGGAAAAAACAGGAGCAGTGATTGGCAGGAGGCAAACAGCTGCTGGGCTAGAGCTCTATGTCACTGTCTCCTTTAATTTCAACATCACTAGCTATGTCAGGGAGTTTAAATATGAGCAATGGTGTTGCTCAGCATTGTCAAGGGCATGCAGAGCCCCAGCCTGGTATCTAAATGAAATCCACTGAAAAATGACTACCCAGGGTGAGCACAACCTGAGTGCAGATCCAGCACACACAGGCTCATGAATCACCCTACACATGTGTGCAGAGGTGCAAGAGCCCCCTGTCAGAGACAGAAGATGACACTGATGTTTCTGAGCAACCTGGGGAATGTGGCAGTTGTGGCATGGTGCAGAGGGCTGACCCTCCATCCACTCACCCCCACTGCTGCCCCTCTGCTGCCAGGGCCCCTGCACCTCAGAGCAATCATGCACATAGGGGTGAAATCTCTCTCCTTGAGAACGCTTAGAAGCCAAGTTGTGAGGAAGGAACCTCTCACAAGGTCAAGGTCCTGCTGCAGACAGCTGCCCACAACAGGGTCCCCACAAATCCCCACCCCACCCCCCAGGCTGCAGCTGAGCCGGCATCTCAGGCAGAGCAGTTCACACAGGAGCAAGGCCACCTTGGAGGAAGGACCCCAATTCTGCCATTTGTTTCCCTTCTGAGTCTGACAGGGCAGAGAGAGATTTTATTGAGCTGCTGAGCAACTCGTGAGGCTTGTCTACTCGGTGAGGCTTTTCTGAGAGCATGGGCTGAGAGGTTTATTGGATCAAGGGATAACTCAGTAGCCATTTTTCACAGCATGTCCATTCATATTAACCTGTCCTTGCAGTCTGTTTCCCTCCCTGCCACCCCTCAATACTGGAGGGGTAGGAGTGAAGGAAGCACCTTGTCACTGGCTTGCAGTGGGACCCCTGGGTGCCCAGGAGCATGGTGCTTATGGGGAACGGGCAGGAGTGTGAGGCTGGATCACCTCATGGGCACTACTGCTCCCTTTTTTCAGGGTCAAAGGAGGGGTCTTCCTATGAGATCTGTCAGCCCTCTCCATCTCAGCCATCATCAACAAGGTCTCCCAGACCTTGAGGAAAACTACCAGCAAGTAGATAGGCATTGACTCAGGGATTGCCTGAGAGGTCTTGGTCCCTTCATGTCCACAGGAGCCAACAGTTGCATCCAAAAGTGTCAAGAAAGCTAGCCTGTGTCCTTGCAGGGCCACTCTACTCTTAACATCTTCAAAAGACTGTGGAGGTCCAGAGACTTCTCTGACAACTAAATGAAAGCAAATGTGAGGCTTGCCCATACCTACAGGAAGGTCATCAAGAAGAAGGAACTGGGAACTTCACCAGCATGTGTGGTGGGACAACAAGAGACAACAGGCTTAAACTGAAACAAAAAAGATTCAGGCATGATGCAAAGAAAATATTTTCATCATGAGGAGAGTCTAGCAGTGGAGCAGGCAACCCAGGAGGCTGTGCAGGCTCCATCCATCCTGGGAGGTTTCAAGTCCCAAGCAGATAAAGCCCCAAGCAGCCTAGTCTGGCCTGGGGCTGACCCCACTCTGAGCTTCCCAGGGTCTCGTCTCATCTCATCCAGCCTGCATTATGCTGTGATCCCATGCTGAGTTCAATTGGACAACAACAGTAGGAAATTAAAAATACAGAAATGTAATCCTACTGTTGACACAAATAGCACTTACTCTCCAGAATGCTTTCCTTCTCAGCCTGCTCTGACTTATTCAGGAAGCCAGACTAGCTCTCAGCCAGGCCAGCAGCACAGGTCTGTCCCCACTACTCCTTCACCAGTCTGAAGACTTCAGCTGCTACTGCTGTCAGATGTGTACAAAGCAACTGCAGAGCCTGGCTGCTTCTCTGAGGAACCAGTTACTATCACCTCAACTCCTTTTCCCCCCTTCCTTCCCCATTGCTCCTCCAGTAAAAACCCAAAGAAGAAAGCAAGCTCCCAGACCTCAACTTATAGGCTCTATGTCCTATCCCTCAGACTACAGGGACGTTTACTAGGCCATAGCCTCTCTCACCTAGGAGGTAACTGCAGTTCTCTCTAGCAACCACAGGTTGAGCAGCCAAATGATCTCAAAGCATCTTTTACCCTCCCCTCCTACCTGTGGTCTGAGGCTAAGCGCAGCTCAGCAAGCCATCAGGAACAGGAACCTCATCACCAGCAGCCCTGGCCAGAGAGATGATTTGGAAGGAAGGCTACAGCAGCTCCACGTTTGTAAAAGATGCTTGAACTCCCCTCTTAAGTGGTCATGGAAGCTATTTTCATCCTCAGCTGCATCAGATTTGTTCCTGGGATGGTGGCTGCACTGAGTGGCTGACACAGACCTAAGAATCAATCAAAAGTAATTGAAACAGAAGAGGCTCAGCAATCAACCTATTAGGTTGCTGGAGCCAGAAAAATGCAGCTATGAGGAGGCAGAGAAAGGAGAAGTGAGTTCCCTTCTGAAAACTCAACCTGAGGAAGGAGCTTCAGCTGCACCTTCTTTTCTTGCAGGGTGAAAATCTATGGAACTCCCTTTCTGTGTCTCTTTGTCCCATTTAACAGGAAGGGGAGAAAGGAAAGAAACCATTAATCCTTGAGCTGTAACAAAAATGCCATCTCATTCTCTTTTCTTTGCCTTCCCCCCCACCCCCATATGCAATAAAATGATTCTTTACTCTCATTTGTTGTCTGCTGTGGCAGTGGCTGGAATAGACTTTGTTTTTCTTACTTCACTGCTCCTCACCAGAGGACTTGGCTGGCTGCAGCAACCTATTAAGCTGGTTGCTGGTTCTCTCCTGTCAGAGGAGGAGTTGCTGCCAGAGTCCAGTTATTTCCAAATGCCTGCATGAATCAGCTCCCACAAAACCAGATGTTGGAGTCATCAACAGGCAAAGTGTTAGGGGGTTGCCAACCTCC
Source organism: Galbula dea (assembly GCA_013399015.1). Classification (NCBI taxonomy): domain Eukaryota; kingdom Metazoa; phylum Chordata; class Aves; order Piciformes; family Galbulidae; genus Galbula; species Galbula dea. The sequence continues at coordinate 47,977 of VWZX01009403.1, forward strand.
ACTAATTAACAGAGTATGCCCCTTCCACCATCCCTCAGCCAGGTTTCACAACCTTCTGGCAGGTGCCCCAAGGGGATTTACAGCAGTGAGCTTAAACATTCCATCTAAATTATTTGAGAGAGGGGAGGGGGGAAAGAAAAAGAAAAATTAAACATGATACAAAAAGGAGGAGGAAAAGCTTAACCACTTGCATGCATGATAAGGCATATGCAAAGGGAAGATGTTGCACTGAGCATTCAAATTTGGGCAGGACTGCTGTGTATGCCAGTGAGCAATACCTGATCAGCCCTCTTCGAGAGCTGAGGTCTGAAGGGCCAACCCAGCCCTCTCCCCCACATAGGTAGGGTGCTGAGCTGAATTACTTTAGTAACAGAGGATGTGCTGACTTGACCCTGATACCAGAGACTGTTGTTGACTCTCAATTCTGCACCACACATCCTTGGTTAGATGCAGTTCTGAAACACATTAAACCCTATTGCTGTCTGGATGAGTCCTGCTCCACCCCTCTAAATAGTTTCAAAGGAATTAAAACTAAGTTTCCCTCACCTAAACAATACAGCATGGCGTGGAGGGGGTCAGATTAATAGTGTGATTGAGGCTTAGATTTTGATCTGTGCAATGGCAACAAACCAGCTGACCAAGGGGATTAGGCTTTGGTTCTGGGGTGATCAGAGCAGTTCTACCTCGGTCACATTTTGAAGAGCCTCGATGCACAAGGTTGTACTTACTCTTGGGAGTCCTCTACACCAGGGACTTTTCCATGGACTGGGCAGGCTGTTGAGAGGGTACTTAAAACAGTGAGATTTACTCAGAAGGGCTCTACCTGACAGTGGTTTATAGAGTCAAAGGGAAATATGTCCTGGGCTCTACAGAGCAGTGCTCCAAGTTTGATCAGTACTTACTACTGAGAGTGCCACTGAAAATGTCTAAGCAAACTGCAGATTTGGGACCTTAGCAATTCACACCTGCCACAAACCAGTGTCTGTGCATCGGCACTGTCCAGATTCACCATCAGACACAGTTAATGTGAGGGATGTGCTCTCCCTGTGGGCTCAAGCAATAACATTCCAAACACATTTTTAGAAAGGCTTTTGTTTTCATGAGGAGTTTACATGCAATAGAAAGGAGAGGGGAGGGGGAAGGAGAGAAAGTAGAGGCTGAAATCATGTCTTAACACTGCTAAGAGAAAAAAAACAATTTTTTTTTCCCCACTAGCCCCCTGCAGCAGTGCTTGATCCAGCATGACCCTCCTCCTAGGGAGCAAAGACAACAATGCCAGGCACCGTTCACCGCAGGAGAGCAACGGCCTAAGCAAGCCTCCCCTGCAAATGCTGAGTCAGCAGAAATGCCATGCCCTTCTGCCATCCTCTGCAAACAGAATCTGAAACAGGTGTGATTAGAACACGGCTTGGGGCTTGGAGCATCCCAATTCTGTTGCTGGTTCTGATAAGTTCCTTACTTGCACCTGGGGAGTGGTTAATAGGACTCAGGTGTTCAGAGGTTCTTAACACCTGTCACTCAAAGACCTTCAAATGCAGCCTGGGTGCTTAAAGCCTCCAAAAACTTGATATTTAGCCTTCTGAAAAGAGGCAGAAGAGGAATTAAGGTTAGTATTTGCAATGTGTTTTTAAGAAGAAAAAGGACTGAGTATTACTTTTAGTTCTTCATTATTTCATAGAAGATATAAAGATGAACAGTAGATTAGGACTGATATTAGGACTGGGAATGTTGTTGGATCATTTCTGGAGTTTTATGGGTACCTTTATCAACTAAATGGTTGATAAATCCAGACAAGTGATGTTTGTTCCATCAAAGGGTCACTCTCAAAAGTCATGCAAAGTCCCCTAAACTTTCCAGGATTAGCAGTAAGTGACCTAGTATCTCCTCCCATCACTGGTGCCTAAGACTTGGCAGAAATTTATGCACAGAATGTGACAACTTGTCATGAAATGCTCAACTTCATGTATTCCATTTTCCTGTAGAGTTCCCTGCATAATATATAAACAGAGGGAGGTGGGGGAAATGTCTCTGAAAGCTCCTGCCAACTCGCATCTATTTCATTTCTTTCCTTTGGAAAAAAAAAAAACAAAACAAAACAAAACACCTATTCCAGATGATTTATTATTAGAACTTTTTAAATCTCTGATTCTATGAAAAACAGGGAAAAAAAACATATCCAAGGTCAGTCCTATCCTGGCCTGGATGCCCTCCTGGGAGCTTTTCATACTGAACCTGAGCCTGTAAAGATGTATGTCCACAGCAGGAACCTGTGGACTGCCCCACAGCTCAGTACAGCTAGCCATCAGATATTGCTGATGAGGCAGGATTTGGGCTAACCTGTGACTGGGAAATCTGTTTTCCTATCCTCAAAGATCTTATTCTTCCCAGGGCTTGGGCACTCATTATACCACATGGGCAAATATGCTCAGACTGATGCCAGCAAGGTCATCTCCTTGCTGTGACCTGGGCAAGCTGTCCACTTTTATATTAAGGCTCTGATGACACTCTACAAACCATACGGTGAAGAAGAGCTGCAGTATCTCCCCCTAAACTGCTTGCCTTCCTGGGGGTCAAGGACTGCAGCCAGCCAGCCAGCCGGCCGGCCGGCATGCTGAGGGATGTTTTAAGCAAGGCCTCCAAGACAAAACCCTGCTTTCAATAAAGTGCCACAGGATTTTTAATGCCCATGCAGAGCAGGCAGCTGTTACCCCAGAGGACATCCTCCACCCTAAAATTACACGGAAATTATTTGACTCTGAAGCTATGTTTAGCCTACAGAGATTCAAACCTATAATTCTAGGATATCTGGTTATTTGATTAAAATGCTAATATAGCCACCTAACTGCTAATGCTGCCTACCAACTGGACTCCCTAGGGCAGAGCTGCCTGTTTGCTTTTCGTGTCTCACTCTAAGCCAGAGCCTCACCTTAAATCCAGGGATCGTGGTGGCTGCTTTCAGCCCAGCAATTCAACTTCTCCAGCACCAGTGTCTCAGAGAAACAGCCAACTTAAAGGCTACAGAGAGGATACCACACAGATTTGCCCACTGCCTCATTCCAGGCAATCTCCCACTGTGAGCTCCCAAGCAGCAGTGGTTGTGGTGGGTTCTGGAGGAAGGAATGCCTGCTGAAGAGGCACCTCTTCTATTCAGCAGATGGGGTTTTTTAAATGGAGCAGCTAAGTATGTGAATGGGCGACCTCAGCTTCCCCCCAGAGCTTTTCTTAGTCCTCTCTTGCTCACTTGTCACTACAAGGACTGGGAACTGTGCCTTCAACATTTTCCCTGTGAAGAACAGCTCTGGCTTTACCCAAAATCACCTCTGTTCAACTCGATTTAAAATCCATCCTTTGTCACAGTTAATTATTTCTACTGCAAATCCATGTATTAAGGTGCTCAAAACCAATACTAAATATGAAGGATCTCCATGCACATCATTTCAACCTCTTGCTATGAGTAAACATCCCTTCATCCTGTGTCCTTTTCCCTCCTCAGGGTCTCAGCAAAGAACTATGCCTCAGCTATACTACCTCATTTTATGATCAATAGATCTAAATTCTTCTCCTAATGATTCCTGGGATCTACCACAGCTGCTATCTGCTGAGAGGGCACAGAAATGCTGATGGTGCCAGTCCCAGTGCTCCAGCCTGAGAGCAGGGACTGAGCACCAGGCTGGTGATGCTCTTTGCTTCGCAGTGTCCAGGTCCCTGGGAGCTGCCTCATCGGCTGGCTCCGTAGGAATCGGAAGAGGATCCGAGAGGGTGCTTTTTCAGAAGGATGAGTGTACATGCCTGATTAGTTACAGGCAATTAAACATGTCTAGCTTCCCCTTGCCTCTCATCCCTAACCTCCAGCCAGTGGAACAGCTCCTGCTAACCCTTGCCTAGCAGAAATCCAGCAGAGCCATCTCCTCTTGCCGGGACCCGATATACCCTTGGCTTTATAACACAGTGCCTGAACTCCTTCAAGCCCCTGGGCATCAAGGCATTTACACCCACTGCACCGAGGAGAGAGAAGTGCCTCTGGACTGCCAATCGATCCTGCCTCAGGTCCTAGGGCAACACCCTCTAACCCCTTTCCCTGAAGCTGTCGTTGCTCATCTTGACCTAGAGCAGAGGTGGCTTTCAGAGATCGAGGGCTGTTAGAAGCTTCTGTCACCATCTGGTTTGCAGACCCTTGGGCTTCCCTGGGTTCATGCTGATTTGACCCAGGGCGCTTCCCTTACAGAATCATTCCATCTCGACCTAATTTGAAGACTGCTTTTAACTCTAGCACCTGTCTTCCCTGACACTATTCTTGACTCAGAGCACCACAGTCTCAGGCATTCTCCCACGAACTCACTGTTGTCCAAGGTTGAGAAAGATCAGGCTTCTCCCCTTCCTTGTCTCCTCCCCCAGGGACTGCCACGTGGCCTCCTAGGACCCTATCATCCCCTCCTTCCCCAGGTCTCTGATGCTGTGGCCAAGCTCTCCACCAAAAGTCTTACCAGGGCTGGGTATCAACCTCACCCACGCTCCCCATCCTGCTGCTTCTGCCACTTCCACCCCCAGGGAACAGGCTCTAGACTGCTTCTGTAAGCAAGGAACCCAGCCTCTTGCTGTTTAAGGAAAGAGGTGGGTGGGGAGAGAGTCCCCTCATGCTAAGTGGAAAGGCAAAATCTGCAGTCAGAACTGCAAAAGCTGTTCCTCCCCAGTGTATTCATCCCTTCCAGGTCACAGCTTCCACCTTCTCCCCAGAACACCTTTGACCCTGCTGCATTTGGCTCTTTCCCACCTGAAACTCCCAGACTACCTCACCCATTAACACTAACAGAAGAAAAGGGAAGGTGTGCAGTAGTTCCCTGGCATCACCCACCACCTGCTGTGTCCATTGTGCACCTAGGCATGCTTTCACAGCCCAGTGGATCTGCAGAAGAGGGTCACAGATCAGCCTCCTCCTGCCACTCCCTGGGCTGCTTTTCTGCATTAGGAGCCCTCCTTAGTCTGACAGAAAATCCCATGTACCACAGACCATCTTTTTCTCTTTCCAGCCACCACTGTTCCTACTCTTGCTGAAGCTGTAGTGACAGCTGGCAAGGCCAGTGCTTGTTTCATTGCAGCCTGTACCTCTTCCAAACAGTAAGTACATGAGTGGAAAACACAGAAGGAAAAACTCCATAGGGTCACTCTTACTGCAGCATGTAACTGTGCATGAAAGTGCTACCACCAGAAAGTCACCACAGCTGAACACAGTTTAGCTTTAAGTGCAAGCAAGAGCAAATCAGGATAAATTTTAATTCCTATGTTGCCATGTCCCACCATTTTACCAAAGACTTGTGATACCAGAGTCTTTAAATCCTGTATTCCAAGATTTGGGTTACATGAGAAGTTCACCTCAGTCTCTTTTCCACATACACTTCATTGTGTCTCCTTTATGGTTTTGTGAACCTCCCAGTTTCAAAAACTAGATACCCTCTTCCTCACTCAGATTTTTCTTTTTTTTATCCAAGATTGTAGCTAGGCTTCTGATTTTACATTAGTCAGACCTGGCAGTACAGCAACTCATGTACAGACAAGCTAGTGAACTTTAAAAAATGCCTTTTTCTCACTGACTCTGACCAAAAAGCCATGTCTAATGCTGTGTCCAATGACACAGCAAACACAGTTGTGTTCAGATGTGAGAAAATACTGAACTGAAAGCAGACCTCAGCACACAGAAGAGGGTTAAAAAGAAGAGATAAGCTAAAAGCATCCTTTACTTTTTCCTCTTCATGCCCAGCATCTCAGTTCACAGCCCAGACCTAACTCCTGCAGCCCAAACCTTCTATCCTGCTCTCCCTGCATGTCTTTTTAGCTGTCTGTTGTAAGTTATTTAGAATGAGTAACTTCTACTCCAGGTCATGTGCTGTCAATCCAAAGCATCAGCTCACTCTCTTTAACTACAAGCATGGGGAACATTAGATACTCTTTCCATAAAAGGGGCCTAGGCTGTTATTTGATACAGGGTCAGAGTAGAGGACATGATCTAGATTTGACCAAGACAGAGTTTAGAAGTAGTCTGGATAAATGGAGTTTCACTGTAGAGGAGACAGGGTTAGAGGTCAGCCTTTGCAGAGAGAGAGAAGAAAAGAGTATGGATCCAACTAGGTAATTTCTGAAGGTGGGGGGGGGAGAAGCAAACTTATTTATCAAAAACCAAACTGATCTAGCCAGCACAACATTAAAGCCAAAGAATAAATAATAAACAGCACCACCATTTGTCACATAGCAAAAAAAAAAAAAAAACCCACAAAGTACACAGCTGGGAAAATGTCATTTTGGAGAAAAGTCCAATATGGGGGGAAAAAAAAAATAAGGCAAGAGTCGCCCTAGCAAAATAAAACCAACCTGTGATTTATTAGCAACTATTGTGTGCTCTGTGCTGTATTTCTTTATTCAGATAAAGCCCTTTTCAAATTCCACTGAGATGACTTTTCAGCAACATTTAGCACATTGCAAGACAGGGCTTGAGGGTCATGAGTTCAAGAAAGGACTTGTGTTCCTCTGTCCTCCAGCCACCTGATTTGAGCTGTAGACATGACTTATTCAGCTGTGGGGATGCTGCTGGTGGGAGGGAATGTCTGCCTTGTGCATTAGCATCTCCTGTAAATTATCTTAGGAACAAGACTGATCCAGCTACAGGCTGAAGCAGCATTTCAACTGTCCTAGGCTGGATGCAAGATACAGCTGATGACAACAAAAAGAGAAAGAAACTAGAAAGAGAGAAAAAAATGTCATTTTGGAGGGCTTAGTGTGAAAATTTTAACTGCATTATTTGCACAGACCAGAGCAGGATTAAACCACAACTGTGCTGGAATAGCTTACTCTCCTCTGGCTTCAAGCAACTCAGGAAGATCTCCTGGTAGATCTCCCAATGCCACTTTTTTTTTTCCCTCCTCTGTCTTATTATTAGCCTCCTACATTTTTTCTGCCTTTAACAGTAAATTGCTTTCCAATCAGCATGCTGTGACAAGGCTAACCAGAGGCAGCCAGAGCCTGTGCAGTGCAGGGTCCAGGCAGGCACTGATGACTCCTATTCACAGTGGTGACACCTCCATGTTATTTTCCTTGCCCTCCCTGACCCTTTGAGATCAGGGGGCCCTGACCATAATGCTCAGGCAGTGAAAAAGAAAAAAAACACCACAAATCCTGCTGGACTTTCAGCTGGGGGAGAAACAACCTCAGCAACTGGGAAAGGAGCTGTCAGCCTTTATTATTAATATCCAGCTGTTAATATTTAATGTCATAAAACCACAGCTCCCTCCACAGCCTAGTCATCAGACATGCAGGGGTCACACCAGCCAGAAATCCTTTAGACAGACAATTCAATGTCCCCATGCCTTAGCTTCATGCCAGGACTGCTAAAGGATGTGTTTGAGATGAAATGCTAGAAGCTTTAATAAAGCCTGAGGTGTTTGGGTTTTTTAATCATTATTATTATTTTATTTATTAANCCAGCTAGCTCTGGCTCTTCAGCTCCGACTCCATCCACCAAACCAAAGGGCACCTGCAGCTAGCAAGAAAATAAACAACACTGGCCAAAGACAGAGCGAGTTTTAACACAGCGTGGACATCACCCACCACTGCAGCTGAAGCTGTAACTCCAAGTCACTGCCCTAGGCTGTCTCCTGGCACAGGGGACAGGTTTGAACACGAGGGAAAGAGAAGGCCAAGATTTAAATCCTTCAGATTACTAAAGCCAGGTGATGCTACATCATTGGAAAAAAACAAACATCTAGTCCACCCCGGTCTCTGTTCCCAGGCACTGAAGAGTGCAAGGCAGAGCACACTAGGAAATGCTATTGAACGTCTGATCTCTTAGCAGATGAAGGGAGACAGAGAGCGGGGCTCTATCGCTGTAGGGGGGCAGCCAAGGGACATTCAGTGGTTATTTTCAGAACCTTCCTCCTTACAGCTTCACAGAAGGGTCAAACAGCAAGGCTGCTAGCTAGCAAGCAGTTTCCCTCTCAGCAGGAGAGGGAGTGCATCACCTCTGCTGGCAGGGAGCCACAGGGTCCTGTTCTCCCCTGCAGATCCCGGGCTCTCCCGCTAGCGGTTCCGTTCGCTCTGCCAACGCTGCCACTAAAGCTGCCTCGCAGTATTAATTTTTAAAGACTCCTTCCTCCTTCCAGGCATAGATTTAGAGACAGCTCCAGAAGCCCACACATACACACCAGCACAGCATAGCAGCCAAACGTGTCAAACAAGATTTTAAGGGAGAATGAGGGAATCCAAAGAAAAAAAGGCACAGCCAGGATGCTCTGGCAACGATAAGCGTGGCACCCCGTGCTACATCTGCTACTCCTTGGCCTTCCCTGCCTCTCCTGGTTTCACCTGTAAGCTCAAGACTGATTTATTTCTTTTTTTTTTCCCCTACAGAGCAGTGTAGTTAAAAGGGCTGGAGCACCCCAGGCAATGAAGAAACATAAGTAATGAGAATACTCCAACTATGTTAGTCAGCATGACATGAAGACAGCTGAGACAGTCCACAAAGAATGGGTCAGATCGAGCAGAGCTCATTAGCTCTGGCTTGGGGCTACTCCTGCTAGACCCAGGGTAGCACAAGGTCCCAGGTGTCCCCAAGCCTCACTCTGGGCTCTAGGCCACTGCATCTGCCTAGCAGTAGCCTCTGCTGGCATCATGGTTCAGTATAGCACAGCCCCTCAGCTAGGTGAAGCACTGCAGAACACGATGCAGAGGTATCTGAGTGGCTGCTCATGAAACAGCCTGGATCCAGCAGTGCCTGTATGCAAACGGAGCTATGAAACCTAGCTGGGCTTGAGTTGGCTTTATGCAGTGCCCTCAGATGCCTCTATTCTCCAGACCTAACTTGTGCTTTTGGGAACAGAGTGCAGAGACACCCAAGTGGCCCTGCCCACAAAGCCATCTCAGGTTTGCAGAGGGCAGGCTCAAGCACTCTGGGAACACAGGAAGTCCAAGCCCATTTTGATCTGGAAGCAGACAGCTGCATCCTGAAGCTCTGTGCCAGAGTCCAGCTCAGACTGTTACATGTAAGGGCAGTTCCAGCTTCATAGCCTTGTCGTGGATAATCCACAGCCCAATTAACCCAAGAGACTGACTGCAAGGGGATACTGAAACAGGGTGGTGGTGACTGGAGTGGTCAGATGGGACAAGCAGGACAAGGCAGATTTCCCCTTCCACCAGAATGGGTCATGGTAAAAGCAGCTATTTACAGATAGCATCTGCCTGTCTATGCATAACAGTAACTTCAGACAACTCCTGCAAATGAGGACAACAAGTGAACTCCAGCAGTTAATTATAGTAAATATTCGCCTAACGGCTGGGGCCTTCAAATTTAGAAGGAATAGTTAATGCAAGGACATGCCCTTTAACCATCCCATTTTATTACACAAACCACTAGGGAGGCCCAGCACACTAAGATTTGCAAATTAAGTGTTTGATATTGGCTGAGACATTAAACTACTTACCCACTGCTATAAAATGCAGAGGTACAGTACATCATTCTTTTTTTTGCAGGAATTTCAACCCCATTTACTCGAGTTAACTCTTCCTTTGCACTTCATGTTTTGTGTGCTGCAAAGACACACAGCACATAACCCTGAATAGACCTGGTGCCGCAGCTTAGGAGAGTCTGACTTAAAACAAAACTGTTTTTCCCCTTCACTATTACTAAATTTGGCATCACTTATGTAGATTCCATTGATGTGTCTAATCTGCTTAACATCCTTGATGTTCTTCTATTAGCTGGTTGCTTGGGAATTTGTTTTGCATGAAAGATTCTGCTTCTGTGTCCCTTCCCCTGCTTACTCCACACATACACACACACACACTCTGTAATTAAACCAGATTCTGTTAAGTGGGCTAATATTTTATCATTCAAAATGACTTGGTTCTCATGCACATTGTAGCAAGTCCTGTAATAGCAAATGCAGTGGATGCTGGGACTCAAGGTCTCTGGCTGCATAGCTTCCAGCCAGGGCACAGTTTTAAAAAGGCTGTGGCCTAAGTTTAAGAATCCAAGTAATTCACAAGGCTTCAGATGTGCCTTGGCTAAGGTGTGATCTACACCAGCAGCAAGACGAGACACTGGTGACTCTCAGAAGACACCAGTTGTGGCTAACAGCTGCGGTAACTCCAGAAACCCCTTAAGACAAAGCACAAGGAGCACAAATCTTCAGGAGCCCAAGTGTGAAAGAAAAGGAAAAGACCAAAACAAAAAAAACCCAGAAAACATTTCTTTTTCCCCACTACAAAAAAAAACCCTGCATTCCTAGCTGCACAAATCAAATACAGGAAAGGGTTGCCCATGGTTGCATTAGACATAGTTTTAGGTGGTCCGTAAAAGAGCTCTTCTTACTGAAATGTTATCCCAGGTAGTATTTACTACTCTATGACTTCCTTGCTAGAGGACTTTTGTGCTGCCCTGGGGAGGAACAAGCTGAAAGGTATCGTAAGTCAAGGTGCCAAAGCGCATGGTGTAAAATTAGCCGAGAAGAGAGGAGGAAACTGCCCAAGAAACGGTCAAGTTTAGCCAAGGGACAACTGCTGCAAAATCAGGAACCAAAAGCAGTCCACAAATGGGAGGTTTGCACATGTCAGAAACCTCCTGCCAGGCTGGATGACGTATGGGGCTGAGAAGGCACTGACAAACCCTCCCCTCCTGAGCTTGCTCAGAACACGATGAGGTAGGCTAAGAGGGTTACTCAACGTTATTACTGCTGTTGCTGTTGTTTATTTATTAATGCCTCTGTATCGGAGACCGTAGCTGATCCCGAGAGCCTCGCTGTGCTACGTGCGCAGGATGCGGAACAAGGAAGAGCAGCCCCTGAGTGAGAGCACTCCAGGTGCTCCCTTTGGCCAAAACTGGAGCGAGCTCCCAAGGCTGTCCCCAGGGACACAGATTCCCCCCTTTTGCACTGCTATGTTAGCCACTTACTATTTCCTAGCATAAATATGTTTTATAGAGGAATAACGTCTGCAATTCTGAAAAGGGAGTGCTTTTCACACACTCACTTCTCATCTCTAAAGGCCCATGATTTGGCATCTCAGGTTAGAGTATGACATTATGACACCAGAATTGACTTTAGGAGTTTCTGATGCTTCCTTGGATGATTGCTTCTATAACTTACAGAGACAGGGGAGCGTTTGTATTCTACTGAACACATAAATTAATATCCACACAGGAAAACGATGTGGAGAGAGTGGGACTGGGGCAGGGGTGAGCTTTCTATAGCGTGGAACACGAAAGGAGGGCTTGTCAGCAGCAGTTTCTGTTGTGTTTGAAGTGTTGTGGTGAGAGTTTGCAAGTGTAATGAAGTCAAATAAAAACAGTTTAGACTTGACATTTTAAAGCAGCTGAGAAATTTACAGTCTGTTCCATCATCATGCCATTTTGCAGGTGGAGGAAAGCACTACTGAAAATAAATCTACATTTTGGTTCTTGCTGGTGGATACAAACCAGATTTTCATATTTTCACATGTGCTCTCTATACTTTACACCATGAGCATGGTTAGGTTATTTTGCAGGCTAAAGAACAGATGTAAAGGTTTTGGAGTCTAGCTTTATCATGCATAAGGGATAAAGTTCTACTGTTTCTGCATGCTAAAAAAGCTTTGTTTTGGTCTATCCTAGCAAAGACAAAAATATTTGGGTTTGCTTCTGCTACATTTCTCACAGCAGCTGTGTTGTAGCTGTTGAAAAGCAATTAAAACAAAACTGTGGAACTCAAGGTTTGTCAAATTCACATCAGCAAAGCTCTAAAAGTGGAAGGGATGAAAACCCTAACCCCAGCAAAGTCAAGAGAAGCTCCCAGTGAGGGATGAGAAATAGAGGAGCTAGATTTCACTGCATCCCCTGACACTGACAGTACAAACAGCAACCAGGATACTTCTGTTTCTTTCCCCTCAGGCCCGAATCTTTTCTAAAATTTAAAGTAAAACATGATAGAGGCAACATCCAAGAGCTGGAGACACAAAAGGAACCTCGGCCTTCTCCTAGCCTCACTTCTACACCAGGTGAGCAGAGACAGCAGGTAAGATGCTCCCACTGGTCCCAGTACTGTGCTGCCTGCAGGATGCTGCTGCCTGCAGGAGCAAGAGCAGAGCTACAGGACACGCACTGGTGGTGGGACCAGATGGAGGCTTTGGACTCCACTGCAACATTCCAGTTCTTCCCAGATCTAATGGTATAGTCATGTGCCAGTTTGTTAGTCTGGAGAGCTGAAAGCGATCCTGAGAGAAACCCTTCTACCACATCAATTGTCTGGAGCTGATGGATGGCAGGAGCCTCAACTATAAAAATCTCAGCCAGAAACACGATAAATAGTTGCATCCTGTTAAAAATAGGCAGCAAAGCAGCAGTCACAGACATGGGCTCAGTAGGAATGCCAGTCAGTGGCTGAACTGCCAAGCCATTCCGGCATTCAGCTTCAGAACAAGATTTCAGGCTGTTCTTGCAAGCGAACAAACCTTTGTAGTAACTCGGTTTTCAGTCCACATTGAATTTCCTTAGATAGCCTTTGGAGCTGGCAGAAGCAAGCCCAGAATGATGTTTTATTTGACTCTGGTTTTTATATAACAGGTACTGAAGCCAGCTTCTCCTGGCTAAAACAAAGTTTTTTCCCTGCATCTATTTAAATCTGTTTGCTTTACCACCAAATCCTTATTTTCTATAAGGTACTCAAGGGAAAATGTTGCCTCCCTGCTACCTCCAGAGCAGCAAATTCTCTGCACACTTAAAACTACAAACTAAGTACACCAGCCACATGTGGTTTGCTCTATATACAGGGGAACTAACGGAGCCTTGCAAATTTGGGTCATACACCTCAAAACTGTCCTCCTCATGATACTTAAAACTTTATCTGATGGTGAAACTCCCACTGTAGCACCCAAAATCCTTCCCAAGCCCATAGCCCCCAGCTTGTTATAGCTTCAGGTCTCTTCCAAGTTCCTTAAACACCCAGAATAGGTCATCTTTTTATATCTGCAGTGTCCTCCTTCTGTCCTGTGTGACTCCTACTATGTCCACACACACCATCACACCACCTTTCCAGCCTTTCAGCTCAGTAAGAGACAGCACATACTGTGACTCAGCCAGGAATGCATAAATGTGAACCAAGGAGCCATCAGATGCCAAACAGCATGGGTTCCATCTTCTCTCCAGCTTTCCTTTAGAGGGAGTACTGACTGGTGTCTTCCTCCTCCTAAGTACTTGCCTTCTACCACATTTGATCCCACACTGACCGGTGGAGTTTGAAAGCTGATGGCTAACAGATAAACAGTGTGTTTGTGTAACTTGTGTCTCTAGGAAACAAGGCTGAAAACAGAAATATGAACTATGCCCTGTTAGCATGTTTACAGATAACTTTCCTGCTAATATTTCTGTTGAACTTGCCCCTGAGACTCCCTGCAACTCAATGCCAAGCCCTGCATAAACAGGGAGTAAGGTATAGTCTCTACTCCAATTCAAGAATACAAGTATGAAAAGCAATACTGGTCAGCTAGTAAAAATAATGGTTCTGGTATGTATGCAGCAAAGAATAACTTGTACACAAGCAAGGCACACAAACAGTGGGACAGCTTTAGGCTGGGGTTGTCCATATCTGACCAGATGAAAAGAAAAAAGATAGATGAAAACTTCTCCCATCTGAACCCAGCTTTGAAAACATACTGACTTGAAAAGAGGCACTCACAGTAGCTCAAATGTTAAATACAAAGCCCCATCTGCTAGTCAGGAGGAAATGCTAATGCAAGGGGTAAGACTTAAACCACTTCCCTTGTATGGCACCAACCTCCCAACTTCAGACTGGTGACAGAAGGTTATCTTCTCTATAACCTACCGTTCTGCTCCACTGCCTTGTTGTTCCATCGTGCGTTCAGGACACTCACTGTCAGGGAAGACACTTGTCTCAAAACTCCACTTGGCCAAGACTTGAACCTCTATGAGTGCATCCTCTTCTCTTCCTGATTCATTTCACATTTCCTTGGAGCAGAGACTGGCAACTTGCTCAGCAGATGCCCTAGACACAAGATCACAGAGTTAGCAACCATCTTAGCTCTAATAGTTCATCGGTCTATGCAGTCATGACAGGCTCTGATTAAGATAGGTGATAGCTTGATGGTCAGGCCACTTTACTAGGAGAAGCACTTAGAGCTGCCCAAATGAGGCAGGGTGAGCCTCTGAAAATAGGCTTTCCATCTGTTAAGTAGATGGATGGGTGGAACTTGTCTCTAGGCTCAGGAAGTAGCTAACTGGGGAGCACTGGCCTCCTAGCATAAGCAGCTAGATATCTGAATACTTTAGCTGATTTGGGCTTCATTTTAAAACTTAGAAACTTATTTTAAAACATATGTGAACCAAATCAGAGTGTTCCTTGGCCATCCCAGGAAGATCTAGCACGCATGCATGGCTCAGTGTGGTTACCAACATCAGTAGAACATGACTCCAGTACTAGGATTCCTGGTTTGCAAAACACTGCCATGATGCCATTCAGCAAAGAGCTGGAAGTTCACTACACACTTTGCAATGAAAATGGACACATCAAGGTCTTTCTCACTGGTTAACATGGTTTGAGGGATTTTTTTGACAGGGAAGAGGGTTTGTGCAGGTGTAGAAGTCTTGGCAGCAAACCATCAGGAAAACAAGTTAAACAGAGCAGCAGTACGGACTTGATTCTTACACCTCTTGTCTTGAATATCAGGCTTTCCTGGCACTAAATTTATGGAGAAGGATGTAGGGAGGGAAATCTGTACTTATTTATGGCTGGAAGTTAAGATGAAGACATTACAGCTTGCATGGTACATCTGCTATTATGAAGCTGCAAAGAGAGCTACAGAAAGGGCATTTAGTGGGAAATATTGCCAACTGGCAGTCTCGGGCACTTGAGTACCCTCCATAACATGCATAACAGAATCAATTTCAACCTCGTGAAAGGGACATTGTCTGATAAAGTAATTCCTCTTTGAACACAAGATGGCAGCCTTAAATAAATGCAACCCTGCACAGCTTTTCATCTTACACATCATTAAATTTGTAATTTACACATTATGTTTTCACGGACCAAGCCCATAACTCATTAGCGTTGAACTCATGAGTTGTAAAGACCAACACACTAGACAAATGCTGGTTTCTTTATCCACTTTTCTTTGGGTGGTACCTCTCTTTTTCACTTACCACAGAGCCAAACTTCAACATGAAGAAAGCTTTCTGATCTCATGTGCTTTGTGCACCCTTTCCCCCAAAGAAAAGCCTCTCTGGTTTACTGCTCTGTACCCACAGATTTTACTGAGACAGGGTGGAGTAGGGAATGAGTAACACAGAGGGGTTTCTCCTTGTTCCAGATACTGGAGCTCCTTGGAAGATCTACCTTTCTGCAGGAGGATTTCAAACAGGCCTTGAAGGCAAAACCAAAAGAGATCACAAAACGCACAGGGTTTGGAGCTGGTCTTCCCACTTCTCCACAAAACTTAACACTCCAAATAACATTTTGCTCTCTTGTCTAGGTGTTTCCTGAAAGAAGATAAATGCCATCTGAAGAGGAGGGGCTCCTTAGTGCTCCAGTACCATGACACTACAAATAATTATCCTAAAATGGGTGATTATGGCAAAAGGAAAGCTACAATTTCTTTCTCTGCCTTGGAAACTATGAGTCAACAAAATGACAGTCGTAGTCTTTGCAAGAGACCTGGTACCACTGCTTAAACATTGCATGTAAACCCATAAATGGCTACTGGAGCAAGCCAGCCCCTGGTCTCTATTTCCCCAGGCTTGCAGTGGCAGTTGGGAAGTGTGAGTTATCATGTGAAGCCACGGAAAGCAGAGCAGCAAGGCAAGGCTTGAGGCTGCTCATTCTTCCTGGGCTGGGCTGCAGTTTGTCGTGGCCACAAGGGTCATCGATTTGCAAGAGCAGCTACTTTGAGCAAGCCAAGGTCCAGCAGCTCAGGGCCGTCTGCCCTGCTGGAACTGGGCTGAGGTGCCTGGCAATGCTGCTTATAACCAGAAGTTTGGGATCATTCTTTTCAACCACAGTTGGGCAAGCTGCTGGGGAAAGTCAGCACTCCTCAGGGGAAAGGTTCTGCTCTGCTACTGCCCAAGAAAAAAAAAACCACAAACCTAAAAGCAAGAAATATTGATGAGGAGAGAGGAGGATTATTCCCACCTCAAGTCTAAACAATTGCAGAATCTCCTCCCCACCCTCCACTTAGCCAAATGGAGGCCATCCATAACACCAGCAGAAGAAACCTTGATGAAAGTCCCCATCCCCAAAGTTCCCTTGCCACTCATGTCTGCAGCAGCTCGCAGCGCTTGCAACACTGGCCACCTTACAGCAGCTTTGGCTGGTTTAGAGGATAACAGTGCTGACACAAGTCATCTCCTTGGCATCCTCTTGGAGCTAACTGCTCATATTTACAGCATGGATCTCTTCACCCTCACCTAATCCTTTTTTCTGTTTATTACATAAGCATTCATTTTTTTTCTCCAGTTTTCTTTATCCTTCTCCTTTCCCTTTTCTTTTGGTGGAGAAGAAAATATAGTTTTGTTCCCAATGAATTAACACCTACCTAAAGGGGAAAAGTCAGTAGAGGAAGACACAAGCATGCAAAGTATCCTTCCACTGACACTAATTTCCCAGTAGAACCTCCCAATGAGCTTGTGGATGGCAAAAGACAATGTGCAGCAGTGGTGGACATTCTTGTGTGGCAGGTAAAGAGACTGTGACTATTTATAGAGAGTAAGCTACTTGAGGAAGAAGGTGGGCTTGTGGTGTATGACTAAACATCAGCATCAGGGATTCTTGCTTTAATTTCTGGCACAGATTTTTAGAATGTCTTAAAAATCATGCTGGGCTTCTCTCTGCCTTAGTTTAGTCCTAGGGGAAAAGGGTCAAGCTCTTGGATCATTTATATGATGACTCCATGCTCCTGCAAACACATTGAGACTTGGAAACTCAAGTTGTGTTCTGTCCTTCCTCCACATCTTCCCTGTTAGTGATCCCTCCACAGGTGCAATGCAACCCCCAGAAACATCTGTGTGACCTGGTAAGGACATAACTTCAAAAGAATGGATTGCACAAGCATACCTGGAAGGGATGGATTCCTTTCACGGTTGAAGCACAGCAGGAGGCTTTCAGAGACTTAGGTTCCATTCCCAGCTCCGCCCAAAAGTTTGAACAAATCATTCAATCTTTCGAGCTTCCAGTCCCCCTTTATGAAAGAAGCAGCCCTTAACAGGAATGGCTATGAGGATTATTAGTGCACACCACAGGCAGGAGGGAAGGGCTGCATTGCTAGATACAGAACAGTGAGCGCTCTCCTTGGCTTGCCAAGTCTCCTATCTTCCTGCCAGAGATGGGGCATAGCCTCCAGAGGTGGCAGTCTCAGCACTGCCAAGTATTGCAGCAATGTGTGGCACAGGGCACAGCCACCCCTTCTGGGCAAGATGCCTCTCCAAACAGGGCTGAGCCACACAACTGCTCCAGGGTAGGGCAGTGCCCCTTCTGCAGGCAGCCCAACCCTGCCCACACAGCTCTGGGTGGCTGCAGAGCCAGGGGAGCCAGGAGGCACAGTGCTCACTACCCTGTTGCCACCTCTGGTGCCATAAGCACAGAGGTGGGGCTCAGTGCAGCCTGGACCACCTGGCACCCTGCCTGGGCACCTTACAGCTGCCCATGACCTGCTCACACTGCCCTGCTCCCTGGGGCCCTTCTTACCCTGGCTGTGCCTCTCCTCTGCCTCCCCAGAGGCTCACAGACACCTCCCCCCCACCCTTCTCTTGCCCCACACTCCCTAATTCTGCAGAGTCCCTCTCCAGCCAGCCCCCATCAACTCCTTTGGAGTCAGCACTTCCCTGCTGCCTGCCCCTGCTACTGATACACACACAGAGTCAGGGGTATACACCTTTCCACATACCCCAGCCCTTCTCACTCCTATGGGCACACCCCACCTGACCACATAGCCCAGTAGCCCCCAACTCTGCATACATCTTCTCTCACTCCCAACCCCTCTGCAGCCTCCTGGGTGTCCCTTCCACAGAGCTCAAGCAATCCTTTATGCCAGGGCCAGCCTCTCCAAGCCACTTCTAAATACAGCCACACACAGCTGAAGCCTCTGCACACACCTGTAGATCCAGAAGCCCCAGTCACACAGGTGCACATAATCCACCTCTAACAGTCAGGACAATTATTGAGAAGACAGGAAGGGAGCATGATCAGACCATTAGTGGAAGGAGATACTACTCTTGTAACCTATGGTGGAAACAAATGTTCTGAATTAAATATGTCCACCAGTCTTGCTCCTCACAGTCCTGGCTCCAGGGCTGAGCTGTGTTATCTCCCAAGCACTCTACCTAGCTCTATACCCACACACTCTACAAACAGTACTTCCTTCTGTAAGTATCACAAATATAGCCCCTACGTTTCCCCAGGAGTCACTTCCCAAACTCTCAGTGCAACTTAGGCACCATGAGGACATCCATACATCATCCCATATGGGTTTTCATACTATCCAAGTCAATAGTGCTCTTCTAGGAGGGCAAGTACATGGTGGTTGCTGAATCAAGAAGCAGATCCCTTAGATCTTGATTAGAGATAGATGCAGTCTTGCCCAGAATGGAGACTCAGACTGTTTAGGGCTTCATTCAGCTTATTCATTTGTCTACCTGTATTAAAAAACTGGGGGGAGGGGGAAGGCATTGTAATGTTTATTTCCATTTTTGCAGCAAAACATATATCAGGATCCCCTTGTGTCTCATGGTGTATGATAATAGATCAAAAGCTGACCCTCACATCAAATAGAATAGAACCTAAGTGAGAAGACATGAGAACCAGTAAGCCCTAAAGGTGATGGCATTATGCAGAGCTGTTCTGTTCTCTCCATCTGCCTTACCACATGAATTTACTTTCAAAATCTATTGTCATTCCTAACATTGCAGTAGGCTGCTTTATGCCTTCCTGTGCTATGGACACTAGAAAAAAAACAACAACAAGAACAACAAAAGACCAAAAATGCTGAAAAGGGTCAGCGCTGTCTCCCCGGTGCTATCGTTGAGTAGATGCACACGCCAGAGCAAGCTCGCTTCAGAAAAACACCCCAGTTTATTTTCTCTCTGTCACACTGGTGGCATAATCAGCTCTGCCTTGGTTTTCCCTGGATTCCCTCTGGTTTCTGGGCATGGCTAGTGCCTTTGGTGAGTTTTCACCCCACTTTATGTCCTTTCCATTGTCACAAGGTCAGGTCACTTCCTTCCAAGTGACCTGCTATGGTCAAGGTTCTTTTCCTTGACCTGGTTTATTGCCTTTTAAATGTTTTAGTGTTCTGACTGTTTCTCAGATTGAGCACAGGATATTTGTTCCACTGGTAAGAGATTAGTACTGTGAAGCCCAGGGAGTGATATATGGATGGCTCATGCTTTCTTTCGGATTTAATTTTTCATCCTCTAGTGCTCTGTGGTGAAAGGAATGTTTGCTACTTGCCTTGGGAGACACCTGACATTTAGACTTTATCTTTTGCAAAGGCTTGGGCCAAAATTCTCTTCTCTGACTTTGGGAGTGGCAGAAAAGGACACAGAGTTGAAGTGAAGGAAGGGACAAAGAGGGATTTGCTCCATTCGATCCCAAGCTGCAGTAAGGAACCACACACATCCCTCTGACAAAAACCAGGGTCTTTCATTCCCCAGCAACCTTTTAGTTACCATAGTAGACCTGGGCCTTGTGGTAGAGGAGAAGAAAAGAAGAGCAACTTGGGTTAGACTGTCCTGCTATAATATCCTAACTAGGAGAGTGCCCAGTGTCTGGTTTGGGAGCTTCCATAGCCCCTGCACATCCAAGTCGAATTCAAGGGCTGAAGAAAAGGGAAACAATCTTCCCTTTGAATAGTGTGTGCTCAAAGCACTGAAATGCATATGGTTTCTCTTTTTCTCTCTCTCTTTTTTGTCTGTTGTTTTTATTTATTTTTCTTTTGTCTGAGACCTAATTTTGCATTGTCCTAACCTGATTTGTCTGCCCCTGCCTCTGGCTGTAGCTCATGTCCTGAGCCAGTAATGTTGATTTAGCAGAGACAGATCTGACAGGAGCAGAAAGAACAGGGAAAGGAGACCTTTCTGGAGATAACCCTCCAGAGTGAAATAGAGAGGTGTGTGTGAATCTTCCCATCTCCAGGGACTCTGGGGAGCAGTCATCTCTTCCTCCAGAGCACTGACTTTCCAAGAACTAAACATAGTGTCCTTCAGGAACTCTTCTCTCCTTAGCTGCTTGCAGGTGGTTTGCTAGCTGGGGCTAACACCAAGAAATGCTGTGGTTCTAGCTGGTCTTCCCACAGCTCTTTGTTCCTGACTTCCCCTACCCTGACTAACCACAGCAGCAGAGGACAGTTCTGAAGGGGAGGACAGCTCTGTGAGGCATATGAATGGTTGATTGTGGGTCAAAGATGCTGGGAGAGGTTTCTGCTGTGAATGAAAGGCTGAAGGTTTGTCTTCCTCCCTCCTGAGACACAACCATCATTTGGAGGTTAGTGTGTGCTGCCAGTGCCCACAGCTGGATCTTCCCAGTCATTCAGATATCTGAACTACAATGAGAAATGGTCCATTAATAGCTGAAAAGCCCCCTTGGCAGGGCTGCTGAAAGAGGTATGAACCTTCTGTAACTGGCACTGGTTCATAGTTGTTGGAATAAATACTAGGTAGATGATCTCCCAATTTTAGATAAGGATTTTGTGGGGTTTTTTGTGTGATTGTGTTTCATGGTCATTAGTGCTGACCTCCCTGTGGATAAGCAGAACTGCAGGAGATCTTCTGCATTAATCTTTTGTTCCATCAAGTACTGTAACAAGTTAGACCTGCAGCTTTTACTCCATTAGACCTGCAAGAAGGACAGAGATTTCACTGCTGGCTTGTGTCTATCGGACAGATTCTTCATGGGATGGAAGCTTTCCTTGCCATGCTTTGGAAAGGAGGCCTGAATGTCCTCAGTCTGGTAGAATTTAGAGCATCTTTAATTTCCACAAGGCTGAAATAAAACAGTATTTGTTCTAGAGGTGTTTTGTGAAATACTGTTGTTGTTTTCTAGGCTGACCTTTGGAGGCTCTGCATTGCCATGGCAGTATGTTGCTATGGGGATCACCTCAGACAGGTGAGAGCACAACCCAGTACATAAAGATATACTGGGGGCTTTATGCTGCTCCTATTCAGTGGTGCTGCTCCCAGAAGTGGAAAGTGCTCCCAGAAAGCTGGTAGGCTGACTCATCAACACATAGAGAGAGCTGGCTTCAACTTACATCCCTTTCCTCCTCATTTTCCTATAGGGTTCCATGAGGGTAACTTCTCCACATTGGTCACTTTTTTCCAGTGATGCCATACATCTTGTTTTCTTCTAGCAAATACAACTTGCAGCAATCTGAGGATCAGTACTGGAGGAGTCAGATTAAGCCAAGGGTTTAAGCTATACTTACCTAGGATGTAATTACCTTCTTTTTTTTTTCTTATTTTTCATCTTTGATCTATTTTTACATCACCTGTAAGGTAAAAGTATCTCAATGGTTAATTCCTTCTGGAAAAATCCAATATCAACTCAGAAACACTTTGCTGTTGGACAGATGGCTGAAAGGAAATGATTAATCTACTAACCTTGGATTTAGGAGATATGGATTTGAGTCCCTGCTTGCTGCAGATTTTCCATGTGACACTGACGCATAAATATCCAAGAATATGGCCACTAGCCTCTGTGCTTGAGTTCACAGACTGCAAAACACCACCACCCTGTTCCTCAGGGCAAGGGGAGAAGAAGAAAGGCACGTGGCCCTAGCTGGGTAATCCCAGCTTCTTTATACAGGAGGCTGCAGGGTGAGCAGAAGGTGACTGGGACAGCACCTGAAGTGTGCATGGGAGAATAGGTGATGCCAAAATATTATGTTACTTATCTGGGGAGGGAGGGGTGTAGGCATATATTCCAGACTGAGGCTGTTGGATGCTGTGGAGATGGGTACCAGGCAAGAGCCTGGCAAAAGTAAGACTATTTTCAGGAAGCTAGACTACCATTTACAATTGCTCATGCTGACACAGATTCTTCTATAGTTTCATGTCTTGAGGACGCTTCTGTTCTGTATGGGCATAGTGAGTGGCAGTGACCATCTCCCAAGGGAGTGCCTGAAGTGGAATGCAGCCATCCTGAAGACACAATGTCATGAGGAGGTTAGCTGAAGAAAACAGGCACATTTTCCTTATATCCCCCACCTGTTCCCTTTCTCCACCCCCATATCCCACATGCAACCTCTTTCTTACAGACCCAAGTACTTACTAGTCCCTCCACTATTCTGAAAGGCAGAGTCAGCATCTGCCAAAAAGCTCTCTCCTTTGGCATCCTACGTGCAACATGAGGCACGTCACAGGCCGGCCGTAGGCACCACATCCACTCTTCCAAACACCAGCACACGACTCAAATGCACAAGGTTCCACAAAGGGAGTCTTTGCATGTGGAGTACACTTGTTAAACATGTGTGAGAACCCCTCTAGTGATTAATCTGCAGGGAAGAACACTTCGTGTTTGCTGCTGTGCATGCTACCTTCAGACCATCCTAAAAGGCAGAGACAAAGGCACACGAACACAGCATCACAGCATTCCAGGCAGTCCCTTGCCCATCTTCCACAAAAGCACTGTCCCCAACAAACCAGGGCTTCTCTCCACCTTTTTGGTGAGAAAAAAAAAATCCAACATCAAATGTATTTATTTGTTTTAAGTGAATCCAGAAACCCTGTCTCTAAGCTGCTGTCTTTTGCAATTTCCTGAGCCAATCTCACTTCTCCAGGCAATCCTTGCTTGCTTTGTGTTCTGCCTGCTCTAACCCCCAAGAAACATTCAAAGACATTTGAGTGCAGACCTTAAGAGTACACATGCCTGCACGGGGCTGCCTCTGCACATCCGGAGGCTGTCTAGGCTGAATTCTCCAGGATTTGGAGCTTGGGGAAGGAATGCATTCAGCAGACATGTCACTGGGATAGGGGGTGCTGGGGTGGAGAGTAAAGGTTGAGATGTTGGAGAGAAAAAATCACAAACACATTCCCCAGCAACTGGGATCGTGGTCCAAGAAGGGCTTCACATCTGGGAAGGAACTGCCTGCGGGTACTTGGGTGTGCTGGAGTTGCCTCTCTAATTAATAAGTGATTTGACTTGGAGATTGGAAATAATAGCTGAAATGATGGCATAGGCACAGGGGCATTGGGGCTGCTGCTGCTGTACTATTAAGAAAGAACTTTCCTGCAGAGTCTAATGACACTCTATGGCAGTTTGAGGAATGTGAAGTTGTTTGCCCAGGAGACCAACAATGTGATAATATTGGCATATAACCTTCTAGTATTTGAGTAATTAGTTGCTTAGCTACTTTGGATAGGTCATTATTTTGCAAACTGGAAACATTTGCAAGTGGTGATATTTTCCTTGGTGTGGTGAAAGAGCTAAACCTATTCTGGCAGTGTTCAACTCCTAGAAATATATATGCATAAATTGTTTCTAATGAGACCATCTGCCTTTTATAGCCCCTTTGGAACTAAATAGTACCCAAAGACCACTCTGTCTTCTAGATATCTGTGGTCAGAAAGGCTGCTCCTGGCAAGAGCAGTATATAGCTTTTTGCAGATAGAGAAGCTCCTTGATTCTTACATTTCAGGACATGTGTTTTTGTGTGCCTGGGCACAAGATACTACTTATATTTTTAAAAATTATTAGAAATCCCTGCCCCAAATCTCTGAAGAGATAACATCTGGTAACTCATCTACCAAAACAGTGCTCTCAAAGAGAACAGAAATTCCAACCTTTCGCTTACAGGGCTAGGGACAGGGGAGCTTTGCCAAACTTCTTCCCCATCTTCCAATATTTGCATTATTTTAAATGAAGAGCACTGTTTTGAAGGAATACCCTCAATTTAAGATGGCAGCTGAGTTGCTCAGGAGCAGCATCTCACCTTGAAGCACTTACATTTTGTCTGTGGTGTAAAAACTGTGCAGCATGCAGCAAGCATCTGTGGTCTTGGTGCCCACGTCAGTCAAGCCTAGGAACAAGTTTTATCTTTTCCTTGTATAATAACCATACAACAATTACTACAAAAATAATATGTTAACCTGCACTTCAATCCTTGCCTCCTCCTTATCTTCCCTTGGCTGGAACTGAGCAAGCGAGAGTAGAGGAGTAAAGTGCTTTCCTTCATGGATAGTTTTCAGTCAAGTTCCCTTTCAGATCATTCTGTGGCAGCACAGACCTTCAAAAAGCTTCCACTGAATGGTTGTTTGTTTGTTGTTTTACTCTGTGACCACGTGGATGTACTGGCATGAGTCTGAGGCTTCCTAAAGTCATACTCCACACAGTGTGGTTTCTCCTTAATGCTCCCTGTGGTTTCTGTCTGAGGACAAGGCTACAGGTAAACACTGGCTGCGCCTCGGAGGGACACTCTGCACAAGGGAGGGCAAACCAGTCCCCCGGTGGTGCAGGCAGTGCCCAGGGCTGCATGCAGAGACTGACTATCCTGAGGCAGCTCAGCTGTGAGGCTTCAGCTCCTCCAGAACCCTCAGGCAGATGCATGGCCTGGACAAGCCCAAAGCCAGACCCACCTGGCTTGGAGGGAGTGGCAGCAGGTGACACCAGGCAGTTAACCCACACCCCACCCTGAGGAGAGCAGCAGCAAGGGCAAAAAATAGCAAGCCTAGAGCAGGCAGAGCTTTGAGCCTATTTCTGGATTAGCTCAACTAAAAGCTGCTGGTACCCTTAGGACAGTGCCTGGGGCAGGTGGATTTTGGGGTGTACCTGGTAGGTGACCAGCCCTAAGGCAGTCAGATGTTTCCATGAGACTCTGTCTTGAATTAAATATTATCTGCCAGGTCATGTTAATTAACATTCCATCTGTCATAACACAGCAGGATAGTGAGCTGAGGGGGGAGGATAAATACTTTCCTATTCACTACCTGCTGTTAATTAGTGGAGGAATTAAATAATAAAAAATAAAAGAAGGCTGCACTCTTTTTAAAGGTTGTTGAGTCAGTGCTGTGTGGTAACTCAGCTGCTTTTGGTGAATCTAGGGTCTCAACTCCATCCAAGATTAATCCAGAATTTTAGTGCATATTCTCCTCTTAATTACAGCCAGACAGTAGCCAGGCTACACACAGCTCAGGACAAATGCCCATTCAGAAGGATTAGATAGAGTTGGAGGTCTTTTTTTTTAGTCATCATCTCTGCACCCCAGGGAAAAAATATTCTCTCCCTTTGAACACTCACTTGCCCTATTTCCTCTCAGAGGAAAGTTTTCTGGGAAGTTGGATAAAACTCCTTTGGTGTTTTTAGAGCTGTAGTGCTTTGAAATGTATCTGAACTTTCCTGTAGAGAACTTTTCCTTCCCCCCCCACTTTTTCCTTTCTCGGCTCAAACACACTCCACAGTTGCTTGGCCTGGCTGTGCACCTGCCTGAGGTAGGCTAACTAGCACAATCAGAACATCAACAAGTCAGTGGCTTCTCCTATTTTTCTTTTTAATGCAGTGAAATCTCATTTTCTCTTCTCACATCAAGTGCCCAGTAGTAACCACAGAGTCTGCTATTTTAACCTAATTTTGCAGGTAAATATCATCACAAGGGATAGCACAACACATAGTAGTTCTTACAAGGTAGCTAGCTCTGCACCCCATGTGCCCAGCAGATGTGAGAGCATTAGAGCGGTCCTGCCTCATGCAGACTCACTCACAGCAAGCTAACCAGTCACAGTCAGCTTGATGGCTCCTGAAGCTACTTGGTTTGCTCTTTGGCAGGGCTGTTTCTGTAGTTTTATCTAGCCAGCTTTACTGCTACATCTGCATTCGTGGTAGAAATGCTTTGTCAGTACAGAACAGCAGCATTCCCCTACCTACAAACAGCCCGATGCAGATAACTGTGTGACTTTGTGCTAAGAGGGCAGCTCTGACCAAAAGCTTGGTCCCTGTCAGTCTTTGTTCCTGAGATAATGGGATTTTCAAGATATGGGGAGTGGGGAGAGAGGTTACTTGTGTTTTGAATACAATGGCTGGACTTGGGTTTGGTATTGTTTCCAGTGAAACCTTAAAGCAGAACTTTGTGTTTCTTCCTTAACCTGCTTGTTTGTTTGCAAAGAAGGAGCCTCTATCAGCAGGTCAGGTCTTCTGCAAATATGTGTCTTCGTGTGGTTAAAGGCCACCCACAGATAAAAGTTACCATTTGGTTTGTAAACCACAGTCCCAGGGATCAGAAGGGGATTTCCTTTGCAGCTTTTGTCAGAGTTCCAAGATGCCTTCCTCTGGAGCAGGTCGCAGCTCCGAGCTGTGGTAATGTCACTAGGCATCACTGTGTGTGTCAGTGAAAAAGGAGCCAAATTTCCCATCTTGGCCATGAAAAGCAAGCAGCCATTACAGTAGACCAACATGGGCAAACTGCTTCTGTTGCCCTGAGTGCAGTGTGGTGTGGCCAGCGTCACTGTTAACCTACCTGGATGAAGTCTGATGTGCACCAAAGGATGTTTAACCACAGGCAGGAAAAATAAAAGTTCAAAAGAAAATGCCAGAGGCACAGGTAGAGGAAAGACCACAGAGGTGGACAATCAGAGCTGGACAGCAGGTGAGGAGCAGGGATGAATCTGTGAGAAGCCCAAGTGCTGGGTTTAGTCCCTTTCATCGTAATTATCATTTGCTCATGTGACAGATCCCCTGGAGAAGGAGGGGAAGTGACAAGACAAATGGTTACATTCATTTTCATAGGTTTGGGCACTGAAGGGCAGAATCCAAACTGGCAGAGTAGTGGCTGTCCTGTGGTATCTCACAGAGTAGAGGCACCAGTAGGAATCTTGCTTCCTTACCATCTCCAACATGAGGTGGACTCAGCAAATGCACCAGGGTGTGAGCGGTATCAGAGGTGGACGTAGCGCTTACAGTTCAGAAAACAACTTTGTGCTGGTGTCTACCTTGTCTGTAGTCAATCTGAGAGCTTGACCAGTCCTTGATTGGTGGGTTGGTTCTGGACATACATTCCTGGCCATGCAGAGGATCTAAGGACCACCACTCCACCTGCAAGCATCCACCTTTGCCTGCTCAGTCTCACACCAGGCAGCTGAACGCTGACAGGTGGCTTTTGGTCATGGGACAAGACAAGATCCTAAGCCACTGGGCTGTCTTCAACAGCTCTCTTAGCAAGACCTCCATTTCAGGCAGCAAGAGAAACAAAATGTTTTAACCCAAAGTGCCTGCAGAGTTCAGCTTTGCCTGTCAGCCAGTTGTGGCTCTCTCAAACACCACAATCACAGTCCCACCAGCAGTATTAATGGGAAAACAGTCTTCCATCAGCCTGCTGCTGAAGGTTACACTGGTGATTTTCCACCTTCTACACAGCCACGGGTAAGCTGGGAGAGAGTGGGACTCTCTGTGTACCTGCACATGGGGACAAGTTTAGTTTTTCTTTCTCAGGTACCCCCTTTTGGACATGAAGAACATTAACTGGAAGCTTTTCCAGAGAAAAATGGTATTTATTTCTGGCATCATACTGAAGTCAGGAGGAAAAGTGTTTTCACCCCCACCTGCCAGTGCAGACAATGCTCACAGATTGCTAGGAATAGCAATCCCTCCAATAAGCCCTGGTGTTAAAATGTTACATAAAGTGCAGTGATTGGCAGGATCCTCTTTGTGTCCAACTTCTGCCTTTTCTTCCTGGCCTTCAGTTTCAGCTCTATCTTCTCAGTGCTGCTCCAGCCCCTTCTGATTTTATTTTATCCTCTTTACACAAAGACTGTTTTCATTTAGGACTTGTCCCTGTTCCCCAAACTATTTTTACCAGTTCCACCTCAGTCTCTTCCCTCTCTGACTCACTGCTGGGAATCCTCTCTTGGATCACTCCCTTGTCCTCACAGCATCACTCCTCTGCTAGAGGTTAAAGCACACTTTAAAAGAAAAGGGACATCTTGGAGATCCAATACGAGGGGAGGAATCAGTGGTTGCTGCTTCCAAAAGCAGAGCAAAGAGGCTTCCCTGGCTCTCACAGTGCCCTGCCAAAGTTCCCATCACTCCTAAAGTTTTTACACTGGAAGGGGAAGTTTCCTTAGTGTTTCTGCTTGCTCCCTCAGCATTGTTCTTCGGATGCTAGACATCTGCCAAAAGAGACTGGGCAGCAAGTGGAAGCCAACATGCTATTGACCCCTGCCTGGTCAGAGACAGCTTCTCCCTGCAGCCAACTGCCTTGGAAGGCAAAACTCTGTTTCTTGCTCCTGCCTCTTTACACTGCTCACACAGAAAGTTCTTCTCCTTGTCCTGTAAATAAATTTTTTAAAGGCAGTAAATCTCCACTTCTTTTAATAATTCATTTCCATCTGACCAGATTCCAGCTGGATGTTTAGGCTCTTACTTTCTCCTGGGACTTGGTAGATGGCAAGGAGCCTGTAAACCTCACCATTTAAAAATACCCATGCTCACACACCTGCCCTCAGCCTCCCTCACTACCTGGAGGTGCTCCTTTGGCTCAAACTGCCTGCCAGCAGAGGAGCTTGGTGAAGCTGTAGCTTTAAGAGCTGCATCCTTTCCCAATGCCAACTCTTTGGGGTTTGGCTCTACCTCCCCCAGACCTTAGATTCCCTCTCTGCAGGATGTCAGCTGTCCTCCTTGTCTCCTCCCTACAGTGGGATGGCTTCCTCTGCTCTTACTGTGATAAGAGTTTGTTTTCTTCTCCAACATACCCTGGGCTACTACCACTCTCTGTGTTTTTCTGCTTTGATACCTGCATTTCTGCTCTGTTTTCTCCCTCTTTCCTGGGGCCAGACTGCTTCTCTTTTCTCTACCCAAAGCAGCTCTGCCATACAGACAGGTATAACTAATAGCACTGGGCTCCATCAGTGCAGCAAAGTTCCCTTTCCCCTCTGCAGAGATGGTACAGGATCAGGCACAGGCGAGAAACGTCGGGCTAAGATTTATGTGGGACTGTTTGGCTAAATGGGTTCCCTACTTCCTTATTTCCATGGAGCGAGGAAGCTGCTGACATCTGCTCTCTGCCTGATTACTGCCTCCAATTCCACTGGTAGAAACTTCCACCAAGAGACAGAAGCAGGGAGTTCCCCAGACCGACAGGGGGTTTTGTGTCAAGGGCTCTGTTTCCACCAGGGAGAGGGATCAGTACAGGGTGTGGGTTTGCTCTGCAGCTCCTAGCTGCATACAACCTACATATGCAGTGGAAATCCTTTGCTCCAGGCAGCTTGCACACTAATTGCTCTCTAAAGGAAAGAGGAGACATGGAGCTTGAAGACAGCCCTCTCAAAAGCCACCTGCAGTGGGCATGGGAGCAGAGGAACTCTTGCTTTGCTCAGGCATGGTGTGTTTTGACATCCCCTCGTCCTCCCCAGAGAGAAAGCCCACTGTTCTTTCCATTGCTACTGCTGTGTGTGGGTCTGATGTGAGATCTGATGCTTCCCTTGCCCTGTCTCCTGTGGGACAGTGTGCAGCTACTGGAGAACAAGCAGCAAGGCCAGGGCAGGCTGCCTGCTACTGGGCACTCCCTGCGTTTGGGGATGCCAACAAGCCACAGAACCACAGAGACTCTTTGACACCCAGACTGCAATTAGAGAGAAATCTGGTTTTATGCCTAAAAGTGAGGTGGTTTATGGCTTTTGAAGTGTGTGCAGAAGCTCTTGTGTGTCACATGTGCTCCGCCCCCCGGCTCTGCAAGCGTCCTGGGATTTTACTGTGCAGCTACTCCTGCCTTCAGATGGGAAGGGATGTTGAAACTCATGAAAAATAGGCTGACTATAAACTAGCCCTGTAACAAAATAAATTGAGGGGAGTGTGTTAACTTTTGTTTTATTTAACTCTGCCAACTTTCAAATCAGCTCTCAAGCACCCAAAAAGGTTTTAGAAAATGTTTAATCTAGCTCAGACAATTTCCTGAGCTCCCTTAACTGGACCACCCCACGTTCTGAAATGCTGCCAAAAGGCCTGAGTTACTTGCTGCTCTTTCACAACTCCTTGTTGTCCTCTCACCCCCACCCTCCAGTCGTAGTGCACTCCTTAATATAGTCCAGAAAGAGGAACCTCCTCGACCTCACTGTCGGTACCCCTGAAGCAAGCAAGCCCTGCCAACAGCCACCAACGTGCCTAGCAAACGAGTGCCCCAGCCTGCTCCAAGGCTGTGCACTGCCTGAGCATGAGCATGAGCATGCAGCCTGCCTGTTCCAGATGTGCCCTGCCCACCCTCCCGGCTCCCCCTGCCCATGGTGTGAGCCTCTGAGCTCTGCATCTCTCCCGAGAGAACCTGGGGATGCTCCCTGCTGTAGTAGTAGAGGATGCTGGTGGTGTCTTTCTTCGCCCTGGCTTATATGCCAGCTTTGCTGCCCTGATGCCCCTGAAACCCCATCCTGTGTTTGGCAAAAAGCAGCAGGGGCTGTATCTGAGGGTCAGAGGACAGATACAACGGTGAGCATCACCTCTCTGCTCTCAACTGTAGCACACTGACTGGGCAACTGTCCCAGGACAGGGAGCAAAGGGGGGCACGTGTGGCACACAAGGATGCTGTGCTGATGCCATAGCCCTCAAAGATGCAGCTTTCAGACCTTAAAAGTGAATTCTTTTTCTAGCAGAGCCCACTGCAGCTCACTGGGGTTTTTTTTCAGTCACTCTCCCACTGAACTATGCTTGCTGTTTGGGAGCTTATCACCATGTGGTGAATTTCCTCCTGAAACTTAGTTTCCTGCTCTTCTGTGCTCCCCTCCGTTGTCCGCCCACGCCATTGCCTCCAAGTAAGTGCAGAGAGCTCCCTAGAGCTCTCCACCACCTACTCCGCACCCTGCTGTCCTTCCTCCCCTGCCTACTTGCCCTGTCCCCTCTTGGCCACAGTGGAGGCGGGAGGACAGCAAAAACTGGCTGGGCTTTTCCAAGGATTTCTAGAGGGATCTGTTTTCTTTCTTTCCCTGGATCTGACTGGCCCATCTTTAGGATTTTTACTGGAAGAGATGTCATTCAGCCAGAAATCTAAATGAAATAAGAAATCAAGAGGGAAGAAGATAAAGACAGCAGTAAGAAGAGTGATGAATTGAACTGCTAGGGTCACACGTCTGTCTGCAGCTCCTTGCTGGCTAAAACTGGTACAGGGCTCATCAGAAGCCATCTGAAGCCTGTGGGGCCAGAGCTAGCCCTACAGCACAAGCCCTGCCATGTGCAGTAAGGAGGGTGGTGTTCTACAGAGAGTAGTGAAACCTCCTCTACTCTCCCCTGGGGAGGCAGCTTTGCTGCAGGGGAGAGACCGCCGGTAGGGAACAGCAATTATCTGGAGGCAAACGTTTGCCAGGGGCAAGGGCTTTCCTGGGGCTAGAGCCATCCGGGTCTGGCAGGGCTGGGTTTCACACCCTCAGGATGGCTGGAGTTCCTTGGGTGTTGTAGATGTGCAGCTCTTATGAGGTTTAAACCTCCTGCTTCCAGTTGCTGGGAGTCTCTGCGCTGAGCATGATGGCAGAGAGGATCTTCTGCAGCTTTGGAGTCAAGGAGTTATCACTCAGCTATCACTTCCCTAACCTTCAGAGCATTATTGCTGGAGAGAGAGGATTAGCAGGTATGCAAATCACCACGGCTGGGGGAAGGAGTGAGAGCTATGCTAAAAAATTAATAAATGCCATGCTGGTATTGCTGTTCAAGATCTCTGGTGCCTTTTCAGGGAAACTAGGGTGTTTGCAAGGAGACTGTAGGCCTAAAAGGAGGAGGGAGGCCACTTTACCCGTCCTGGCTCCTGGGCTGGGTGAGGTAAGAGGATCTCCTGCATAGCTGGGGCTAGGAACAAGCAGGCAGCAGCTCCCTGCACACACACAAACACACACACATGCTGTGCAGAACTGCAGTGTCTCCCTGCATTGGATACTTGGGGCTGCTGCATGCTGAGGAGAGGAGACAGCAGATGGTGGCAGGAGCATAGCAAAGGATCCCTGCTAAGCCAGTGTCCAAGTGAGCAAGGGAAAGGACTTCCCAGCATGTCCAGCACTGCTGGGACTTACTGTTGTTCCTGACACACTGGCCTGCGTTGAGACTTCACATCGTGCCCTGCTCTTCCTGTCTGGTTGTTACCTGCCAGTGGTCAGCACCAGGCAGCAGCCCCACATAAGCAGGCAGCTGAGTCCCTCCTTCACCCTGGGTACCTCACCAGTTGCCCAGTCCCAGCTCCCAGGCCCCTGTCCAGGTCTGATTTAAAAAGGAGGCAGCACTTCTGCACCCTCACCTCACCTATCCCAAGAGAGTATGCCTTGTTGGGGGAAGGTAATGGCAACCTAGAGTGATTTTAAAAAGCCCCTTAGTGGTCCATCTCAACTCCTAAATAAATCTGCTTTAAACTGCATTGATTGATAATTCCCCTATTTTTTATGTGATCAGTCAGCAGTGCTGCAAAACCTTCAGGTACTTAAGGTGTTTCTAATCTCCCCATCCTGTCAGATGGAGGCAATACTTGCAAAAGCCTTGGATTTAACCACTGGATTCCCCCAGCCACTCAGACAGGACCAGTGGCCAGAAGCCCATCCCCTGTACTCTTCCTGAGGCCATCTCTCTTCCTGGCTCTTGTACATGGCAGTGGCCCAGTGTGATCACTGTGTAGGCCAGCCAGCATCTCTGGAGTCTCCAGCTGTCACACCAGGATGCTTAGGTGAAGCTGGTGTGAGGCTATTTTGGACACTGGCTGTGACAGTAGACATCTCTAGGAGTTTACATTTTAACACTGGCACCAGGAAATCAGCTCTTTCAGTGTCACAGGGTTAGACAAATACCTGATAAAGAAATAAACCTGTCAAATAAATTTACTTTACAAAAAGCCTGGGAAGGGGCTTTCTGAGTTTCTCCAGCCTGCTCTGCCCCCATCACTGCTACTGCTGCGCTCACAAAACAGTCCATGCCCAAGTGCTTGGGCAGCACTGGATTGCTTTCCTCCTGCCAGCACTTGTTTACTATTAAATAACCTTGAACACAGAGAAGCTGCTTCGTGTCCACAGAGCCATGAGCTGGGCTGAGCCACTGGTTTCTCCAGAAGAACACACACCCTCCCTTCCCTAAAGTTTCCCAACAGCAAGAGCTGTTGCTTCCCACCACCCAGGGCACCAGCTCCCAGAATAACAAGGCACCTTTTTGCTGCGGTGTATTTGCATCTCTTTGTTTGATTTGCTAACCCAGCTCACTCCTGAGCCTTTGAAAACAGTGGTAATCAAAGGCACGCTGGCTCTTCAGGCATGGCAGCCCTGTCAGGAGAAGTAGCCCCTTGGAGACTAGGCACTTTTGGTCACTAGCCTGTCAAGAGCTGCATGGGAAGCTGGTGGATGGGCTGAGCATCCAGGCTCTGGAGGCACATGCTAACCATCTGATTGAGCCAAGGTAATGCCACACTGCCACCAAAAGGGCAACTCTTTGTTGCCCGTCTCTGACCCCTTGCCCTGCACCCACAGTCAGACAGCACTGCCTCCTCCCCTTGCAGGGGGTTGAGGTCACTCCTACCCTGTCCCTCCACCCACCTTGAGGGTCTCCTGGGTCTGGCTTCTGCTGGGTTAGTGAGTGCAACCGGCCCATGAGGGTTCCAGCTGGGACCACCCCATTCCACCAGCAGCAATTCTTGAGATGGGTCCCTACTCTGTCACGTAGCTGCTGCTGAGCTGGGGCCCCAAATCCACCTGTGCTCACAGCAGCTGCTGGGGAGCAGAGGTAGGAGTCTCTGGGCTGGGGAAGCCAAGTTAGCCAGGCAGCTACAAAGCCACCCTCGTGACACGGAGCTGGGGGCAGAAGGATGAACTCCACCCTATAGTCAACTCCCATCCCGTGCTTAACTTCTGCCCAATTCAGAAAGGAGATTTTTTTGTGTGTGTAGACTGGCATATCACAAAGATACTTAAAACTGCTATTTCCCCTAAGATGTCACCAAGGGGGGAGGCAAGATACCCAGCTTCAAACTGTGTTGAGTTCCCTTGGTGCTTTATGCCACCGGTTCCAGCATCTCAGCAAGGGAGCCTGAGCCTGGCCACACCAAGCAGTCAAGCACCAAACGCCCACTAGATTCCTGTGGTGGTGGAGAAACTTCTAAACAAGCACCCACAGACCACTGACCTGACACGTGGCAGTGACAGCCCAGGTCTCCCTACTCCCAGTGCTGGGCTCTGTGATTAACAGCAGTGGTTTGAGAGCAGCCAGCCCAGGCTGTCAGGGAAAAGTCCCTTCGGCACACCCGGCACTAAATCTGCATACTGTATGTGCCAGGGGTTATTAGCGTTGATCAGCTGTTAAATAATCTGCCCTTTTCATTTCAGGAGGCCTGTCAGGACTTGCCTTTGCATAGGCTTTACTTAAACAGGAGTTTTATAACCTATTGGAAAAGGGTTTTCATCAGGGAGCCTTTTCCTTGAAATTTCAACAGCTAGAAATACTGAACGGAGTCTTTGACATCACCAGTGTCTGCCACAGCTGCTGCCTAGCCCTCTACCTCCTCAGCATGTGAAAATGTCTCCAGCCATGGAGCAGTGGAAATCAGGATATGCACCTCATTGTGCCAGGGAAGGGCCTGGGAGAAGAGATGAAGATAAGGACAGATCCCACATCAGAAAATGAAGTTCTCCTCTGTTGGAGAAGGGCTCTGGGAGGTTGCTGCATGCAGGTTTTGAAAGCAGCCTCACCCTGCTGTAGATCTGCAGGGTCTTTGGGTCTTCTACCGTCCTCATTTTTTAACTGTCCCTCTTCAGGGCCATACACCCTTTGGAATTAGCCAGCACCAGGAGCTCCTGAGCAAAGAGAGGCTGGGAGCATGGGCCAGCAGTTCAAAGAGTGTGGCTTCTGACCCCTGAGGAAAGAGCAGGATGGGGTAAGAGTCACATTTACCTCATGATTAGGCAATGCCACCAAGGGCCTCTGGAAAGTCAGGCCGGGAACAAAAGTAGTTTGAGGACTTGAGGGGAGCTTTGCAACAACCAACTGCTTCTCAGTGGTGTAATTATGCCTACTATCCTACAGATTGCTAGAAGAGCCAGAAAGGAATGAAGAACGTGGATGCTGAAAGGGGTTTTGATATGCACAGCCCAACAGAAAAAGTTGTGCTACTCTGTGGGCAAAGGACCTTCACCCTTACCAGCAAGTGAACTAAAATACCTGCCTGCAGGATGGCCTCATGCTCCAGCCCTCCTCTTCCTCCTGTCTGCAGATCTTGAGAGGCTGTTGAACTCCAAGAACTTTTTCTCTCCTGTTGCTTCATCCCAGGGAAGCAGTACCTTGCCCACCACCCACCTGCCATGCCACACTCCCCAGGGCTGAGCCATAGCTGGTGTCATCAAGGCTATGGCTGATGGAGATAAGGAGATGCTGATGGAGGTAAGGGGATGCCGATGGAGGTAAGGGGATGCTGATGGAGATAAAGAGATGCTGATAGAGATAAGGGGACCTGTGCAGCTGCAACAGCCACGTTTCCCTCAGCCTCACCAAAGAGGTGTGAGTAGGATGAGAGGGTGGCAGCAGGTACCACATTGGGCGCTGCCTTCACTTTTTCTCCCACCGCTCCTCTGAGGAGAAGAAACAAAAAACAACTCTGAAAACCAACCAATTTGTCTCTAATAAAGCACAAAACCTGAGAGGACCAGCTGCTTGCCCCTGTCCAGTACAGTGACTTGGCTGTGCCTTCCTGGCAGTGCCTGCGTTAGGGTCATCAGGTGACAAAGGCAGCAGTTAGAATGAATTAATTGATTTGTGCCTTCAATTGGTATTCCTGCTCAATTATTGGCAGGTTTGTTAATGGATTGCTGTTTTAAACTCTTCTGATACTTTAAATTGAGAAAATAAAGCATCCAGGCTGATATAATGCACAATATAGCATTACTCTGGGTGCTTCCTGAGCTAGGGAAATCTTATTTGTTTAATAATAAGTTGATCATGAATATGCAACTCTGCACCAGTGCAGTTACCTCACTGCTGTCACTATTAATGAGCTGCAAATTAATGTGACAACAGAAGGAAAATCTATTTAGTGGCAGATTCGTGGCTCACACCTGGCTCAAGAGAGCAACCATCTATGGTTTCCACCAGCCTGCAAAATGTGGTCGTGGTGTGGAGGACGTTTGCTTCAGGGCTGTCAAAGCAGGAACAAGCAACACACTGCTTTCACCCCTAAGGGTGGAAGGTAGCTTTGCTCCTAATGATCCATCACACTTCACTTGCAGGAAAACACAATCTCTTCACTCTGCAGTCACAGCCAACGAACGCAAAGCACACTAAGTGGTGAAATGCAGAACCAGCAGGACTGAGGGAGGTGGGGAAGACAGTGTGGACATCTTAAGACATGGTATTTAAAGAGAACTTCTTCTTCTTCAGATCTGTTTGGGGATTTTCTTCCCCTGACAGCACAACAAGCTCACAACATGAAACTTGTTGGATTCCAGTCACTTTCTTCCTCCTTCTAGAAGAAATGCAATAGTGAATAAGCACACTGGGAAAAGACCTAATATATGTCTCCATGACTGTGGCACTCAACTCTTCTGCCCTGTGTAGTGGTGCCAAGTCCTCTCCTACCAACACTGGACCCACACTGAAATGAAAATATGATGTTCTGCAAACAATTTTAAATAGATACTATGATTTTTTTTTTCAGTTAGCTTGCATCTGTACAAGTTTAAAGTATCAATGTGTGCCTTTTTCCTGCACAAACTGAAGAAATGATGCTGAGTATTTAGCAGCAGCCCCACAGAGCCTGGGAATGGCAGCTGCCTGCATTTACCACTCCCTGACACCTTGTTCATATTAATGCACAAACAAGGGTCTCATCTACAGTTTTGTTCTTTAGCACAGAAATGAAGGGAGGAGTTAGCTTCAAACTCTTTGATTCATGGAGTGAGCTTAGCCCCTGGGAGCAGTTTTCAAGACAATTTCCATTCTGCTGTTGTGATCTTGCAAACCAGAAGCTGGGCCAGGCTTCCAGCAGGCATCTGGGCTCTCCCTTGAGCAGATTGCTCCCCAAAAAGCACAAACAAGGACCAAACACCCCTGGCCCTTGCTTGCCACTCACTCTATCAGTGTTTTCGGTGCAAGTCTCCAGCTAGGGCCACCAGAGCAAAAGGCAGTGACAACAGCAAAGCAGAACAAATGAGAAGAGTGACCCAAGGGAGAAATAACCCAAATGAGAAACTCACAGGGCTGAGCCTAGAGCCTAGTCCTGGGTAAGGCAAGAAGGCAAAGGAGGAGTTCAGTATTTCACAGTCCTCAGCAGCATCACTTATCCCAGGGGAAACCTTCCAGCACTGCCCAAGCTGTGGCTTCTCCTCTCTACCCTCCCCAAACCCTGCCAGGCAACCAGCCTGGAGTTTGGGATTTCCCAGCCACAGCCATATGAAAGTCTGACAAAGGAAACTCCTTTCAGTGAGGCTCACCTGCCTGCTCTAGCTGCAGATGGTTTTCTTCCCCTACTGCACCAGTGGTTCCAACACCAGCACCTCCACAGGGCAGCCAAACCTTCCAGCCAGACAAATCCAAGTGATAAAGCAGAGGAAATCCAAGGAAACACCTTGGCTTGCACCACAACAGCATCAGTGCACCTCGCAGAAGGCAGGACAGGGGCTTGGCAGGGTTTTACCACCCCCAAAGGCTATGCTTCTGTTTCCCTATTCTTTATTAACTGGAGCAACACCAGCAGTGTGAAGTGAGTACCTTTGGCCTAAGGATGATGCATGGGAAAGTGCTTTAAAGGAGAGTAGTGCAAGTCCAGAAGATGAAATGCTGACCATCAGCCCTCTCCAAGCCCTGCTCTGCCATGCTGGTTGGAGCCAGCTCAGTCCCCAGCTCTGCACCATGCAGAATCCAGCCAGTCCCAGTGCTGGAAGGCTGCTAGCATTTTGACTTGCTCTCACCAAGTTCTCCCCTCTCCCCAAGGCAGGGATTCCCTGGGCTTGCCTACTGCAAAACTACATGTGCAGACAACCTCTCCTATCACCAATTCTCCCAAACCACCCAGACTAGGGTCAGCCCTGTGTGCCCAAGGGCACAGGATGTTGCCCTCCTCCTTCAATGAGACCTCCATACTCCTCTAAGCACTCCTGCACAGCAAAGTCTCTTTAAAGAAGTACATCCTAGGAGATAAAATGGTTGAATTATGTCAAGGGACAGCACTGTGATCAGGTGTTCCCCACCACAACCCTATTTTTAGAGCAGAGGGGCCCTAGGGCAGGCACACGCTTGCATTGCTACAGCATGAGGCTGTTCCTGTACTTGAGCACAGATGCAAGCACCAGCACAAGAGGAGGCCCCAACTGTACTCAAGGGGAGACAGTGGAAAGCTGACTAAGCAGAGACATTTGGGAAGCACGTGCTCCAAGATCATTTGAGGAAGAGCTGGCCAAAAGAGGAAGCCATGTCAACCTTCTGTTTGCCTGTGGGGCATAGTGAGAGGCGAGGTGTCTGCCGTGCACCCCTGCAAGTGGTATAAAGCTGATTGATGCTCAGCTCAAACCATCTCAGCATGACACAGCTGACCAGATAAATGTCTCTGTAACAATTGCTTTTAACATTCTCCTTTGCCTTCGTCCTTTCTAGCCCATTTCTACTTTTCCAGGCAAACCAGGGAGGGTAAAAGCAGCCAGCACTAAAGAGATCCTAAGGATGTCTGTTCCTTGCAACTGGAGGCTGGCTTGTGAGGAAACCCAGGGCATGTGTGTGAGCCCTACAGGAGGGACCATTGTCAGCCTTACCCAAAGTCTGAAGGAAGACGTCAGTGGTTGTATTAGGACTAAAAATTCCCTGTCCTGGGCAGAAATAGGACTTCAGCTGCCAGCAGCTCACCTCTTGGCTCAGGTTACAAAACCACCTTATCCCCAGCAGCAGTCCCACTGTAAGCCATGCAGTACAAACATTTGGCAGAAGACTCGATGGCAATGTGCCACGAGAGGCATCAGCTCTGCCTCTCTCCCTCTGGGGCAGTTTCAGGAATGAGGCATCACTCTCCCTTAGCTTCAGGACAAGGGTAACTCACACCCTTTCTTAAGCTGCCCCCCCAAGAGTAAATATTTTGCCTGCAGTACACTGCCCATTCATCAAAACCTCTGAGCCTCACTGTTCCAGGTGGAGAAACTTTCCCAGATGATTTAATCTGATGGACCAGGTGCTCTGCTCAAGACCTTTTGGGTGGGTGTCCTAGTCCTCATCAGAAGAGCAGCACGATTTAAACATCTCAGCTGAGGTACTGGGCTACCACAGGGCATTCTCCTGTTGAAAACAGCCCCAAAGCAAAACTCTTGTACAGGAGTTTAGGTTCACAGCAAGAACTTCTTTCCACAAGGGGAAGGACAGACCCAGACCCTTCAGAGAGGGTATATGCAAGCCCAGGGAGCCCATCCTCCCAGATGCAAGTACTGTGTAAAAGTGATCTTCTGGTCACTGTCCCTGAAGATCTCCCCAAAGTGTGCTCATAGCTTTAATGTTCCACATTAAAAATAAAGCATTTCTCCTGGTACTATTTTCCTTCCCTCTGCAGGCAGCCCTCAAAAGAGAATTCAGCCAATTGAACCTAAACCGACGACAGCCGAGGGAAAATAATTGAACGCAGTCACAATTCCTCAACTAAAAGGTGACACAGAAAGCACTGTGGAAACTGCTTTTCAAACTCTGTCCCAAAAAAAAGGCACCCACCAGATGTTCTCCTGTAACCTTCCATCTAGAAACCCAAGGCAGATTCTATCTCCAACTCCATCTGCTGCTCACCAGTGCTTGTCCCAGCTCTGCTCTGCTCCCGCAACAGCACGCACAGAGTCTCCTTTCCAAATGGGGAATGAGTTGGAGCTCATTCCACAAGCAGGCACAGAATTAATGGGAGTCCCTTGAGCCTCTTCATTTCCCAACAGTTTTATTGCCTTTAAGAAAATTTTTGTAAAATATAAATACAAAGGCAGAAGATTTACTTACAAAGTTAAAACACAGATCTCCAACATAAACACACAATTCAGAAAATTTAGTTTATGTACAGTTTCAAGCAACTTCAACATATGTTAGTTTTTCAATATTTTACAAGGTACAGAAAAAATAGTTCCAAGTCTTCTTTAAATAAAGAGCATAAAATGTTTAAACATATATAAACAATCCGGTTTGATGCGTGAAAACTCAATTTCACAGCTTTTAAATTACAATATAAAAGTTCTTACAATTAGTTGATGTGTATGGATATGGTTTCATTTATATTACAAACTACTGAATTATATTCAGTAGTGCTTACCTGGCCAAAAGCAGGTAAATTCTGTAAACAAAACAAAACAGAACAAAACATAGTATCACCAAGTGCCTTACCAAATTCTATCTCCCAAAGAAGCCACATGACTTTGATCACAATCACCTAGGGAAAAATAAAAAGGATGTCCTGGGAAATCAGTGCTTTGTAGGAAACAAAGTCAATGTGTGTGTGTGGTGGNAAAACCCATGTGTTCTGAGTAATAACAAACTTATCCCAAAGCCTGTGTGCATTTGAAGAAACAATTCTATAAAAACTGGTTGAAGTTAAAAAAAAAAACAAAGGAAAGAAAAGAATTCTTCCA
The DNA here is from genome assembly GCA_013399015.1 of Galbula dea. Lineage (NCBI taxonomy): Eukaryota > Metazoa > Chordata > Aves > Piciformes > Galbulidae > Galbula > Galbula dea. The sequence continues at coordinate 88,487 of VWZX01009403.1, forward strand.
AAATCCATCCAACTGGAGTTCAGATCTCTTTATATAAAGGAAAGATATTTTCATATTTAATAGTGTCCTTTCTTTACAGAAACAATTGCCTTTGAACACATATACATAAAGAGGGAACTGTACAGAGCACTGTACATTAAATGGCCTGATGGTTCACCAGAGGATGTCGAAGGGAGGCTCCTCGTGCGGATGCAACCAGTGGAGCGAGGAGCCCAGCAAAGTCTTGAGTTCGCTTGTAAACTCTACCAAGTCCAACAGCTCCTTGCTCTCCGGGTTGAAAGCTTCCAGGGCCATAGGGCAAGAGAACAACTGGCTGAGGGAAGTCTGTTTGTAAAACTCTGCCTCTGTGATGGTGACAACTTCCAGGTTGGGGAAGTTGCAGCGGAAGATGCGAGATGACATTTTTAGCCTCTTCACCACATCCGAGAGCAGAAGCCAGTTTCGTGGTCTGGGGAAGCAAAGGAGAAAAGAGGCTCCAATAACTGACACTAAATCACAGGCTTGCTTGCTGTGTGACAAACCCTCCCCAAGTGTGCCCACACAAACAACGCCCCCTGGAATCACGGCCTGTACCCAGGTGGTTGACTGTAACAGATGTGCAGATGCAAATGTATTTGTATTCACAGTAGCAGTGCCTGGAGCTTTGGGGAAAGAGAGGGACCAGGCACGCAGGGGGGCACTGGAGCCTATAGACTAGGCAGGGCTGGTGAGCACAGGCACGGCTCAGCAGACATCCCCAGCAGCTGCTCACATGGCTAAAGGTTTGCCTGGCTGAGCCCAACTCTCATTTAGCAAGTTAGGAAACAGCATAGAGTTATAATCAGAAATTTTCAGCTAATTTGTATCTTGAATATGGTAACAACATTTTCCAGGTCTTTGTTTATTACAAACTATCACAGCATCTTCTGGAAGATTTTTTGTTGTTTGACGTGCTTGAAACCAGTTCTGCTGCCAAGTCTAAGCCAGCAGTCACAGTGTCACACTTTGTCATCTGCAAACATGTGTCCACTCAGCCCAACAGAAAAGCCCATTAAATGAAATTGAGAACACCTTTACAAACATGTTATATCCTAGTTTAAATGCTTAGAAGGACTTGTATTTCAGAATGGTATACCAAGATGCCTGCCTGGGATGAGGGAAGGAACGTGTGTTCAGGAACATGGCATTCAAAACACAGGCCCAACAATTCAGCCTTGCCCTCCCATCCCCTTAGCTGATTTCCAAAAGGCCCAGCACTTCCAGTGTTATCTCAGATAAATGCAAACCCGTTTCCCCACAGACACACACTGCTTCCATGCCAAGCAGATCATCTCAGCTACTTTTACCCCCAAAACTCTGCATTTGTTTCTTACCCCTGAGAGAGACACACTTGAATGTTGTAACAGGGCAAGGGAGGCTCATCTGAGAACTCAAACTCAAACACGTCACTAAAGCCATCTTCATCTTCATCACTTGGGCCAGGAGGATTTGCCAAAATGTCAAATCCAGATTCATCCTTTGGATCTAAATAAAATGGAACAAAGGTGCCAAGTCAGCATTGAAGAGACTCTTGCAGATCTTGCTTTTTCTCTTTCAGTAACGTGATCTGTAAATAAAATAATTTTCCTTCCTTCCTAGCTTCCTCCTCCATAAAAAAACCCAAAACAAGCCCCACAACCACCTCCACACCGCCCCCCCCCCATGCCACATGTTTGGAAAGCCTCCACATCCAAAGAAATAAAGGGGAACATTAGCTCACCACACACAGAGCTGCCATAGAAATCCCAGCACAAACCAGGGTCATCAACACTTCGACCTTGCAGGTCAGTTAAGTACTCTGGAGAGGGGGGAAACAAAAAAACAACAACCACAAAAACATACTGATGAGAACAAAAAGCTGGCAAGTGTGTCACACAATCTCAGCATGCACCCTCCATACCTTCCATCAAAAACCCCACACCGTACTCCTGAGGCACAGGCTACAAACAACAGCATCTACACACCATTCTCACCAGTATTCCTGGAAGATTCCTGTTCTCTTGCATCCTTTCTTCCACCACATCAAATAATGACCCACCCACATCAAATAACCATCCAAGGTCTAACAGGGACAGACCCACTTAAGATTCAGAAGATGAGAGCAGCATTGTACTTTTGTGAAAGATAGGATGTACTGCACTTTTTAGCCTGCACAGTTCTTCTGGACAGCGGCTTCGGGGTGAAACAGCAGCCCCAAAACGATGGAAAAGGTTTTTCCACAAAGATAGACTCAGAAGATCTATTTGAATTCTACAGATATAATTTGGGAGATTTGCTAGTTGAACTGACGAAGAGATCCTGGGGATTCAAGGTGCTAAGAGGTCCAAGGTTTTGTAGCAGAGTCCTGAGATGTCAGTACACTTTCTACGCTGAACCATTTTAAGTACATAACTACTTGAAGTCATTGACTGTGAACACTGCAAATGTTTTCAGAGGTAAATTATTAGGGAATGCAAGTGTCTTTATCCAAAACTAACAGGGAAAAAAATCCTCCAACACCCCAACAAACTAAAACCATGCTAGAACATGGACCTGTTTATAGACAAGAGCCTTTAATATAGCTTTACAGCATTTCAGATACAAAATGAGGCAGATACATGATTCTGTTTAACAAACTTGGCAGTTTTCTCACTTGCATTTCAAGCAAGAACCTGAAGACACCACCACAGCCTGCTGTTCTCCTACCTACCTATCCAATCTGATAGCTGCACAATCCTGCTGGCTTATGAAGTAGCCTCAATTAGAAGGAGGCCCCATGGGTGGCTACGCTTCCCACCTCCAGCCACAGTGTTTTTGCAGGCAGAGAGGGAGCTACCACAGCCTACCCTAATGCTCCTTGGTATGAAACCACCCCCAGCAGGCAGAAGAGACTTTGGGGGGGGGGAGGGGAAGGGACCAGCAATGTGGCCACACACCTGTGAGGAAGGTCTCCATGAGCTCACTGTGGGTCATTTTCACAATGGTCCTCCCAGAGTAGGTCGCAAGCGTTGGATCAGCACCATAGGACAGTAACAGGCGGACGATTTCCAAGTGATCGTTTTCAACTGCATCGTGGATTGGTCTGGGGGAGGGAATAAAACAGATGATGGTGTTCCAGTTCTACTCAGTAGTATTATGCAAATGTGTTTGACAAGAAACTTCTGACTTCAGAGCAAAGTTATTTATAGCATGTAACGCTATTAATACAGCTGCCAATCATCCCACTGTTGGTTTCACTTGTACATCATCCTCTCCCCTTTTGTCTTTTCCCAGTCAGACTGCTTGGGGCAGATATTTCTGTTCCACCTATTGATTGCCATAGGCATTTTGAGGGCCAACAAAATAATGACACCGCTGTAACAGAAAGCAGGAGTTTGCAGGAAGCCTCAACAAACAATCATCTTGCTGCAAGTCACTCTGCTGTTCCAAATCTCTGCCTGCTTAGTAGCGTGCAAGGGCTCATTCACAGCCTGCTTTTGGGCAAGCACCAACCTCAGTTACCCAAAGCTCCTAAAAACCCACCCCCCCCAAACCAGAAACCCCATGTACACAGAGAAGTCAAGAAAATGTGCTGGGAATTAAAACTTTCACGCTCCAGCCTCTTTAAAGAGCACTTGTGAATGTATTTGCAGCACAATTCACCCCTTCTACTGGGGGAAGAGAAAAAAGATGGTATTTTTAGTGGAGTCCACCCAGAATTTGCTGTCTTTTACGCAGCGTGAGCAATCTGTACAAGCTCAGACACGGACTCTGGGAGCCTACAGAAGGATTATTCATTAATACACATGCCTGCCTTTCCAGGTTCAGAATGCCTTATCGCTAATTACAAATAGCATTAACTTTTGCCTTTAAAATTGATTATACATAAGGGGCAGTTGTCTGGAAGTGGAACACATTACCCTTCAGACTAATGAAGATGTGTTAAAATTTCACCTTTTCCTTAGACAGCACTGAGCAGTGATCATGGCAGTTCAACTCCCCTCTACACACCTCTCCCTTTAGGCTGTCCACACCACTGGCCCCCAACAAGGCTTTCAAGCTCTCAAAACGGATGTATTAAAAGGCAAGAGAAGTAAGGAAGGACTTTAGCTAAGATCACACACTGGAAAGCTTTCAGAATGATGTTACAAGGAGAAGTCATCTGGAAGCACAAACCCCTCAACACCATCTACCAACCTGCCAAGCAAAGCTCAGCTAACAACCACATGTGAAATTCTCTCTGCGAGGAGGCCACATCCCACCACTCCTTCTGCCACACGTGACCTCACCACAGCTCTGCTATGGACAGGCATCCACCTGAGCTCAGGGAGAGGCAGATCAAACCAGTCAGAAGAGGAAGGCACACCACTGTTGACCCATCTATCACACAGCACTCCTGGTAGGAGGAATACTCTGATCCTTCTCAAAAACAAGTACAGTCCACGTGTGTTTACTCAAAGTATTTCCCAGTAGATTGTGACTTCAGGTGGTCAACATCTGCCACATATGAAGAACTCTTGCCTGCCCCCATCTTGCTGGAAAGCTGTATCCAGTTTGGTTTTGCCCTATGCTGTATTGAGCTGAGAAGTGTTTGTGGCTTGTTCCCTAAGGAGAGTGCTGCACACCCCAGGCCCCCTCAGGCTGCTAAGCACAGTCCTCCATCCAGCTCATCTCACCTCTCAGACCCAGCACAAGACAGCTCAACATGTGCATGCCTTCACACCACCAGAAAGCCACTTTCAAATGTGAAGACGACCAGAGAGGTCCATGAGGATCACTTGCAAAGGGTCAGCCTACCCCCTCTGAATTTCTCAGGGAAATCTCTAAGGTACCACTGAAACTATCTAACATCCATGAGACAAGCCAGCATTCCCAGAGGCCCCCATAAAGCCCCAGTCTCCCATCTCCACACACTGACTCAGTCCCTCTGCACAGTGACTGCCACACCATCACCTGCCTATGCAGCACCCAGGGACTGGTCGGTGCTAAACGTCCCAGGCAACACAACACGAGAGGTAACGAATAAGAGGGATGCTGACACAGAAGCTGAAGAAGTATTGAATGTTTCTGGCTGTCCGCAAGCATCTTGAGGCCTGAGCTGTTGGGTCATGTCACTTCAAGCATCTACAGTAGGCAAGGTCAGCCTTGCTGTAAAACCTCCTGTCCCCCACTGGGGCACAAAACATCCCCGGCTGAAAAGTCTGACAACAGGCACCAGGAACAGATGAGAGTTATGGCTGCCACCAAGTGCCAGGGATGCTTTTTCTCCCCAACTCTCACGTTACTGGAGTCTTTAACTTTCAACTGTTTTCCATTTCATTTCAGAATTAGGATTTTCTGGCTTTGGGGGAGGTGGAGAATGTTGTGGGTTTATTGGTTGGTGGGTTTTCTTGTTCGTTGTTTTTTTTCCCCTTAAAATGACTTACTTAAGTGGCTTTTCACAGAATCACAGAATGTTAGGAGCTGGAAGGGACCTCGAAAGATCATCTAGTCCAACTCCCCTGCCAGAGCAGGATTCCCTAGACCAGGTCACATAGAAATGTGTCCAGGAATGAATTCAGGATGGTCCCATAACTTATTCCAAACAGCATCCAAATCACCACCCAGTGTTCCGATCAATTTAACGACACCCGGACAAATTTATTCAAGGGTACTTGAGCATTCCTCAGGAAAGCAAAAATCACAACACATGGGCTGTAACCTCAGGGATGGGAACCCCTCTCCCTCTCCAGTGGTCACCCAGCCTGGTGCAGTGGCGCTGACAGGGGCAGAGGCAGTGGAACTACAGCAGAAGGAGATCTTCCTGGGCACAAAAAGGGTCTTCATGGAGGGAAGGGGAAGGAAAGGTACAATAAAGCTATACGGAAGGAGAAAGAATAAATAGAAGGAAGCGAGGGAAGGAAAGAAAACACTGGCAGGGAGTTAGAGTGGAAAAAGGAGATTCCCATAGATAAGGCAGAGGAAAAAGGCAGTAGGAGAGTGCTGACAGACTCTTTTACTGGCTAGCACAGCTTCTTGGCAAGCTCATGAACAGGGCCATACAAAGGCACAGCTACTGGTTTGCTTCTCCTGCACCAGGGTCAGTAGAGGAAGAGAGTATTTTTCAGTGCTGGCAGAGTTTAAACCATCCTCTTTGTAGGATGCAAAAGTGAATACTGGATCTGGTTAACTTCTTCAGATGTGAAAAAAAAGATCCCTGGGAGCCCTCTCCTGAGCTGCTTTGCCTATATAGTCTTTTCCACCCTGAGCATCATGGAAATAAACACTCCCTATCCCTAATGGTACAGTTAATGGTAGTAGAGCTCGTTTCTAAAACAAACCCTTCAAAAGGCCCCAGAAGGATCTGGGGCCATGTGAGAGCTGCAGTATCCTACAGGAGACACATATCTCAACCCTCTCTTGTGTACTGTCGAATTCTTCCTACTATTTTACCGCTACCAGAGTTAGGAAAACATTTCACTAGGGGTTTATCATTCCACTACCAAAACTATAAACTATTTAGATCAGTCAGAGTTTGCTCTCAGCCTTTCAGGCACCACCAGAGTTTTCCTCACTGCAGTAAGAGGTCTAGTAACTTGCCAAGCCAGTACCATTATCTTACCATTTTATTTTCACTCCCTTCTACTCTACCATGCAACACTGCCCCACCAAGAGGCAAAGCACAAGATGCAAGAGGGCTGCCTCTACTTGAAGACAATTAGCTGCTGGAGGGTATCACTCTGCCAAGACCAGCTGAAAAGACACAGGAAGAGAGCCATCTTGGCATGGTCCTCCCAGGGGAAAATAAAAAAATAATGAAAAAAGGCTGAGCTCATCAGCTGCCAGCAAGCAGGATAAAGCAGAACTGCCTGCAGAGAGCACATCTAGCGAGCAAGCCCTGAAGCGAGGGAGAGGGCTGGCTACCAGGCAGGAGATGCCTGTGCTTTTGGCACGTGGCTTTGCTTTTAAAGCATCACCGGTTCAGTTAGAGCATGCTGCAGAGTAAAGAGGAGGAGAACAACGAGATAAGGCCCAAATACATAGGCACTCGTCTTTGCTAATGCCAGGCACCAGGGCATCGAATAAAAAACCTGCAGATGTGGTACTTAGGGACATGGTTTAGTGGCATGGTTGGACACGACTATCTTGGAGGTCTCTTCGAACCTTAATGATTCTGTGAATGCCCCTTGTTGAGCTACTGCACTTCCTGGGGTCTTGTCAGGGAAGAAAAGCCCTCACCTCCTCTTAAGCACGGTCTATTATTATTTATAGATAAGACGATTAAGATAAGAGCCCTTAGTGACTGTGGCACCTCCAGACAGCTCTTAAAGATTTCACCCTGTTCTACAATAATCTTTGATTAGCCACTAATTCAGCAGCAGAGTGCTTGTGTATTCAGGGTCTGCAGGCGCTGCATTTGGAGAGCCACCATCACCACAGAGCTGAAGGGGGAAAACATCAAAGACTGACATCATTTAGCCCAGACAGATGTGCTGTCAATAGGGCAGACAGAGGGACAAGGTGGGCTGCAGGCAGCAGTAGGTGTACACAGTCAGAGCTGAGCTGAGGGAGAAGGGAAGGACTACACCACACCTACACCCCCCAGACACCACCACTGCCTTCTTGCCCCTGTACTGTCTCACACTTGGGTTTGGTTTTTGGCTTAATCAAGATTTCTGATACCATCAGGAACCAGAGGGTGAAAGCCTTAGCTACTTAACTCATGACAGGCTCGCTGCATAGATATCTACAAGGTAACACCGAAGCAAGAGGCTCAGGTCTTTGCCTTCCTTTCAAAACTTGGACAGATGCATGCAAACCCGCCACCCTGACCAGGCAAAACCCACCACACTGACCATGTAAAACCCATCACACTGATAGGTGCACCTGCAGCACTTCAGACAGTACTGAGAGCTGCACGGGCTTTGCAGAACTTTCTTACATCCTTCACGTTCCTGTGGACATTTTGTTCAGACTGAATGAAGCCTTAGCCTCACTTGTCACAACTTTTCAGAGATTGCCCCTTCAAAAAGCTGACCCCAGCGGCCACAGACAGCAAGTAACACAGACTGAAGGTGCAGGCAACTGGGATTCAAGACGACACCCCAGGATGCCACGCTAAAAAACAGTTATCTCCCTCCTCTATGTGGATTGACATTAACTGGCTGAACAGAACCAAACATATCCACTGTTACTGTCTGGAGACTTGGAGGCTTCCAGCATGACCAAAAAGAGCTTTGGATAGTGGGATTGTAAGGGTTGTTAAAAAAAAGCAGTGGAGGGGGAGAAGCCTTTGGTGGTTGGTTAATTGGGTTTTTTTGAGGTTTAAGATTTTAATATCTGAGGTGAACATATTTATATCTAAAAAGCAATACAGCTGAGGAAGATTGACACTTCTTTCCTCCTAAGAGTTAAAGGAGAAAAACTTCGTTGAGGCTTCACAGGATTTGTCTTAGAGGCAGAGAAAGCCTGGCCCTCCCAGAAGGCAGTGGGAAATACCGATCAGAAGTTCCTTACAGAAGCTTCTGCTCTCTGTCCTGCCCAACTCAGGGCAGCCAGACCATCTTTCATCTGTATACTAGATGGCACTTTGGTTTCGTGCTGTCTGTTGGGCAGCTCTTCAAACAAAACACAGCTCTGCCATCAGAAAACAAAGGAACCACAAGCTGAGTTCTGACATTACCATCTATGATCAGATCATCATGGTGTTCATTTCTAAAATGCTTTTTCCACATAACAACTTTTCAGGGCACACAAAGCCAAGTTTCTTTCCTGAAAATCAGTTCCATCTGTGAATCGAAATCAAAGGTGAACTCTGAGCTGGAGGGTGATTAAGACTGGTCTGAAAATTCTTGGGGTTAATTTTCTGTATAGCTTATTCCAGCAAGTGAGACAAAAATCATTTAGGATTCTTTTTATGGCAACTCACTGCTGTTGTGTAGGTCAGATATTCAAGCTGGGAAAATGAGAGGCTGTTTATCAGCCTAGAAAGCTGAGACCTTCTTAAAAAGAAGCGGGAGAAGGAATCTGACAGTCCAGCCAGAGGTTCGATGTTTCTCCAGAAACGTTTCCTTTAGGGGCTGATGGGTCGGTAACAACTGACCATCATGAACTTCTAATGGACCATCCCAGCCGACCCTCTCGGGACTTTTGTTTTCCTGACTCCTCCCTTCCCAAGATAATAAATAAAGAGCTTAAAAACAAAAGAGGCAGACTCTTAGTTATGCTAATTTTACCTCCCTGGCTATTTGGATGTTAATAGTGACTGCGATAAACATTTAAGATAACAAGCTGTAGGAGCCTCGCACAATACAAAGCGACCAGTCCCCAAAATGGGTAGACTGGACCCCGAAATGCATAGATCCGATAATGTTCTGCATATGCTGAGGACACTTTACCCAAGGGTCAGTCCTGCAGAGGTGGTCAAAGAGGTGCTTTAGGAGATGCACAAGAAGCTTTAAAAAAAAAAAAAAAAAGGTGTGGAGCAGTATTTCTGTCTCCACAAAGCAAAAAAAGAGAGGCTCCCTTATCTATTCTGCCAGCACAGGAACTAAGCACCCCTACTGTTCTGTGAAGGAAACATAACAAAAAGGCTAATTCGGGATAAAATACAAAACAATCCAAATATTAAATGAACAAATAGTTTAACAGTTCAGCAAAACAACATTTTGACATAGTACACAGAAGACTCACACACTCATCCCCCTGCTAACAAGGCAAAGCTCACTCTTTTGGCACAGCTCAGAGGACCTGGAGCACACATCAGCAGAGCTGCAGCAGCTCAAGGATCACTCCCCTTCCTGCCCTGCAGCTGACAATTTCACTTGCTCTTAAAATAAAGGACATCTTAGTAAGATGCCACACCGAACTAGAGTCACAACAGAAGTGTGCCCCCATCAGCACTTTATTAACCAGAAAGCAGAGGAGGTCACCACGTCCTGGACGCCTCTGCTCAAGAACCAGCGAGGAGGAGGACATTGTTTAGGAGGACCTTGTCAGCTGTGATCTGCTTTGGGGGTTTCATGCAGGATAGAGGAGGCATGAAAAGAGAGAGGGAAGAGATGCCTCCTCCCACCATCGTGGCCAAAGAAACCACTACCACCGCGGCGGTGATGACCATCTGACACTGGGCTGGGGGTGCTGCTAACCTGGTTCCATCCTGAGCGCTGCAGTTGACGTCAGCCCCGTACTCGAGGAGATGCCGCACGATGCTCAGCCAGCCTCTGGCACAGGCTTCGTGCAGGGCACAGTAACCCGCATTGTCACGATGATTCACATCACACACCTTGTTTTCCAAACAATATAGAACCACTTCCTGGAAAGGGGAGGAAACAACAGATACAGGGAGTTATTGCTTGCTGAGCAGATGAACAGATTTCTCTTCTGGAAGGGGGACAACAGGACAAACCCACAAAATCCCTACAATATGCCTCAAGTTACCCTCTTTCGAGAGGGGTCAGCCAAAAGGAAAAGAGGGAGCTGTTGAGAGCTGTGTTTATTCAGGAGACATAGTGGAGGACACCACTCCCCCAAGCAGCATCGAGAGCGCCATGCTCCACCAGGGCAGTTCCCACAGCTCCCCAGCATCAGCAGTCATTGCAGGGAAGGGAAATGTGCAAATTCCACAGACAGAATTCACAGCTTTCCACTTCTCAAAACTTCCACACAGCTAGCAGGAAGGTTTTTTGTTACTCTTACATCTGCATTTTTTAAGCAGAAAATTCTGCAAGCACACCAGCAGATCCCAGCCGACCTCAGTCTGCTTTTAAAGAGGAAAAGCACATGACTCGAAACAAAACACTTTAAAGACACACAAAGGACACTTTGCTATCAGCAAACAACAACAACAAAAAGCCACCCCAAACCCTGGCTCTGTGAAGATCGGGGGAAATCCCATTTTCACCCACTCTGTTTTTTCCTGCATGCAGAACTAAAGCCAGGCACCAGATTCCAATGAGGAGCCCGGAGCTGCGGGAAGCCATGTGAATTTAACACCATTCATCTTACAGCCAAACATACCAGGGTCCAGAGCCTAGGCTAGACTCAGCTCTATTCTGCTGCTGTGAGGCCTTGGAACAATGACTGCTCCATCACTCAACCAAAAACCTAGGATGGTGCAAATCTTCCTTGATTTGTGTCAGATGCCAAAGAAAAGGGGAAAAAAAACCCAACCCCAAACCACACCACATTTCTAAGTGATGCTCTGTGTATAAAATAGCCTCCAGATTAGTGGCAAGCCATTAAGCTTCCATCTTCTCCTCTCAAAGGCAAAGCAACATCCTCATGGAGGGAACAAGCGTTTGCTTTGCCAAAAGGAGAGAATAAACTAACCACTGTGTGCGATGTGTTGATTCTTACCAGCTCAAAATCGACTGGAAAGCCCACATCCATGCTACAGGTATCCCTGACCCCAGAGCTGGTATCCATGATACAGCATGAAGCTGCTCTTTTAGCAAGCCTTCACTAACCACTCCTAAAGCAGGCAGCTAATGAGCTGCCCATCCCAGGCAGCAGAGCATCCCCCTCACCTGCTGCCAGGATGGAGCAGTCCACCACCTACACTGATGTACCCACCAGGTCAACCTGGGATCTCCACAGTCCTGTCTCTTGCCCATCAGGGGTTCTTCATGTTCCTGCTTACCAGCCCAAAATGGGTTCAGAACAGATGCTCTTTACCCTGCCCTCACTGAAAGCCATAAGAAAGGGTTGTGCAAAATTATACCCTGGAGAGAGGAATTTTCTTCAAAACCAGACCACCCTGCCAGGCAAATTAGCAGATGGATATAGGTAGCAGAAGCAGCTGCTGTATTCAGCTCCACTTTTAGCACGCAGTTACCATTTAAAATAGATTCTGCAACTCAAAAATAAAAGAACCTTTCATCTATTTTTGTGAAAAGGAAAGGCTCATCCTAGGGTGGAATACCTACTAACTGGACCAAAAGGCTAATTTTATTGGGCAATTCTGTCTGAAGAGGCTATAAGAAGAATGTCATTAACCACAAAATGTAACCATAAAGACCATAAAATGCTACATTGTTAATTAATTAAATGCCTCATTAACTTTTTTTAACATGATTTATTCAATTTACAAAAAAAAATAAAAAAATAAAAAAATAAGCCATCTCTGCTGAATCCAGGAACAGGCAGAGCCACAAACACACCTTTGGTTTCAGAAGGATCTCTGGCTAATGTCAGGGAAAGGCTGTGAGAGAGTGCCACGGGGAAATGTAATGCCTGTTCAGGTGCTCTATTTAAATCAGCAATCTGAAAATCACTTGCAGTTAATCCAAAGAGCCAAGCCAGCGTGCCACCAGCCAAGACACACGCCACCACTGCTTCTGCTGCCCACAGCTGGGTTAGCCAAACTGCAAGCAGCAGCCTTAGAAGGTGCGCACAAATCCTCACCTATGGAGAGGTGGCTTTGGCTTTAGTCTCTCCCACCTGTGCTCTGCAGCAGCTCCTGCCCCTTCTCCAAGGGAAGGGGTCAGCATCCTCCTGCTCGTACCTCCCATGGTCTGCGCACACCTGCTGCCACCAAGCAGCTCTACTCCCCTCCACCCAACCTCAAAACACCTTTGCCCACTGGGTGAGGCACTGTCTGTTGAGCTATAACGTTCCCCCACAGCACCACGCCAAATCCCAGAAGTGATGCTTGCTCCCAGGAGCTGTGCAAGGGCAGGCTGATGCTCAGCAGGTTCCTGATCCTTTCCCACTGGGGACCGAGGGCCAGACTCTCATGTGAAGCATCCCCAGGGCAAACCCTCTCCCCCTGCCTGGAAAAGCCCTGTCTTTCTGAGTGTTTAAACCCCCCTGGAAAGAAACACCATCTTTCGCCCACCCCATCACACACTACACATTCCTCTAATTTCGCTGCCTTCCCAAATTCACCACAGAACTTTTCAAGTCCAGACACCCACTAAAAGGCAGCACAAAGACAGCCAGTGTTTCCTCTCTGTCAAACTCATTACGCAAGCCTTTTGTCATTTTTTTCTCCCCAAAAAAGGACTTTACACTCCCTATAATTCCCCCTTCACAAACAGTAAATTACAGTTCTAAGACTACTATTATCTCAAGTCATTTATTTCAAATGGGGAAAACAGAATGGGCTTGAGAGCATCCATACACTGGCAGGGGTTGCTAACATCCTCACGAAGCAAAGCCTCCTGCAGAAACCTAGCTAAGGAAAGGCAAAAGCTTCACACCAGCTTCAGCAGGGTTTTGGCTTAGTATGGATTTCCAGAGCTAAAGACAGCTGCACTATCTTGAAGCAGCCTTGTTGGCTGCAGCTATGCAATTCATCTGACCAGACACAAGCCGCAATTGTCCTTCGACATTTCACTCTCATGTCAGCTTTCACCTTGTGTCCTCCTTCCCGTAACCATCTGGGGCAGATCCACACTGTGTGACTGAGACTAGGGCAGAGCTACCTCAGCTAGCAACATTTGGGCTCCCTGTGGGTCCAAAAGTGCTCTTTACAGATCCCCAGCACCACTGCACGGCAAAGGTGCCAGCGCTGGCTCGAGCTTTGGGGTGGGATCCCTGCTGCAAAGGCAGGCAGGCAGGCTGCCAAGGGCAGGCACAAGCTCAGCCAGTCTCAGTTGGGCAGAGCTGCTGGTGATGTTCTGCCCCATACAACATCTCTGCTGCTGCCAGGGCTCGACGGTGCCCCACAGTGCCAGAGCCGCTTCCGTCCTGCGTCAGCACTCGCTGTCCCTTTGCAAGCCGTGGCCCTGGTGATGCAGACTTGTCTACCCCCCCTGCAACCAAGCTAGCAAGGCGCCACAGGGCTGCCCACTGCCACTACAACAGCTGTGAGAAGCCCTCACATGCCCATGAGCATCCAGCAACTCCCACTTAAGCCATCAGCCCCCAGTCACGGCACTGCAGCAATCCAAGGCTGCTGCCTTGCTAACAGAGACAGCAGAAAGCAGATGTGTGCAGCTGCCACAGGCCACAGACCAGCACATTAACTTGACCCATCCATTTTTAATTTATTTATTTGTTTGCCTGTTTATTTCTTTATTATAGAGGAATTTGCAACTTCTTGACCATTCTCGTTTTTTCTGGAGACAGGAAATTCAGCTTCCTACTAACCGCAGTAGTCTGGTTGCTAGCAAGAAAAACACCACAGCTACAGAGCTTCCACGACAAACCATCGCAGCTCACCACAGGCCAAACGAGCCTGGACAGCACAGCACAGCCACCCACCACTCCAAGCGTTGAAATACACAGAGGATGCCAGACCCCAGCAGCAGCTCAGGTCCATGGACTAGGCTCTCCTCCCTGCTCTGCGTGCCTCTCCTGTCCCGTGCTCCACTACCACCAGGACTCACTGCTGCCCTGTCAATGCCAGTTGAACAACTAAGTCAAACAACTGGAATATTGAAGCCTATATAAAAGCTGTGCTCACTTCAACTTTTGGGTGAATTCAAGTCAGAAAAATCAAACTCTCCGGTCAGCTGATAATGGGAAACCATGCCTAGCCCACAAGGTTACCCTAGGACCTTAGTGAATTTACCCTTGCCTTAGTCAGCTTGGGCACCTCCAGCTTTCTGCAGCCAGCCCACTAACGGGCAATGCTGCAGAGCACTCCTGCTACCAGCAAAGCGACACAGAGAGCCCTTGGCCCCTGCTGGAGCAAGACCTCAGCCCACTATTAAGTCCTGGAGTTGCTCCCACTGAGCTGTGCTCAGCAGAGCACAACAGGCACAGAGAGCCAAGAGCCAGAGCACGCTCACCCTGACAGACATGGTACAGGAAGAAAACACAGTGATAGCTTGGAGCACGTGCTACAACACATTTTGATTTTGGATCCATAGGAAATTTTAGCTCTGCAGGAAGTTAAATCATTTAAATTAGGGAGATTACCATAGCAACGTTGTAACAACCATTTCTCTTCCTCCTACCTAGAGATGAAGTGCCCTGGGTTAGAATAAGCCTTTGTCTACGGGAACCAAAACCTTTCCAAAAAAACCTGCTTTCCAAGGAGAAAGGGCCTTTCTCCACACAGAGTCCACCAGCTCTACAAACGGCATTTAAAGATCTCATCAAAGCCCTGAGCCTGGGTGGGTCTGAGCTGGGTCCAGGCTGATGCCATCTTCCAGCATGAGTTTCAAGCCCAGCTCCAAGGTCCAAGCAGTCTCTTCATCACCAAGGTGAACCCTGCAGCTGCACCAAAGGCAGCAGTCTCTCTGTCCCTCTCTGCAACGAAACACCTCCTTGCAGAAAGAGAAGTTGAGCAACAGCAAGGCTCATACCTACACACCCATATTTCCCCAATAAAAGCATGCTTCAAAACAGCAGAGCTAGGGGACTCATCAGTTCCTGATGTTGGTAGCCACAGGGGAGCTGTTTCACTAGACAACATTGTTCCAGCTCTGCCGAGCAGCTCCAGACTCTGAGCATCAAAGCATGCCGAGCACTCCCTACCAAGCATCTGATCATGCAAGAGGACACTCCAACAACACTACATCCTGTGTCATGCACTAGGTACTCCCTGGTGAAAAAGAACCCAAAAAATAAAACCCTTCCCCTGAGCTACGTGCTCTTCACAAACAACCAAAACAGAAACTGTACAGCTGGTTAGAGAGCACCATGAAGACCACGTTCAAATAAATAAATAAATATCGAAGACATTCATTGTGTTTGCAGATGGCTTACACTTAAAAGCAAGGGTTGCTAATAAAACTTCACCCTCTGCTCCTGCAGACACACAGGATGCTGCACACCTTGTGTCCCCACCAGCTGACCCAACAGTGGTGAGGACCCACTCCTGCAGCAACCTGCCCCAAGACCCCAAATTTCAACAACCCAACTCAAAAGCTGTTGCTTCACCAAATGAACTGAAAAGAAGATTTAAACTTTGGAAATTAAACAAACAAAACCAGAAAAAACCCAAACCATCATCCCACAGAGGCACTGAAGGACCCTTACCTCGTACCCCAGACGTGCCGCCCGCTGGAGCAGCGTTTCCCCCGCGTTCTTATTGACAATAAGCCTCCGCGCTTCGGGCGGCATGGGTCGGCTTGGGATCGTCTCCTGAGGAGGGCTTGCAATGGGCAGCTGTGTGAGCTGTGAGACAGGGAGCAATGAGGGAGCCTGCTGCAGACGCTCATACAGCTTCTGCTCGTAGGGCTTGGTTGGAGAGGAGTCGCAGTCTGAAGGAGGCTCTGGTCGCTTCCTGACCTTCCTTGTTACCGTGACCTGTCAACACCATTATTGTGGGTTGGGGTGGGGGTTTTTTATCCTCTTTTTTTTTTTTTTTACAATTCAGCAATGGGACTATATTTTGCCAGCAAAGAATTACACTTTTTTCTTTATATTTAATATTTAAGAAGGACCCACTACAGCTTTTAAGCGTGAGATGCCTCCTCACCCCCTGCAACAATGCCTTTAGCTCAGGTTAAGGAAAGCAAATGCAAAATGTACAAAGCATCCACAGACAAACGTGAAGGCAATCTCCACTATCCTACATGCACAACGGCGCATTAGTGTTAAGCAGGCTGGCTCTGCCTTCTGAGAGGCTGGTAGACAATTAAGTCTAAATAAGGTACCTTATCTTCAGCATTTTCGATATCTGTGGTGTCATCCCCTGTCAGAGATGACCTCCTTCTCCTTTCCTGCAGTGCCAAGTGTTTTGTTTTACACTGACGTTTCCCTGATGGCTTCTCACACCCGCTATATTTCTGCAGCAGAGATGCGTGCTGAAAATCCTCCTCTTCGTCTGTGTACAGCCCATCTGTCTTCCGGCTTTCTTTAATTTTCTGCTGTTTGGCAGCCAACCTCGAGGCTGGAGTACAGCTTGGCTGAGCCTGCCTTTTGCTGTTTGCATTGGTGGATGAAAGGCTCTTCATGTGCGGAGACACCGGGAATATGGGCAAGCCTGAACGGGAGGAAAGGAATTACACGTTGCGTGGTGTGTTGAAAGGAAAACACATCGCTAGCACTTAATAGGAGCTCCTCCACTACTTAAGAGATCTACCAATTACACTTCCAAATCATTAATATTTTAAAGCTTTCCTCATTCAAACTGTCAACCAGCATCTTGCCAGTTCAACCTTACAGAAACAGCTCCAACACTCAGCTAGAGGAAACACCCCGAGCCAGGTGCACGGGGTACCACCAAGGCTCTACCATGCCGTGCCCACGTGGGCTCGGCACTGTCACAGCCCAGCCACCGCAGGCAGGGTGGAAAGCCACCGCCGTCCTGCATCGCTGGGGGAAAAACTCACCTCCTTACCTGGAACTGCTTTATCTGCAGGGGAACCAACTCCTCCAGCAGCCTGGGCCCCCACTGGGCTTGTCCACCTTTGGCTAGGTGTGGTTGGAGGGCACATATAGGGATGGCAGGGGAGGAGGGGAAAGCAAAGAGAGGCAGGAGTGTGGATGAGTTCTTGATGGGACAGCACGAGGGGGAACATTGAGCTTAGCCCTGAGACAGCAATAAGACAGGGAACATCTGCTTGGCAGCATTTTCACTTCAAACACAGACCAAGAGAAGAAAGGCCACTCAAGGAGATCTCCTTACAGAGGTCCTGGGCAAACTCTCTGTCAAAAGGTGCAGGGATTTTTACAGGAAAAGCAATTCTCTGTGCCCTCCCCCAAGGACTCTATCCAGAAGTGAGACCAGATAGCCCTAGGACATGCTCTGCCACCTCGGAACGATACTAGCAGGGCTGGGTTTTCTCTACGGGTTAGCTCTAACAAGCCGGATCCCACAATCTGGGCCACATGCAAACAGCATGGTTAATTTTTGGTGTCTTTTTTTTTTTTTTTTTAAAGGCAGGTTTACAACAAAACAAGGACAGGAAAGATGACTTTTTATAGTCTGAATTTCCCTTGGGAAGATAATTGAGGCGACCTCAGAACCAACTCCTCAGCAGAAAAATTAAAGGTTGCTGGAAAGGAAGGGACACTTCAACTGAACACTACCACACCCCTGAGGGAAGGTGTGGAAAAAAACCCTGAGCACTTGAAAGAGGCTCCCTTGCTCCAAGAAGTCTCCAAAGTGATGCTACTTTCAGAACAGAAGAGATGGCAGAAGCAAATAAGGCAGATGCTCAGAGAAGAGACCTTTATTTAAAAGGGACCCAACCCAGAGCCAGTCAGTAACAAAAGAAAACAAGGTCTAGAATCCTCTTGGTGGGCAGCTTCACAATTTTGTCTTCCTTTAGATAGATCTGTGAAAGCAACTTGCAGCAGACTTTCTAGATTAAAGATGAAACCAGAAATCCCTCAGTTCTTTCAAGCCTCCTTCTAGAAAAGGATGCACACCAGGGCTTGCCAAGCAGATGTCAGGGAGTTTACAGGACACACAATGATGTGCAGATTGCTCAGCAAAAAAAAACCACTCAGATTTTGAGACTTTGCAATCCTCAAGGAAGGTGCCCAGCTGCAGGCTGAAGCCTATGGATGCAAGGCTGTCTTTCCAGCTCTGCAGACAGCATAAAGTAAGGAGCGTGTAATTCTCCTGTTCCCAGCTACCTAATTGGAGTAGCAGGTGAAAAGCCCAATCCCAGTGCAGAAGTATCATCATGATCTCTTAATCACTTGGTAAAATAAACCCAAAATACTCTGAAGATGGAAAGCAGCAGTGATAAGATCTGGTGAAAGCAAAGGGAAGTTAGAAACTACTGCATGTAGAAAAACTAGAATAGAAAGGGAAGAAAAATTAAATAAAAATAAAATCACAGGTCTGGAGAAGGACACGAATACCAAAAGGATGAAGGTTAAAAAAAAAACACAGGAAGAGAAGCCTATCTCAAAGAACTGCAGGCTTTCCCACACGGGGAGGCCAAGGCATTAAACCCAGAAGTTTATTTACTACAAAAAAAAGTGTCCTCTAACCTGCAAGCTCCACATAAACTCTGTGCTCCACTCTGACCCTCCAGAGTGGTGACAGCAGGTACCACACTAACTGGGCACTGTAGCCAAGAGATGGAAAGCACCAACACTATAGCCAGGAGCTTCAGGATCAGTAATATTGCAAGAGGCCAAAACTATCCAGAAAAAGCCAAGCATCAGCTTGGGAAATGCAAGATGCACAGGCAGAAAAAGGCAAGTGATTAATCCTGGAGTCCCACCCCACCTTTCTGACCATTACATACATGAAGGCAGCAGAAAAACAAGAGAGGACTACAATATCCCCAAATATCCACCAAAAAACCCCAAACCCTAAAAAAACCCAACCTAAACCAAAAACCCGAACAACCCAGACCTCCAACTGATGTGGGCTGTGGTGAGTCTGACTCAGAGCAGGACCTGCCTCCCTTTCCACAGGAGCAGGCTGCAGAGAGGTCCACATGGAAAAGCAGCTGTTGCCGCATCACCTGAATGCTTCCTTGTTCAGCTCCCACCCTGGCAGCTGCCTCCCTTCTGTGCCTGCCAAGCCAGTGGCTGCTGTGCTGCCAGCAACCCAAGACAGCTCTGAGGGACAGACAGCAGCTTTCCCTTTGGAGGAGAGCCTTCCGGTTCCTCTCCTCAGGGGTTTTGTTTTCACGTGGTCCAGGTTTTCTCCTGGAGATAGAGGAGCAGCTCCTGCTCCCTGGGGAACTGTCACAAGTGCTGGCTACTGCACTGTCAGCAGCGCTGGGAGGTTATTGCTCAGCTGGGACCCTAGCAGGGACTGTCCTCCTGCTTTGGCCACAGGTCCAGGCAAGTGTCATGATGCCCTGAGGTTGCAGACATCCCCGGACCAACTGCACCCTGGAGACCTAGCACATGCAATGCCACCTCATCAGCAGGATGAGGCAGGGCCCCGAAATTATTTCAGGCAAGCCACATCCTGGCTTTCACGTTTCTGACCCACAAGTGAGGCTGCAAGGACGTAACAGCTGGAAGAGTCAGTAGGGAACATTTCTAGTGGCCACCATTTAGTCACTCAGCCAGCAGGCACTGGTGGGGGGACAACGACAGAGGGGTGACAGCTAAGTGGCAATTTACAATCCAACACATGACATCTCTCACACTAAAATCCTGGATTGAACACACTGGAGCAACAAACCCAAAGTCAGCACCCTCAGCCTTTATGGAGATTTGCAGACTAAGGAAGGCTTCATGGGTGCAGGGGCAGAGCTGGCTGCCCTGTCCCAGCCTGCTTCTTGAGATACAACCAGCTTCACAGGTAGTGCTTGGGCAGTGGAAACACCTGTCCTGAGCCCCAAAGAAGTAAAAAAAAGAAAGCTTCAAGCCAAAGGGTAGTATGGACAGTGTCTGCTTGTTGAAGAATTAAAAGTGTGAGGACTAGTCCCAGGCAAGGAGAAGCTGGAAGTCTCTATCCCCATACGACTGTCATGTAGAAGATCTTGTGACGCACAAAGGGGAAAAATGTCTTTGTCCTAGCCAGCTAAGAAAAGGCAAGTCAAAGGCATACACTTCAACAAGGCTGGAGGAGCATCAGCAAAGGGATCTGGTGGATCTCCAGTGTCTCTGCACTATGAATGGTGACACATAACACAGTCAAGGTTTATACTTTTGTCAAGAGTTTCCAAAACCGAGAGTTTTTTCATAGCCATGGGGCAACTGAATCTGAATGCCTTTGGGAAAGGTGCATAAACCAGGAGCCACCTCTTTTTCCTTCCTGATGCCTGTCACTGACACAACAGTCATTGCAGGGGAAAGCTAGAGCATCCTTACACAATGTTGCTTCTTGTCAGTGACCCTCGTTTAATCTCCACAAGGTATCTCTTTCTGGAAGTACAAAGAGGAGCAAGTGATGGGCAGGGATGGTAGAGCGAACACTGTGCTCACCAAGGCAGCACATAAAGCAAGAGAGTAAGATTCCAAGCTCCTTTTAAACTAAATTTTGATCTCCTGCTCCACAAATCCCTTTGGAGAACCTTCCCCATCAATAAACATCAACATTTGGGGGGTTCTGTCCTCAGATAATCCTACCAAGGAGAAAGATGTGTGAGAAGCTTTAGGACAGAAGGCAAGCTGATATTTTTGCCTCTGAGATGTTTCAGAGATGCTGCCCAGAAAAACTTTATCCCATGTGGGATGACCTGGACTTGGTCCTTTCTATGACACAGGATGAAAGGATCCACCCCCCTTGTGCTTCTCTCTTTTGAGGGAGCCTCAGCTAAACGACAGGTTACACCAGCTGTAGAGTGAATGTCTGCTGGCCTGAAGAAGCTCTCAGGTCTGTGAAGGAGGAAGGAGCCCGAATGTCCACCTCAGAGCTCCTCCTCCCAGAAACAGCCTTTCCTTAAAAGCAGGCAGAGGATTTGGAGTGTTCAGATAAGAGGAAGGAAGAAAAGTATTTTCAACTTTTTACCTAAAAAGCCAAAAGATGAGACAAGGGCTCCCTGCTGTACCCAGAGGAGATGGGGATTCACAAAGAGGTGCAGGGGATGTACAAGGGAGCTTGGCCACGTGGACTGCATGCTGCCACTCCCCAACAGTCCTCCAACCAAACTACGTCAGCAAACGCCACAGGGAAAGGGGAGAGGCAGCCCAACAGACAGATCAGCATGCCCAGGGGCTGAGGGCAGAAGAGTGACCTTTCTGTCCAAAGGCAAATTTGGCAGGTTGCCTCCACAGGCTCTGCCCCAGGAGAGGGAATGGGCAGAAAAGGAGGAGAGGATGGGGAATAGGAGGAAGCAGAGCGAGGGGGAAAGAAGACAACAGAAACAGGTCAAGGAAAGTGGACATGGCTGCGCTCTGAGGAAGCGATTCCTTAGGAGAGATCAGCAGGGAAGATCTCTGCCAAGGGGCCAGGGAGTGGGGCCCACGGCGGGGTACAGGACATGCCCAGGAATAACCACAAAAGCATCCTCTTCTGGAGGAGGGTGAGCTTTGCTCTTTGAGCATAAGCTCTGGGAATGGAAGGAAACCCAGCAGTGCTGAGGGTGCTGGAGGTGTTGTGTTCCCGACACCAGGAGTTGCTATCTGTGCTGACACTGCTCCAGAGGGTCCCAGCGCCTCAACCCCTAGGCAGAGTTGAACATTCCTAACACCAGCTAGCAGCCTGTTTGCTCCCTCCCTCACCCAGAAGCATACCTGTGCTGCATATATCCCCCCTCCCCCCCAGCTCTCCTCTAGAGACAAACTTCATCTCCAGGTTAAAGCCAAAACACACACACACATACACAAACACATTTTCTTGGCTGCCAACTGTCAGCTACGGTGCAATTCTTAAAGAGGCAGTGTCAGTCCTTACACAAATGGACATCTACAGAAATATATATATATATAAAAATTAAAACAGAAAAGACAAAAAAAGCTGTCAACAACTCCTTCACATCCGTGGCACCATGCGTCACTGTAAATGCTAAAGCCAGCTGGTTTCCCTAGTAGTCTCTGCATACCTTGTTCATTGTCACTTGTTCTGAGGGACTCTTCAGACCAACTTCTATTGCTTTTGGCCTCTGACCTTTTCTTGGTGTGCCTTTCTTCTGTGAAGTCTTTGACCTTTGCAGTGGCCTCTGGCTGAACAGCCTCAGCTAAATCTTTCCTGCTTTGCCGGCCCAACTTGCCGGACGGGGATCTCTCTGGTGACACCTGCTGCTCCCACAGTTCCCTAAGATGCTGCAGGTGACGCTGCTTTTTGGGATGGAGCCCTGTTAATTCAATGCACACCTTCAGGTTGGTCACCTCATTACAATTGGGCTCTTCTAAGTGGTTAGAGGAATTGTTTGTCATTTCCCTCTCAGGCCAGTCATCTAATGGAAAAATAACTAAAAATTAATCAAAAAGCCCCCTCAACTTAAAACAAAAGCTACATTTCACTTTCGGGGCATATAGTCTCAGCTTTAGCACCACACTATGCATTTTAAAGGTTTGCTCATTAAGGGGTTACATGCACTACAGGAACTTTGCACTGCTGTGGCTACAGTGTCCAACGACTCGTGCTTTACCCTTACATACCAAGCTTTTTTATATATACATATATATACACACACGTATATATACATACATATCTATATACAGGTATCTACTGTTAAGTGAAATGACAGTGCTCACATTAGGAATTATCAAGTTCAAATATGGAAACACATTAAGTCAAAGGGACGTTCCTTTTACAAGACATTCCTTGAGAGAGGCCAAAGCAACAAAAGAAACCAAAATGCTGTCTTACCTTTGGAGTTCTTCTTCTTTTTTGCTTTTGACATAAGTTCATCCTGCAGTTCATCCACATAATTGTCATTTTGGCTGCCATCATTTTGCACCCTCTCACCAGAGTGTTTACGCTTCCTGTCCAGACGTGGACATGGATATTGGCCAATCTCTTCCGCTGGCTGGTCTTCCCCTTTTTCATATATAGAATGTCTCTCTAAATAACATTTCTCATGTGCGAGATCTTTCTCCTCTGGAGTTTCAAGAAAGTGACATTGGTTGTTTTCTGTACTAGTAAAGTTACCTGAAGATAAAACAAAACAAAACAAAAACACACCACAAGACCTAATAAATACCAAATAATTAACTGTAAGAAAGCTAAGCTCTTGCATCTCTTCAGAGTCACCTCCATCAGGACTTATGGCTCACGAGGCATGCAAATAAACACAAAACTGTACTTCAGAATGTGTCTCCTCTGCTCAGCCTAAGGCAGTAGTTTTCTCAACAGTCAAGAACAAAAATCCCAAAAGCAGGATACTTGTTTTTACATTAATATAAGCACAATATTCACAACACTTGTATCCATAGAAACATCACAATACACAAAAGCACAGACCCTTTTCAGAAAGCAACCCCCAAACCTGTGCTAGCTAATAATCCAATCTCCACTTTGCAATGACTTCTGGTTTCAGAAATACCTTCTGCTTCTAAGAAAAATATTTGTCTTTTGCACTAATTCCTAAACCTTCCCTAACCTCTCACATCAAATTGCAGAGCCTGACTTAAAAGCACTCGTCCCTTCCTCTGGAGATACAGATGGGATACGGAGCACGCACGCACGTACGTGGGAACACCACCAAGAATAGCTGTGATATTTTGCAAAAAGCACTACTCGAATCCAAGGTTATAAAAAGGCTTCCTCACTTCAGTAACCAGCCAGCCACTCTACATCACATGATCTCTGCCACCTCCTTTGAAAAAAGGCCTCACTTTTTTTTTTCAGGGAGTATTTCCAGCAGCAGCGAGTCAGAGCGCTTTGAAAAGCTTACTAGAAACTAGTCTGACAAATCAGCCACAAAAACACCCCATGTTGCCATGCTTGCCTTTACTTCAGCTTCCCCTCTCCAGGATTCCCCCAAATTTAGAGACAGCTTAAGTAATTTTAAATGTATGATGCTTGACTTAAAACAACACTTCAGCATCATCTTTTGGTTTTTGGTTTTTTTTTTTTCCCTTGGGTTTAACCAAACTCACCAAGGGATGGTTAAGCAGACACGCAGTACAGGCTGCAACCTCCTATTTCATCAGCCTCCTATTTACAGTTCTCACAAACCACTTGGTTTTCCCACACCTTGCAGCCCTCTTGGCTAACCAATACTCTTCCTGCATGCCTGCTGCTGTTTGGCAAACTCTCTGTATGCTCTGTCCTACTTCCCCGTGGCTCACTGTCCCTTTACCTCCTCCTTGCCCTTCCTCCTTCTCCCACTTCGCTTCCTGCAAACACATCTGCTGGTTTCCTACCTGGACTCCTGACAGCTCCCTTTCCCTTCCCTCCCACTGATCCTCCTTCTCCTTACTCAGCCTCCTCCTTCCACACAGCCTGGCCTTCAACTTCTGCTTCTTCCCTGTTGCCACATCAGACATGGCTACCCTGCAGCCCCTTCTCCCTTCCAAGACCCTCCCACATCAGCATCCAGGCACTGTGAGCCGCTAGATGCAGCCCAACTCTATCCCAGCTTATCTTGAGGATACCTTTGCTACAGCTCTGCCAACATCTGGTTTCACAACTGCCCTTGAAATACCTGTTGTTAGCAATGGAAGTCTGAGGGGCTAAAAAAACCTCAAAACTACTCTGGTATCAGAGATTTTTTTTTTTCCTTCACCACCAACTGGAAGTGGCTCCAAGCAGCACTTAGGGCTCTGGAGACATTTGCAGGTACCACAAGACAAGCCCAATGTCATTTTTACACTGCTTGGGAAGCTGCCTGCAGGGCTGCTTTATAAAGCAGCAGAAGGTATTGGGCCAAGAAAAATCAAAACAAAAGTTGACTAGTTCCAGGCGAGCAGGACGCTGGAGCCATTCTGCTAGTTGGCGAGGCTCCTCTCCACAAGGCTGTCTGGCCAACACCTGCTCCCTTCAAGACTTTAAAATGCAGTTTGTCACACTTCAGCCAGCCAGCAATGCTGACATGTTCCAGAAAACAGGCATCTCAGCTTACTAGGACTATGCTTCTAAATCGCCAGCGTCCCCTCGCACCAGAATGAATCTGACAACACTTTGTGCTTGCACATCTGGCAGGAAGATGCTACCCAACAGCTGTACCCTATAACCACACCAACAGCACCGGCAGCCCTGTTCCACACACAGCATAAAAGGAGCTGGACCAGCCACGTTTTAAGTCTCACTTTAGAACCGCCTCTCTCAGATTTCATTTCACATGTTTAATGCCATCTGCCACTCTTCCCCCCTTTTGTAAGGAAACATTACACTTCACACGCTCAGATTCCCCAAACAGATCAGACAAAGGCATTCTCTGCCTGTTTGTGTAGCCTTCGTGTCTCCAGCAGTACCAGCAGCTACACACGGTGGTTGATGCCACGAGAGTCACTACATCGGGACAGCTTTCCTGCTCCTCACGCTGTCTGGCCTGATGAAATGCAGGCACATCCTGACCAATTCCCAGAGAACCTTTTGCAGGGTCAGAGGAAGTAGCAGACTGTAAGGGCGGGGATTTGATGGTCTTAATCTCTGGGACTTGCAGGAAACAGCAAGCTAATTCCAGCCTGCCACCACTGACAGCGACCCGCTGCCATCTCTATCTGGGAGAGGACTTGCCACAGGGATGCTGAACGCTGCTTGCTCAGGCTGTCTGTGCTACAGAATAAAAAAGGAGGGCAGAGACATTTGCTGTAACCTTGCTAACAGCTCGCCCTTGTCAGCATTTCTCCAGGGCTTCACATGTGGAGGAGAACAGCACGCACCTCTTGAAGCTTATCCATAAAGCCCTCGCTGCCAGTGGCTCTGCTCTGTGACACCTCTGCCTCTGCTCTCCAGTCACATCCAAAGGGGACCCCCTCAGGTGACCAGAGCTACATCTCCTTGGCCACTGAGGTAGAAAACCCTCTCGAGGTCTGCTCGCCGAAATCCGTCCTTCTAGACACGGTTAAGACCATTAGAGAAGCGACTTCTCCAGGTGTTAATCTGCTTTGTGTAATCCTCCCGCACCAACAAGGGAGGACAGCGATGGTGAATCCAGGGAGCCACACAGGACATGTCCTTGCCGATTTGCTCCACCACCAATGCTCCCTGCCTCTTCTCCAGCTGGATGTTCACCGCCAAAGAACAAAGGTCAGTCGTCGTTCGGGGACATAATGTAACCCACAGGCTGACTGGCTCCTCGCACAGACGCACTGCACACCCAGAGGCTCTTCCCCTCGGCAAAGCAGCGACCGCCTCACAGAGCACAGGCTCTATTAAGATTTTACCACCAGATTCCACTGTGTCCTCAAACTGTTTTGCAAGCAACCCTGATCAGACAGGATGTCTCCCAAAATGAAGACATAAATGTCAACATAAGGCTCAGAAACATAAGAGTATCATGCACGCTCAACAAGGACAAGGAGAATTTATTTGGCTTGAATCCTCCCCCCACTGCCCCACCATGTATCCACAACATCCTTCTCTGGGCCTGAGGCAGAAAACAACAAGAAGATACTTGGTGTTTTCGTGTCATCGTTATTCAAACAGCAATGAGGTAGCCAGAAAGAGAGGCTAAATGCTGAGTTCTCATAGCAACACACCTCTATGAGTAAGGAGGTTCAACTCAACGTGATCCTTCCTCAAGCCTCCAGCCAGTCTCACACCAGCTGTGAGAACCAGCACCAAGAACTCAAACCATTTCTCACTGTCCTACCCAACTAGAAACAAGGGAAGAATTAAGTTCTTCTCATATAGTTCTGCCTGAAGCAGTATCTCCTTCGTGTACAGGTAACAATCTCACAAGAAACAGTTACGCACATGCACAAACACGCTACCAGAAAAAAAAAAAAACAACTTTCCTTCATTTTTCCATCTTCCTGTTGCTGTCTGCTGCTCGAGACCAGGCCCTCCCATGCCATGCAAACAAGGAAACACATCAGTGTTTAAGCTGCAATTCTTTTGTTCCAATAACATGGCAGCTAAAACCAGCCTTTCCTCTTCCCTGGAGCGACCTCTCATTGCATGCACTTATGCAAGTCACCCTTTATTCATCCTAGGACAGTAATCACCAGAACTCAGTATTCAGCATGGAGAACACAACAACAGTAAGGAAGTCTATAAAGCTACCTTCAGTATTCAATTCTGAGTATCCCATGGGGCACAGGGAACCAAGCTGATTTTATTTTTCCTTCCAAGTATCTCTGCCTGGGAGCTTCCCACATTTCTTTCTCTCTGCCCAAGCCTACCTACCACATTGGACAAACAAGCAATCCACATGTTCCCTGCACAGACTTCTGTCTTTTCATCCCTTTTTTCTTTTTTTTCTCTATGTCCATTGGCAGAAGGGTGGTAACTGACCAGGGCAAAGGACACGTTTATTGTCTCCATCTTTCATTTGTTCAGGTATACTACACACAACCCAGCCAGGAAAGAAAAGCAGCAGATTATTATGCAAAAGGAGACCAGCACCCTCTCCGACCACGAAGATCAGTTCTAAAGGCTTTGGCACATTGCACCATTTACCTTCACACATAAGAAACTCCTTTAACTTTTCCCCCTGTGACCTCTGCATTAAGATCAGGCTTTTAACATACTGGGGTTTATTTCTCCCAGCTAAGACTTAAATGGGCAGTGTATTCCCCCTAGAAAACCAGATAAACAGGTAAACTCATGCTCTCTGATCAAGAAATTCACAGCTTGGAGAATATATTCAATCTTTCACACTTGGCTATGATTTTCAAGACTACGAGAAAAGCTTTGTTATGAACTGACAGGCGATCATCACAAGCCCGTATCGATGCGCGTGTCTGTGCCAATAGCTTAAATCACTCCATCTCTGAACAATCCTATGACTCATGACATATGCATCCCATAATTTATCACGTTTGTGCTATGGAAATGCACCGGAGCAGCATCGCCTCAGCAACCTTTACAAGTCACCTTGGCAACAAAGCAGCTTCACGGCTGCTCTGAGGACGCCCAACAAAACCTAAACGAGATGGGAGAGAACTAAAGCACTTCTACTTTACTCCTTGGCTTTAATTGCTCATTAATTAGCTAGCACAGCTATCTCCCTTAAATCAGGCTTTCTCTAAAAAACAAAAACAAATCAAAAAAACCAACCCACCATGTTTTTTACCTTTCTCCAGAAGGCAGCAGGAAGCTTAAGACAACTTTGGTACAGCAAAGCCATGCCCCATGAAGTCAGAGGAAAAGTTTCAGGATTCATTTGCCTTCAAGAAAGTCCACACACATGCTATATAGCTAGGAAAATATGCAAATCCCAGGGCAAACTTAAAAAAAAAAAAAAAGAGGAGTTTCTGTCCCATGGGATGTGTCTGTAAACATCACCTGCCTGTGTTATTTAGCCTTTTGCAGTTGTTGTTGTCACAGTGGTAGATTTAGAGGAGTCCAGGGGGTGAGCAGCTGCTAGTGCCCCAACCAGCTCCTGCGCTCCATGCTAGGCATGGCTGCAAGGACAGCAGAGATGCTCTGCAAACCAGCTCTGCGCCACTGTCACAGTTTCGGTTCTGGTTTTCCTCTTCCCTAACTGACATTGAGCAGGTGAATTGCTCATGGGGCGGGGGAGGTCACACCTAACAAACAGCTTGATGGCTTTGCTCCTAAATTCCCCACACCTGTAAAGGTACACAGCTTCCCACTTAGCCAGCGCTGGATGAACGCGACGTGAAAGGAGGTGAAACATCCTTTCAGCAGCAAGATTGCTGGCAGGAGGCAGACAAGAAAACAGAAGAGGTTGCAAACCATCAGCTAGTTCCTGTTCAAGACCTTGAAAGTCAAACACAACAACAGCAGAGCTAGAAACGGGAGGGAAAGGGAAGGCAAAAATAAGCGTCCCTGGCTCTCCTTGGTGACAGATGAAGGGCAGGAGCAGGCAGAGCAAATCGCCCTTTTGCCAGTCACTCAGCAAGAGACGCATCAAGACTGCTGGTGGCTCAAGCCACAACACTAGAAGCATTCAAGAAGTGTGAAACTCGGCTTCCTGATTTATAAGCTGCTATCCTGAGGGGCAGGAGGTGAACCACCACAATAAAAAACTTTTACTGAGACCTGAATCTGCACCGGTAAATATTTGCTGCTGTACAGGAGGGCATACAGAAGAGAAGCTCCCACAGCACAACAGATCTGTGCTTTTAGGAGTCTAGACACTCAGCCAAACTCCGGAATAGCCTGTTAAGTCAGAGCTAATTAGCAGAGGAGAGGAACGAACTAACATAAGACTGAACATGCTCTCCCTGCTTCCAACAGTTATTTAATAGTCTCAAACACATTTTAGCCAGCAGGTTCAAGTGCCAGAGAACTCACTAAATGAGGAATTTTTAAGGACCTGCCCTATCAACAGCCTTTAGCAAGGATGGGAGGAGGTTGGGTATTTCAGCAAACACCACCACTCTTAATGCTCTTCCTGCCCAAAGCCACTTTGAGCACCCCCAAACAGGCTCTCCCTCCCTCCCCTGTGTCCACCCCTGATCCTGCAGACCACTATCCCTTTCTTCCCTGCTCAACCCATCTTGCCCCTCAGCCAGAAGAAGCTGGCAAGACCACACTGCCTCTGCTGCTCCTCTTTACATTCTCCAGCACAGCCAAGTGTGTGATTAAACAGAAGACATGAGCAGGACACCCCGAGCCCTCTGAGCAGCAAGGGAGGTTGCAAGAGGGAGAACCAGGGCTGCAGCCTACCAAGCTCTAGGCTTTAGCCCAGGGACCACAAAGGCAAAGTACCCTCCTCTCTGAAGCTGCCTCAATACAGCTTGGAGAAGAGAAAGCCCTCTTAGCTTCCAGGGACTCAGCCTGCCTCTCCCCACCATGGTACCTTCTCCAGTTCCACAATTAAAACTTTCCCTTGCTATTTTGCCAGGCTGATTTTTGTTGAGGCTGTTATTTCAGTGACAGCAATACCAGGGCAACTTGATTTAGGTGAGTAACTGAGCAAGTACGATTGGCCAGCACGCTCTCTGCCAAAAGCATTAACCAAAGACCAGAACCATAATTCAAAGTTATTAAATTGCTTAATGAAATTTTCTACTACCCTACTCATGAAACTCCACCCCCAGAAGAGCACATTTAACCACCAAGTTACACGCTGCATGCACGGGCGCGTGCACACCCCACAGTCTGCTGTGTTTCCTCTTCTTTTGCAATGCTTTCAGCATAGGGGTTTGGGTTGTTTTTTTCTTCCTGAGCTGTTATAAACAAAGTAGCAGCAGAAGAAACTGGTACATTCCTTAGTTATACAGGTAAAAGAAAAAAAGGTAAATTGATGAGAGCCACTTGCTCACCAACAGTTAAAAAAGTATTATTTGTCTTGCATACAGTAAAAAAAAACCCTAGTGTCATTCATGTATTTCTTTTTAGGTTTATCTTGCTTTTAGGACAATACAGCTAGCACACATCATAGTCCTCTGACACCTTGCCACAGCCCAGAGAGACCCACCAGCACCATGGGGAATTCTGCAGCTCCCCTTGCCTGCCCACGAGATGCCCTGTGCCACCGAGCTGCCTGTACTCATTCCCTTCGCCACCGCAGCAAGATGTCACCCAGACAAAGTAACCTGCCTCACAGTCTGGAGTTTTACAGGCAGTTTTTAAGGGTAAGCCAGCCTGACAGATCACATCCCGTCCCAGTCCCCATCACCCTCCTGTCCTCCATCCTTGCTTTCCTTGATAGCTGCAATATTGGCATCTCTCTGTGCTACAGCAACTTCAGGAAGCCGAACTCGCTTGCCTCTCTCTCTTCCCCCATCTCCTTTCTGCACTTCAAATACAACCTCGGACCTTTGCTCTCACTGGTCGATGTGGTACTCCATCAATTAAAAGGATGATCTCTTAAAGACAATAATTTCATTTGACAGTTATCTCCTGATAGAAGAACAGGAACAACTGTAACCAGCAACTTGCAGACCCCAAAACACGCATGGAAAGCACCAGTCATGGCATCTGGGTACCTGCAGAGGCTGAGGTTGGTGACTTAAAGCAGCAACACCGCGAGAACACAAAGATTCTGCTGCAAGTTGCCGCAGAACCGAGACGCGTACACGCTTGAGAAAAGCCATCTAAATGTGCTTACATCTGTCATTGTCATTTTGGTCAGCAATGGCATCTTCCAGAGCAACAGACTTTGGCTTCTTTTCACTGTTTCCTTTCAAGTTTTCCCAGTCTGCCTGGCTGAATCTGCAGACCTCTGAGTCTTTGGTAGCTGTTTGGCCTTCTCTCTCTTTCATCTCCAACTCTGAGAAGCGCATCATTGCACGCTAGAAAGAGAATTGATATGGGGGAAAAAAAAAAAAATAGTCTTGCAATAAAAGCTACTTCATTTACCTTACCTTCTATGAAAGCATTTCCAAAGAAAAATCTGCTCAAAATCAAGGTTTCACAGAGCCAAGGGTGAAACCTAAGGTGGGAGCTTAACACACCTGACTTGTGAAACAGGTGTTCTAGCATCTGTATGTAAATAGCCACAGAATTCTTCCACATATAAGTAAGAATATATATAAAAGATATATATATATATATATATGTATACTGTATATGAAATAAAAACATTCCCTTTTGGAGGTAAAAAGAGACAAAAACCAAAAAGATAAACAAAAAAAATACAACACAAAACTGTACAATGAATAAAAACGACCATGGCCCACAAACTTCCCTTTGTGTATTTGGAAATGAAATTTAACTCAAAGGTTTATGTAAGAGTCTAGTAATAAAAATTTGAAGAACTGACCTCACAGTAAGCAGCAGGTAGACATAAAATACTGTCCTCTTGTAATCCTTCCATCTATGTAATTAAAATGGGCACTCAATGGATCATTTAGATAATTTCATCCATTTTTATAAGCATAAACCAATTTTTTTCTTTTTTTCTTAACAATGCAAAACAATTTGGCTTAACTCATCCCTTCATTAAAAGTAAAACACCTTAAGGATATTCCTATACAATAGCTGTCTTGTCATCCCTCGGCATCAACTTCAACACTGCTCTTCTGCACTTTCCTACACGTTCTCTTGGCGCAACCGTTGCCCAAGACCCGCTAATACATGGCTGCGACTCCTCTCCACCAAACAGTACGCTTGGCATACTAATCACAACTTCTGTGCAGGCTTTGCTAGCTGGCACTACAGGCCAGCAGAGAAATTACAGCCACGAAGGTAACATGCATGCCTGTCCTCCAACTCCCCTCACCTACGTTAACATTTTTATCGGCCCTTTAAAGCTGACTAGCGCGTACATACGTAAAAGCCACACATGTATTCTTTGCATCACCTCGCTCTCGCTACTTAGCTACTTAAAACTGTTTCTGACAAGCATGCCCTAGCCAAAAAAACAAAACAAAACCAAACCAAAACACTTCTGATTTCCCCACCTGCGCTGCTTCTCTCAACGTTTTAATACTTGACTGCGACTTTGCAACAGAGACATAATGACAAAAGGGCGGTGGTCATTGGACTGCCCAGACTCACCTGCAATGCCCGCTGCTCCCGGCTGAGCTGGCTGGAGTCCGCGTACAGTTCGGTCGTCACGCACTTGAATCGATCACCTACGTAACCAGCAGAGTTTGCAATCCTCTTGGCCAACTTTGAAGGCTTGGGTTTCAGGATTTTGCCATCAGCAGATTCCGTGTCATCAGCTCCATCTTTGGTATAGGTCTGGCTGGCCTCGACGCTTGGTGGCACAGTCCCCATGCAGAATGGCTTCGTGTCCTCCTGCACCTTGCCAAAAGCCAGAGCCGGAGCATCGTTCCCAAGAGCATTTTCCAAGGAAGCAGGCGAAGGCTGGAGTGTCCCTCTCTCTTTAGGCTGGCTCATACATAAATCTTCTTTCCTTAAGCTGAAAACCGATACACTCTGGGCTTGCTTGAAATTACAGGTGTCGTGGACATCATTATTTCTCCCAAACTCCTCTCTCATTACAATAAAATCTCTGTGCTGCGACACCTGGTCTGCCTTGTGCTTTGTAGGGTCATTAGCCTGATTACTGCTTTCTGTAGCAAAGCTGGCTTTCGTGACAATGGCTTCACTTTTAGCCTCTTGCTCGTCTCGTGAAAGATCTGGGAAGAGGTGCTTGTCGCTTTTGGCCGAGTTTTTCCCTTGGCCAGAGCTCTGGTGTGACTTCACGCTCTTATCACCAGGCACCTCGAAATGCATCTTCCCACCACTCTCCAGGAGCTCTGGCAAGCGGCCTCTCAGAGCTGGGTCCTCATAGCGGACCCTTTCATGAGACCGCGACCTCCTTTCTGCCTTCTCCTCCTTACTGATCTCCAAAGCCGAATGCTGCAGCAGCATGGGGTGCACCATCCCCATCCCCAGCGCATCCTGGTAGGTCATGAACTCCCCCCGCCCCGCTGGAAGGCTGTAGGGGAGACCAGGTTTGGGAGCCAGGTGGCCAGGGTAGAGGCTGCCGTTGGGCAGTAAGACAGGGTGAGGATACACATGTCCTTTCCCGTGGAGGGAGAGAGGGCTGATGGCTATCCCCTCTGGCACCGGGTACGGGAGGTAGCTCCTGGGGTAGGGCAGAGGCGGGGAGCGAAATGCCTCGTTGGGTGGCAAGAAGATGGGGCTGGAGGCCAGCGCAGTCTCGCTCGCCTTGAAGTTGGCTTCCTGGCTGCAGGATTTGGCCACCTTATTGCTATGTTTCACAGGGGTGGCAACAGGCTGACCGATGTGCTGTATAACTGAGGCGGTGCTCTCCGCAGAGCTCCTAGCTATCTTGGCACAATCCACATTGGGGTTGGGAGCTGGCGACGCTGACGCTGGCCGCCCTCCCGTCGACACAGCCCCTGAAACACTGCCAACAACTGCCTCTGTGCCGCCCATCCTGGGGCAGGAAGAGCTCCGCTGCTGTGGGATCACCCAGTCCAGTGCCTTATTTTTCAGCTGGACGCTCTTCCCACTCTCCTCGCCGGGGCTGGGACCAGGAACGATCCAGGAGGATGGCACCGTGCTGATAATTTCAGGCCTGTAGATGGAGCAGCCGTTCCCAGGAGAAAGGGTTTCTTTTGGAACGATGTCACTGCTGGGCAAGTGAGTCCCTGCTCCTGCCCTGCCGTGCACCAGCACCGTCGGTGTCATTTTCTTACCGTGGTCGGACTTGCCGGTGGCTTCCGCATCGACAACTTTCGCCGACAAGTCCAGCGGTTTGTCAGTGACGTCTTTGGTCGGGGTCTGCTTTTCCAGGAGCGGGGGAGACCTGCTGTCTTTCCGGTCATGGCCAGCTTTCCGCGCCTGGGGGGTGGCCAGTGGGGGAACCTCTCCAGCATCGCTGCCTTTGGGAAGCTTCCCGTTGGAGAGACGGGAGGGTGGAAATTCACCACCGACATTCATGTAGGGCTTTGGGAGGGTAACAGCAGAGGAAGGAGAGGTGGTGATCCTGGGGAAGTGTTTGTGGAAATCCGTGTAGGCATCCCCTACCTGGGAAGTCAGAGGAAGGCGCGGGGACGGCCGAGGTGAGTGTGGCAGCAAGAGCACTGGGTCCGCCGGCATGTTGGCAGGGGTCGGCTTGGTGGCAGGGACCCGGGGCTGCTTGCTGCTCTGAATGTGGGGGTAGGTGTGCGCGTCGACAGGGTTGCCGGGGCTGACACCCATCTTCCATGACAAGCTCTTATCCGGACAGTGCACCAACGGTGGGATCGCCGGTGAAGCCGAAGCAGCGGAGAGCCTGAGAGGTGACGCCAGTGACGAAGGGATGTGGGGGGCAACGTAGTGGGAGGGAGGCAGGTATAAAAAACGTTCACCATTTGTACATACAGGCGAGTAAGCCAGGTGCTGGGGTAAGCTGTAGGTGGACTGCTGAGGTAGCAATGCCTTGTACATGTTCAATGAATACTTATTTGGTGAGTCAAGGAAAGGGTATATGGTGGGCGTTGCACCCTCCATATAGGGGTTTACCCAGGGGAGCCTTAAGTAACTAGCACCATTAACACCGAGGGGACTCTGCTTGTCACCCGCAGCTCGGTCCAAACCCAGTGTCTCCCCTGTCGGGACAGAGGTTTTTTGTATTCCAGGTGGTGTTTTGTATATAGCGCTGAAGCCGTTCGGGGCTTTTCCAGAGACAGCTGCACTCTCTACTGCTTCGGGGGGATTAGACTTAAACTGTATCTCTGGATTTCTTTCAGGAGTAAATCCAAGCCCAGCTATTGAACCCGTAGCATCCCGTGATTTTTCTGAGCCGAGGCCGCACAAGCTGGAATAGACAATACTACTGGGAACTCTGAGACCTTCTCGCATCAGTCCAGACCTGTCCATACTCAGAGCTGCTAGACTGTCGATGCGATGTGCTGTAGTCGCATCCACCTTCACAGAACAAGAAGTACGTTACTTTCGCATTTCACTAACCTGACTATGTAACTTTCACATTTCACCACCCTTCAAGCCACAGACACATCAGCATTTCAGAAAAGAAACAACAGCAATGCAAATACACTGTTTGTTGTTAAAAGGTACAGAAACTGATCAACCTGGAAAATAGGAGAAGGGGAACCCACAGAGCAACATGTATCATAGAATCATAGAATGTTAGGGGTTGGAAGGGACCTAGAAAGATCATCAAGTCCAATCCCCCTGCCAAAGCAGGACACCTAGGTAAGGTCACACAGGAACGAGTCCAGGCAGGCCTTGAACGTCTCCAGAGTAGGAGACTCCACAACCGCCCCGGACAACCTGTTCCAGTGTTCCGTCACCCTTACTGTGAAAAAGTTCTTCCTCATATTAACACTAAACCTCCTATGCTCTAACTTGCTCCCACTGCCCCTTGTCCTAACACTGGATGACACTGAGAATACCCTGGCTCTGTCTTCCTGACACTAGCCCTTAACATATTTATAGACATTTATAAGGTCCCCCCTCAGTCTCCTCTTCTCCAGGCTAAAAAGACCCAGCTCTCTCAGACTGTCCTCAGAGGGTAGATGCTCCACTCCCTTGACCATCTTGGTGGCCCTGTGCTGGACTCTCTCCAGTACCTCCCTGTCCTTCTTGAACTGGGGAGCCCAGGACTGGACACAGTACGCCAGGTGGGGCCTCACCAGCGCAGAGTAGAAGGGGAGGATAACGTCCCTCGACCTGCTGGCCACGCTCTTCTTAATGCATCCCAGGATGCCATTGGACTTCCCTGCTGCAAGGGCACACTGCTGGTTCATGGTCATCCTCCTGTCCACCATAACCCCTAGCTCTTTCTCCCCAGAGCTGCTCTCCAACAGATCAGCCCCCAGCCTGGGGTTATTCTTCCCCAGATGCAGGACCCTAAAACTTGCTCTTGTTGAACCACATTAAATTTCTCCCTGCCCAGCTCTCCAGCCTGTACAGGTCACACTGGATGGCAGCACAGCCTTCTGGTGTGTCAGGCACTCCCCTCAGCTTTGTAGCATCAGCAAACTTGCTGAGGGTGCACTCTATGTCTTCGTCCAGGTCATTAATGAATATGTTGAAAAGTATTGGACCCAGCACCGACCCCTGGGGGACACCAATAGTCACAGGCCTCCAGCTAGACTCTGCTCCACTGACCACAACTCTCTGGGCTCTGTCCTTCAGCCAGTTCCCAATCCACCTCACTGCACAATTGCCCAATCGGCACTTCTTGAGCTTGGCTGTGAGGATACCATGGGAGACAGTATTGAAGGCTTTGCTGAAGTCAAGGAATACCCCATCCACCGCACTCCCCTAATCTGTCCACCTGGTTGTGCCATGATAAAAGGCTATCAGATTAGTCAAGCATGACTTCCCCTTACTGAATCCAGGTTGACTACTCATGATAAGCCTCCTTTCTTCCACATGTTTTGAGATGGTGGCAAGAACAAGCTGTTCCATCACCTTTCCAGGGATGGAGATAAGGCTGACTGGCCTATAGTTACCCGGTTATAGTTATCATCACAAACACTGACACCTATCTCACAGCATTCAAAACTTAATCGGCTAAAAATAAGAGGTGTGAGAACCCACATCCCAAGCAGCCAGAAGCAGCCCAGAGAGGATGCTTGGTGGCACCACTCCTATGTTGCAACCAGCTCCAGCCCTGATATAGCAAGAGAATGTGTGGGAAAAGAAGGATGGAGAGCCTCTCCTCCTCCTCCTCCAGGACCTTTCCCTCAGCTGCAGCTCTGCTCCAAGGCTCGCCACCAACACGCAAATCATGGGGTGAGGTGTCTGAGGACACAGCACACTGCAAGATCTGACACTGAATTTCTTCCCCACTCCCTGCTCCCCACATACAATCAAAGAAGAAAACCACCAACTGTGATAAGACATTGATGTACTTAATGCTTACATGAATTATTCTTGTTAAGACTTGAGTATGCTGCATGACATTATTTGTAACAGAAGGAAAGCAAGAATATGTCGTCATATGACAACACAACATCACAAAGTGAGCATCAAGTGATTAACAAAATAAAGCAAGCCCCATTTCACTGTTTCACAGAAGCAAATCAGATGTGCCCAAGCCTGGCTAGAGCTGCAACACAAAAGTGGTTTAATCATTTCTCCAAATGGATCATGTAATAACACCTGGAGGAGTAGGTAGGAGTTGGGATTGGGAGGACAAGCACAGATGCAGCTGCAGCATGAAGCTATTAACTTCTTACCACACTGTGATTCAGGTGATTTTCTTCCCTCAACTCCAGTCTGCTTTTCGAAGCATCGCCATCGTTAACGGGAATTTTCCTAATGAAAATCAGAAGCTTACTATTTGGAAACATCCCGTGCATCTCAGATCAGTACAAGATTATAATACCTCCATATTCTGATTCCCTGAGAAAAGTCCCATATGACCCCATATTTATCTCTCTGCATACCCACACACAGTGACCTCTTTAAAGAGCAAGGACCAGCTGAAAACAGACAGTAAGGGTTTTGGCACCAAGAACACACCAAGCACATCTCAGAGCAGCCTCTTCCAATGCAAGTGATTTTTGACAAGGTCTTCTCTGTTGCCCCTTGCCCTTTCCTTCTTCCAAGGAGAGAATATCCCGTTTTAAACATAGCCTGTTCATGTACCATCCATAAAAGCTGCCAAGGAGAAAATTAAACCACACACACAAGTATCACACAAATGTCAGCTGCTCCACACTTAAGAGAGAGCTGCACATCTGTGCCACAGCAGTGTTGCAGCACTGGGACTTGTTGTCACAGAGAGGACCAATAAAGAATACACCTTAGTGCCAAATTTCAAAGCCCAGGCATAAAAATCACTGGTGTGCAGCAGAAGGAAAGTTTTCAGCATTACCCAAAAGAACTCCTTTCAAATTGCTTAAAGACACATCATCACCTTAAAGCAGAAATGTGATTTTAATGTCTCTGTTTTTTCAAAGATTCACATTTCCTGAAAGCAGCAAGTAAAATTATTACCCCTAAATAACTGGGAAGAAAGTAGGGAGGGAGGGTGTGAAAGCAAAGTGAAACATTTGGCTGTTTTCCCTCAGCTTATGTTTGCATGGAGAACATTCCCTACAAAGACCAAAAACCTTCCCCGGTTTCTCAGAGGCTTGTCACACAATGCTGAGAACAGCTGCTCAAAGAGAAGACAAGGAGAACACGACAACCACTTGAAACAGGCAGAGAACCACAGGCGTACCTGCAGCTTCTGCGCAGTGTCCTGTGGCTCTTCTAAAAGCCGTCGTTTGAGGAAAGAGGACACTAGCCAGTGCCTGCATCACCCACCCCACCGAAAACCATATTAAAGAGTGTGATTTTAACCGTCGAACTAACGATGCTCAGCAGGAAAACAGGTGGGGAGGAAAAGGTATTCACACTTGGGGGAGACAGAAAGGCTGCTCTTCCTTTTCCACAAGACAAGCTGCTGTCGGCCCGAAGGCAGGAAACACCAAGTGGCAGGCAGGAGCTCCTCTGCCATCAACAGTCGCCGCAAGCCCACGTGCCCTGTTTGGTTTAATTCCCCTTCATAAATACGAAATAATAAATTAATTGTAAAAGCACGTTTAAAGGCTGCTTTGGGGAGTAATCTCTTTAAAGGGCGTCCGCGCTTCACTGACCCAGGTTGCCTGTTAAATAGTAAATCAGTGACTGCTCTACCGCTCTCAGGCACGTCTCGTTTCTCCCCCCGCTGCCCTCCCCTCCAAGCTGGGCTGATCTCCATGCAAGGCAGTAGCTATCTGCTCCAGTATTAGGGAAGTGAGCAAACTCTGAGACCTCACGCTGCAGAATTACAGCGTGGTTTAACTTGCCAGAAGCTTAAATATTTACCTGTCTTCATTAATTCCACACAAGCGGACCCTTTCATTGCTCATCCAGCTATGAACGTTGCCATACAGGGGAGTTGCAGAAAGCATGACGTCTTCTTAAAAATCAACGCTTTTCTTCACAGTCTTATATTCTATTAAAAAAAAAAAAACAAAGAAGAAAAAAAAAGTTGAGCAGATTTGTCTAGGAGGAAGTGCAAACATCTCGGCAGAGCAGCCAGCCTCCCTCCGGGTAATTAATAATGAATGCAGGATTGGTGCGGGGAGTGAGCTGCCTACGTTAACCGCTAAGGGAGATACCCTGCAATAAAGGAGCAAATTGAGGGCATTTATAGGTCAGAGAAGATGGATCTTTTCGCCAGCACACATCCAGAAAATTAAGAATCATTCCAGGCTATCGACAAATAAAAGTTTCTCTGCTGCATTTCGTTTCCACAAGGAATGACTCAGCTGGTCAAGTATACACCAAAACCTTCACCTCACAGAGACCAAACTACGAAGAGAGATCCCACGGGCTTGGGGGAAGGTGCAGAACTACCCAGAGGGGCTCACAAAAGCCCTGCATTAGGAATGCAGAGGAGCAGGAGTGTATAACAAGAACAGCCATATACTGCATGTATTAGCCATGCTGATTGCTGATAAAGGTTTCAGGCCAGGACTTAAAACTGAAGAGACGCTGCTACAGAAGGGATCTAAATAAAAACCTCCCCCTTGGTGTCTGCACATGACTAACTTGGCGAAAGGGGTTAAAAATAGTAAGTGGGTTGGCGAGCTACCCATCCCTTGATTTGATTAAGCACCAAGCTCTGGTGGCTTCTGCATGGAAGCTGCTGCTGCTGCGAGTGCTTTCAGTAATTCAATGATGCCTGCTCACTCCAGGGAAAGAAATCATTAGCGAGCTTGCTGGAGGAGTATTAGCAGTCCAAGAGGATCGGCACTGTGTGCAGCCAGAGAGGCAGGTGAAAGGTAACCGTATTTTCACGTCCAATGGCAGAGAAGGAAAGGCTTTTCCTCCTCTCTGCCTTGCCTAATGCACCTCTCCTCGCATTAAATTCTAGT
The DNA here is from genome assembly GCA_013399015.1 of Galbula dea. Taxonomy (NCBI): domain Eukaryota; kingdom Metazoa; phylum Chordata; class Aves; order Piciformes; family Galbulidae; genus Galbula; species Galbula dea. Next base: position 128,960 of record VWZX01009403.1, read on the forward strand.
CTGCTGCATGAGCGAAGCATCAGGACAAGCTGAGTTTTATTAACAGGATTATTGCGGCACATGATTTATTCCAGTGCAAGATTTTAATTGCTCTTCGGAGGTTGAGTCGTTTCTTTTGACTGAGCTTCAGCCTGCATCCTGCTGCTAAATGCTGGGTTAATAAGTAGGGGGAGCCTTTAATGCACAGGATATCCCTCAGCTCTTCCTCTCTCACAAAAATAGAAGCCTTTAAGTGGGAGGCATGATACTCCTTTTACACACACACAAGCCAGTAACAGGCAACTGACCACTGGGAATTTAATGCCTAACGTCTCCCAAAACATTCATGCTTCCCCAGCAAACTCATTTCCTTTGTCAGGCTACAAAATATGCAAATGATCGCTTTGGCATTTAATGGGGAAGAAGCCCAGATTGGGCCTTTAACACAATACTTCACACAGGTTCAGAAGGGTTTAAGAACTGCAACGGCAGGAAAGCCTTGCTCCCCAACACTTTTTTCTCCCCTCAGAAGGCCTTTTGTGCAAAACTCCACGTCTGGAACAAATGTATATTAATGAAATGGCACGCTGACCCTCCTCTCTCTTCAGAACCGTTAGCTTGCCCTAATGAAGTCCGCAAAAATCACTGCGAGGAAACAAAAATCTGCAGAGATTAGATACCATGCTATCACTCTAAAGGAGTTTTTCACTGGAAAGACCATTTCTGGACAGATTTACCGTTTTCCAGATGCGCTGCTCATAATGTTTTCAGTAATGGCAGCAGCAGCATGGAGAGAGTGATTTAGAGTTTTACAGAAGGTTAGTAGCTGCCCCATACGCTGCCTCACCCGTGAGGGATGGACACTGGCTTGGAGGAGATGGGCCTCGGTAGCAACACAGCCTCACCCCCGCTTCCCACCGGGTCTGCGTGAAGCCAACCCATGCCATGCCACCGCACTCGTCAAAGGAGTCGCCTGTGCCCACCTGGTTTCCTCGGTGGAAGTGTATCATTAAGATAAGGCACAGTGCCTGAATTTGAGCCCTTCCATCCCCTGACGCATACAGACAGAAAAGTCACACAGTCGGCCAAAGAGCTTGCCTGACTACCGCAGGTAATCTAGAGGCCCCAAAGCCCACCAGGTTGGACTAGATGTCATCTCCTACAACCCAAACAACCCTACAGTTCCAGGGCACGGGATGCGATGGGATGTTCCAGGCCCGCCCCGATCCCCGAGACAGGTCAGAGCCTGCAGCCCAACAGCTGCCAGCCCCTTCCCCAAAGCCACCCCTCGGTGCTCCGAGTGCGTGCGTGCAAGTGTGTGCACGCAGTTGTAATTGCAGCCCAGATGAACTTCTTGTGAACTGTTTAAAAGTGGAGGTCTGCTGAACGAGCAGCGGCGCCACTGCCAGCCATCATTTCATTGCAACAAGCAGCAGGCTTTTAACTCTTCACGTGCCCTTTTTCTTCTCATCACCCTCCTCCTCCAGCCCATCAGGGCTGGCAGCTCGCAGGGGACTCCAGCGGCTCGGCCAAACGCCGGCAGCTCCGCAAACCCTCAGCGCTGCGGGGTCGGGTGGCGGCGACGCACTCGGGCGTGCAGGGGGCACCACTCCTACCTATACCCCAGCATCTGCGCGGGCGGGCGCAGCCGGACCCGTTATGCAACCCCGACGGCGAGGTGAGCATCCCAGCGTACCGAGCAAAACTGAGGACAAGTCTCTCTCCCTCCTCCCTGCCGGGGCACCGCGGACCCCTCACCACCACCACCATCCCCCGCTGCAGGGCACGAAGAGGGGCAGGGCTCGGCCGCCGGAGAGCGCACGGCATTTCCTCCGGGAGGCGTCTGGTCGATAAAAGCCCATTTGCGGCTAAATATAGACAGTGATGCGCGGAGGAGGGGTTGGCGGGGTGGGGGGGAAGAGATGCGCAAGGCACGCGCGGTTCCGCAGCGATGCCACTGTGTGAAACCAGTTGTGAAAAGCGCCTGCAAGCACTAACCTGCTTCCAGGCGTGTCCGTGCCGAGACGAGCCAAGCCGGGCCGGGAACACCCAACCGCCCCCCGCAATGCCCCGCACCGCAGGGGTAGGCAGAGACACACACATAGCGCGGTAATGAAACAAAAATTAAAAGGGGAAAACGTTTGGGTCTCCCTCGCAACGTCAACAGACTTTCTGGCAGCCATTGACGCCAGCAGCAGCAAACTTTTGTTAACACGCTCCCGGCGTGGAAACAAGAAAAACCCGATGTCCGCGGAGGGGTGGCGGGGGTGAAAAAGAGGAGGAGGAGGAAGAAGAGGAGGAAGACACCCTTTCTCTGTGCCTCGGGGGG